>JAHDVF020000651.1:0-431866 GCA_022606425.2 Lepidostoma basale | reverse complement strand
ATATTTATGTTATATATTTATATATATATATTAGGGTGTCCCTTATTTTTCAAAGTTTTAATTTTACAATGCATAGGCTATTGTTTTATTCATTTGGGCCTAAAACATCCGAAACCAAATTTTTTCCTTATTCGGAACAGTGTAACCCGTGCCGACTTGCGCGCAAAGATGTCCCATACAAATTGCGTCACAGGAGCGGCGCGTTGTCGTTGTTATTAGCATTTAGTTTCGGCTTATCGGGTAGGAACCACGGATTGTTTTATATTTCGAAGATGTCAGTAGAACTAAGAAGCAATTAAAAAAGTATTTTCTTGGTTGGTGAAGTAAATCACCAAATAACAGGTGCAAACAACTATCTAATCTTCAAGTTCTCGCAGTTCTATTTTTCAAAATACGTGAAGTTAATTTGACTGTTAATGAAAGCGCAAATCTTATCATTCTGGAGTCCAATATATTCTGAAAAAAGGCTAGAATACCTACCAAAGCTGTTCGTAATTATGTTAAGAAGTAAGTGGATCTTTATCAGGTCTGACGAGAACTGAAAAAAATAGCAAGAAGATTCAGGGCTTACATAGGCGCCGCGAAGAAAACTTTCAACTTGAATTAGATAATTTATTCGATACCGCACACGCCGATGCTCTTGAATGTGCTATGATACAACAGCATCATATACAGGATACTTGAACGGAGCTTGTGTGCAAATACTAGAAGGAGGTTTGTTATTCTTTGCTGGCCGCCATCATATATAAGAACTGATGCTCAAAAGTGCGTTTGAATCGCAAAATCGATTGTACGAGATGATTATAGGGAACTCATATTGAGCATGCTATTTTGTTTTTCTGGGTGGAGGCAATGAAAATAAAATAAACAGACCTGCTGGCCCAATGCATCAAGCACGATGGATGGCAAGAGCTATTTACTCCTTAAAAATACGTTTGCTGCAGTCCCAGTTTAAAATGTGCGCTAAGGACAAACAAGCTTTACACCAGATATTTGTTAATTTATTGTGTCAGTTTATGTAAAGCCCTGGCTTGAATGTAGTTTGGCGATAAAAGCTCCAAATGAAGATTTGCGTTTTTTAAAGACCTTAAAAGATTACGAAGAAGTTGACGATTTCCAAAGCGGCTTTAAAGAAGTTCAGTCAACATTTGTGGTACTTGTCAGAGGAAATAGCCGTCCTTTTAATTTTTGATGACAACTTTGATGAGCACACCAAAGGAAACACTGTAGAAAACTTACAAAAATAAAGTTTTGGTGAATCGGGAAAGAGATATGTTCCATCGAACGAACAGATGTCTGGCTCTCTATATGGTACGTAAGAAGTGTTTAATCTGGTATTTAATTTAGAACTAATTTGTTTTATTTATAGGTACTACAAGTATTTGTTATCTTGTTTATTGGAAATCTTTGAGTGATTTTGTTTCTGTAAAGAGAAAAGATTTATTTTCACAACTAAAACATGATAGTATTATAATTTCCTTAAAGAAATTGTATCTTCATAAAAAGACAGCGCGGCGTTTGTGGAAGTTAAAAAGAAGGTTACTAGCTTAAAAGCAGTAAATGACACAGCTGAAAGAGCTGTTAATCTTATGACAGACTTTCATGGTTTGACTACCGCAGATGAAGAACATAAGCAGTTCATATTATGTTATGTGCAAGAACATAGAAAAATTTACCCAGACTGTAAAAAAAGAGATTTCGAAGAGGAAATATCCAAGTAAATAAATATAATTTGGATTTTTTTTTTATGATTACAAGAAGAACATTATATAAATATGTGTTTTCATCAATATTTATCTAACATAGTGGTTTTATGTGATCATCTACAACTACATTTAAGAGACACTTAAATCACCTATTTTCTAAAACTTTGAGGGCAAGTCGGCACGGGTTAGAATTAACGTAGGAAGTTGAAATTCTGTATTTGGGTAACTAGTAGACTATTAAACATAATTAGGGGGTATGCGTTTCAATAATCCAAAAAAAAAAATTTTTGCCCATATAAGGGACACCCTAATATATATATATATATATATATATAGAGTATATATATATATATATATATATATATATATATATATATATATATATATATATATATATATATATATATATATATATATATATATATATATATATATATATATATATATATATATATATATATATATATATATATATATATATATATATATATATATATATATATATATATATATATATATATATATATAGCATATATATATATATATGTATATATATAGCAAAAAAAAAAAAAATATTGCTTCCATAACTGATTCCTTTGACAGTTCGCTTGTGTGACGCTCCGTCTTGATTGTGGAACTATTGTGGAACGGCTATCTTATAGACCGGCATATTATACTCATTTTGTTCGCTGTGCCTTCGTGTTGTGCCACGCACGTTTGTGAAACGTTTGCTTCTTGATCACAGGAGCTTGACTATCTTAAAGATCGCGAGTGCTGACGTTTATTTTCTGCCTACCCACCACTGTTGTGTTTTTTTTTTTTTCCAAACGTCAAACTTGTGACCGGGGACATACATAAGCGGACCATAGACGTTTTTACTCGTAGTTGTTATTTATTTTATTATTTTTTATTATCTCACGATCAACAAACTAATAGTTAAAAAAACTCTGAAATGGCGCCACCCAAGAAGGACAGTGTGATTACCACTCCCCAGCCTGCTGGAAGTAGTTCATCCGCCACGGAGACTGGTATCTTGACTGAGCTTCGTGCCATCAGAGCGGAACTGAGAAGCATGTCCTCCATGAAGACGGATATCAAAGCCATAAAGGAGGAGATGCTATCCTTTAGCCAGTCCCTGGGGTTCATCGACGGACGTTTTGAGGAGTTCGAAAAGAAAATTACTGCTCTCGATGGAAGAATGAAGAAGGTTGACACGCTGGAAAGCGCCGTGACGGCTCTTTCTAATAAAATTGAGGAGCTGGAGCGCAGGGCTGACGATGGTGACCAGCGTGCTCGCCAATCAAACATTGAAATTACTGGACTTCCTGAACGAGCAAACGAGTGCCTGGTCGACGTGGTGCTAAACATTGCCAAAAAGTTGGGCGTTGGTCTAGAGGCACGGGACATTGACTTTGCTATGAGAGTCGCTCCTAAGTCTGTAGTATCCGGTCGACCAAAACCCATTGTGGTAAAGTTTATGAGCAGGATGATTAAAGACACTCTTGTTGCCACAATTAGAAAGAGGCGTGGTCTATCGACTGGAGATCTGGGGATCCCGGGCACATCCGTGCCTATCTTCGTCAACGAGCACCTCTCCTTGCGTAATAAAAAATTGCACCTTGCGGCGCGTCTAAGATGCAAGGAGAGGGGGTTTCGCTACACCTGGACGAGGGGGGGTACGGTATTTGTCCGGAAGAGTGACGGTTCTCCGGCACTCGCTATCAGGTCGATGCAGTGCATCGAAAAAAGCATTGTTTAATTACAATAATCATAATCTTTTTTGCCCTTTCCTTTTAATGTTAGTTTTTTTATCTTTTTATCTTTTTATTTTACTGGTCATCATCTGCGTTGATATGTCTCCATTATTATGTGATCGCTTAATTGTCTATATCGATTACCTACATTGGCGAGCTCCTTAATGTTTACTTACAGAACACAAGAGGTTTGCGCACTAAAACTGATGTATTTTATTTCAATTCTGCAACCAGCGACCACTCAATATTGGCTCTCACTGAAACATGGCTGGGTCCTGACATTGCGTCTAGCGAACTGTTCGATGCTATGTACGATGTTTGGCGATGTGATCGTGGCTCGCGTGGTGGAGGTGTGCTCCTGGCATGTTTGTCTCACCTTAATGCTCGAGCCCGACCAGAATGGACATGTGAGGCTGAATCCATTTGGATATCATTGTCTCGCGGTACAAGTGGCCTTCCCGCAAATCTAAACATTACTTGCGTTTATATACCAAAAGGTTCAAATTATACTAAATATGTTGAAAGTTTTCTAGCACTACTCTCCAAGCTTGTCACAGATCGACCTGATGAAGATTTTCTTATTTTGGGTGATTTCAATATGGCAGACATTCACTGGTCCCATAGCGCGAGCAACCAACCCCTTCTTCCCTCAAACTTCTCTTCCGCTTGTTCAGGTACCTTCGTCGATTACATATCCTTACTAGGTCTTCACCAGTTTAACTCAGTTAAAAACTCTCTTAATCGCACCCTTGATTTAATACCCAGTAACACATATCGTGTGTCTGGAATATCTCACTCAGCTTCTCCACTTGTACCCGAAGACTCTCATCATCCAGCCATTGATTTTATTCTATCGTCGGGATCTCTTCATTCGTTGCGCGAATCCCAACGCAGTGTTTACCATTTCAAAAAGGGAAACTACGAATTAATTAATAATTTCTTATCTGGCGTTGACTGGACCAACATCTTATCCACATCTCCTCTTAACACCGCTGTGGATGCTTTTTATGACGTGTTGCACAGCTCAATCGACCAATTCGTACCTCTTAAGCACTTCAAGAACAGTGCCAATTTTCCACTTTGGTATAATACTCCTCTAATTAAACTCACAAAAGAGAAGATCAAGTATCATAAACGATTCACAAGGTACAAAAATCCTCTTGACTATTATACCTTCTCATTGCTGAGAACCCGCCAGAAACGCATGGCCAGGGAGTGCTTGTCTCAATACATTCATTCTACAGAGCTGAATATTGCGAATAATCCGAAATACTTATGGAATTACGTTAAAAGTAAGCGTAAGAATAATAATTCTCTTCCTAAGACAATGTGTGTTGGTGGAAGTATTTCAATATGCGGTGGTAATAATATCTGCAATGCATTTTCAAATTACTTTCAATCCGTGTTTGTTGACGAAACCACCCCTGTCACCCCTAATCCCTGCGAGTCCTCTATCATCAATACTATCGCTGGCTGCCCCACTGACAGACCTACACTCGCCAGATACTTATCAGCCGTTGATATCAACAAAGGTGCTGGAAGCGATGGAATACCACCAATATATCTGTCCAACTGTGCTAAATCGCTCTCTGAACCACTTTCCATTATATTCACTCGTTCTCTGACTGAAGGCTGCTTTCCAGATAAATGGAAAGAAGCCTTAATAACTCCAGTTCACAAATCTGGATCCAAAAACGACATTGAAAACTATCGCCCTATCTCCATTCTTTCTACCATAAGTAAGATCTTCGAGCGTATTAAATATGACAATCTATATCCTTCTCTTAAATGTATTTTGAGCGAACAACAACATGGTTTTCTCCGTAATAAATCTGTCCTATCAAATTTGATACCATTTACAGATTATGCTATATCGAACATGCACCGCGGACTCCAGACTGATGTCATATATACTGACTATGCCAAAGCTTTCGATAGAGTAAACCACAATGTACTTTTGGCTAAATTGAGTGGACTAGGAATTCACGGTGATCTCCTTAGATGGATAAACTCCTATATAAAAAATCGTAGGCAAGCAGTGGTGACTGGTGGCTTTAAATCAAACTTCGTGGGAATACCTTCCGGGGTTCCCCAGGGCTCCCATCTGGGACCTCTTTTCTTCATCCTATATATACACGACATTGGCAACTGCTTTCTCCACTCCAAGCATCTCCTTTTTGCTGATGATATGAAGGTCTTTCTGAAGGTTTCAGACACTTCTGACTGCCTTCGACTCCAGTCAGATCTTGACAGACTCTCTCATTACTGTATACTAAATAAATTATCCATAAATGCAAACAAATGTCATAAGCTTTCACTGACGCGTAAAATGAACCCTCACAAACATGTGTACTCCATCAATGGTTCCATAATATCCGATTCAGACCGCGTGAGAGATCTTGGAGTCACAATCGACCCTAAACTCACTTTCGTTAGTCATATTGATGACATGGTGGACAAATCTCTCAGAACGTTGGGATTTATACTACGCACATGCAAACCTTTCCAAAATATCACTGCCCTTAAAGTATTATTTACAACCATGGTTCGCTCACGCCTTGAATATGTATCTCCCGTTTGGTCTCCTTATTATGCGGCACATATCCAACGCATTGAAAGAGTACAAAAAATGTTTATTAAACATATTAATTTTAAAATGTGCAAGTCATTCTCTGATTACAAATCTGCCCTAATTTTTCACTCCTTGGACTATCTTGAAAATAGACGTACTCTTCATGATATGATGTTACTTCATAAAATAATTCATTTTAAAATTGACAATTCTGAACTTCTCAGCAAATTGTCACTCAATACCCCCATGTCTCGCACGAGACACACCGCGAACCAAGTTTTCCACCTTCCTGTTTATCGCACAAATTACGCTCTGAGCGCGGCACTGTATCGAATCTGTGATATCTACAACAAACATTTTGGAGACGTTGACGTCTTTCATTTGAGCGAGCGAAATTTTAAAAAAGAGATCGGAGCAACATTTCGGCGCGGATGTGACCACGATGTAACATGATATTATAATACTTGTATATTACTTTTTATTTTATTTTATCTTAATTTAATTTTTATTTCCAGTACTATAAGTATTTTAACTCTTAAATATTATGTATACCTTATTTTGTCTTAGTTTAACTTCAATGTTTCTCACTATCATTTGTTGATTGTTAACTATTATTTTTAATCTGTGGTAGCATGTAATTGGCCTTATTTTAATTATTCTGAATGTTTCTTTTATATATATATATATGTTATTGATATCGCTGTATGTTACCCTAAATAAATAAATAAAATAAAATAAATAAAATAAAATATTTATTTCATAAACATTCAATAGTTTAAGTGTATTCCCATGAGTAGATAACTAATTAAATTTTATATTTATTTAGCTTAGTAAATATATGGGAATTTTCGTGTCTTCTACGTTCACTGAATTTTCTAACAATTTTTGTAATTTTCATGATATCGATTTTGAGATTTTTTCATTTGTGTTTATTTTTTTATTGTTTTTTTAAAGAATAAATGTATATTTTTATTGCTTGTGAGTTCAAATGTAATTATAATATATTTATTTAGACATGTAACGAATATAGTATTATAAATCTTCGACGTCGAGAGAACGAAAAAATGTATTCATAAAAATTCATCGTTTGATCTAAATAATTCAAAACCAAAAGCATTGTTTCCATTTGGTCACATAGTATTTATAAAAACTGCTGAGTATGTCGAAATGAAATGAAAATAAATCGGAAAACGTACATTTTATTTGTATCCAACTGCTAAGAATAACACATCGTTTCCTATTTGGTCTTTAGTTCCTTCCGAAGGTTTGCCTCCGACAGTCTCTGGCCGGGCCTTGAGATATTTCTGTCCCAAGCCATACAAATCCGAGCAATGTCAATATTGTGTTTAAATCGCCAGAGACTCGTTTAAATGTGTCCTCTCTACAATATAATGTTATAAGATGGAATAGATACGTATTTTGACGCTTATGGTTTGATTTATAATAGTAAACACGATTTTTACTTGCATTTAATTGATATAAATAGAACCAGAAATTGAGGAATACCGAGGAAAACGTGGCACGTTCAAATTAATCAAATATTGAATGAAAGATGAAATGCCACGTGAGGAGTCTGAGAAATCGACGCGCGTGCATGACACGATGTATGAATGTTGATGAATCGAGAGAAATATGTCAGGAAAGAAAAGTATGGCAATCAATTCTTTATATCGACCCCTTCGGGGAGACGGCGTGATGGTTAGTTAGTTAGTTAGTTTAAATTATATAAATTGTGACCAATTTGTTTCGCTTGCAAGGCCATTTAGTTTGAGAATGCCCTCGCAAGGCGAAACAAATTTGTCACAATTTATATAAATTAAATCCAAGTAAAACGACTAAACAATCGTGTTTACTATTATAAATTAATAATGGAGTTTTACAAAATTAATACCTCAACCATCAAGCTTAGGGTTCAATGAATGCCGTGCTAAATTAATAAAACGTGAATGATATATGCATTTTCACATATATCATCATCATCGGGCCTTAGTCATCCAATGTTGGACTTAGGCCTCCTTTCCCTATTTCATCCATCGTCCTCGCTATACGGCAGGCCCAATTTCACTTTAACGAAGCTATTTTGCACGCTACATCGGCAATATTGGTCCTTTCTCTGATCCATTCATTTCGTTTCCTATCCAGCAGACTGATGTTCAGCATCCTCCTCTCTATTGCCCTCTGGGCCACTCTTATATAATAAATCTGTTTAAATATTTGCGTCTTCTTTGCAATTTCAATCCTAATGATTGGTTTGCAGCAAAATCTTGTACCTCGTCCTGCACTGCGCTCAGTCTTCTGCAGCCCTCGTCAGCTCAACATGAGACGCAGTTTATGTCCTCGCATACCTGTTTCAGATACTCCCGTCGGGGGCGCCCTCAGTATTTTTTCCCTTATTATTTCGTGCAGGATACCCTTATGGCGCATAATGTGACTAAATCATTGAACTCGCCTCTCTGAGATGATTTTAATAAGAGTCCTTACATCTTCGTATCTACTGACAATCTCGTCATTCGTGAAGTAGTGTGATAGCAACTGTTTGCGTATCCGATTAAAAATAAATAAACCATTTTTTTAATTAAAAATGAATCCCTGGTATATAAAAGAGATGTATGACCATTGTGTATTATAATGAATGGGGTATCATTATATAAGGCAGTCTATCGCTATCAACTAAATCTTGGGCAATTGGCAAATTATCCGGGCCGAAGTACCTATTGTAATCGCATAAATTTCAGGGATGAAAGCTTTGTAGTAGCTGGTCCTCTAGTCTGGAACAATTTTCATTCCGATATGAGGGCTTCCCTTCATGATTTTATCAAAATTAAATAGGTATTTAAAAATTATTGCCAAATTATTATACCTTTTGTGTTTAAAAGGGACATCTTCAAATGTATAGGATTTTTTTCTCAATATCATAATGTAGAGTCTAAATATTTATTTTTTAAATTATGTGATTCCATATAAAATGATTAAATAAATGAATGAATACGTCTGTTTTCTAGGAGTTTTATTCTAGGAGTGACAAATTACACCTAGCTAAGTCATTATTAAATGTTTTAAAATGCATTAAAAAGGCGAAACATGTCATTTCCATAAATTATAATAAAACTTCTAGAAAACAGACGTTCGCATTCGTATTAATTATCCTTTACTATCTTCCTTTACCCAACTTTTTTTTATCTGAATTGTTGTTTTTATCATATAATAAAAATAAACTATTTATTAGATTTAGATAAAAAATGTTTTTATCTAAATCTAATAAATAGTTTATTTTTACGTGTGTTAAAATGTAACTCCTTAGTGTCTCGACTTCCAAGTATCTATAGTGTTTATCTTTGCTCATTTGTAATTTCAAAGATAAATAGAAGACACCGCACCCATCGATTGTAAAAATGCTGTCACGACTTAATTGAAGAGTAGTTTATAAACAATCCTTATTTTTCTGTTGACATTTTAGGTTTGTCCTGAGCACGTAGTTATGAGTTTTATAAAGTTGTAATTAACCCAAATTTCCGCTATGAAACGGTGCTCTCGGAATGAGTTAAAACAGTTTTACTTCCTATGTAATAAAAACTCCGAGGCGCGTATGTTCGGAGAATTAAACATTTATATATTTTGAAACTTTATTCGGCTATTAAATCTTCAAACATCAAATTTCTTTATGAAATACTTTACCCATAATCGAGTTAAAAACGTTGTTTATACTCAATTATTTGTTTGTTTTAGGATATACCATTAGGTTTAAAATTATAATTTTGTTAATCAAGGATTTAAATCAATTGTATTAGAATTTATTTTACAATTTTTAATGTGAGCAGAAAATAGCTCATTATTATGAAGAAGGAATCTGGTCGTGTCCAGGCTTGAATCCAAGTCCCCTGAGCTAAGCGGTACTTCCCCTAGACCACCAGACAATTTAACAGCGAAATCTTAAATGGTCGTTCACAATGGAGTTCTGGTTCCAACCAACATGTATTGAAGCGAAGCATTTAACTGGCAGAAGAAGGATGAGAGCATAATAAATACGGTAGAGATCACTTAAACGTATGTGCAGTAAAATAATTGAAATATTTTTTCAATATTTGGTGCTAAACATCTCAAGTATAGAAATAACTTTGTCTACTTTTTACCAAACAGCTCTAACATATTGAATATAACTAACTACCTACTAACTATCAAGCAGTCTCTACGAAGGAATAGGCAGAAATAATGAACTGCCGCACTGTTCTCTTCTGACATACTTCTTTCGATCCTCAACATTGATACATCGTATCATGCACGCACGTCGATTTCTTCGACTCCTCACGTGGCCGACATTTAATTTTTCCACTTTTTCCACTTTTTCTAGTTCCATTTGCGTCTCTTCATATTCTATATTTCAATATATTCTCGGTCGTAATCTGTAGAGAACCATTAGAACAAATTTAGTATGCTAATTGTTTAACAATGAAATTTCCATTCGTATTGTATATTCAATCTTCAGTATCATTAAGTTTCTTATCCAATATGGATCGTAATGGCAGCGCATCCTTTGTGCCACACTGCAGCATGAAATGGCTTATTGTTGGAGAGGTTTTGCAGTGCACACACGTAGGGACGAGTGTTTCCGGAACAGACAATGTTTCCTGCGATTTGATCAAAAATTCTCGTACAATATTCGGCCAGCCGATCGGAGATTTTTCTTGTATTGCGCACTTATTTATTGGCAATGTCAATATTTGTGTATTAGTTCAATTTTAAAACGAAATCCTCTTTCTTATACATGTCATATGAAACCACGAGATGGGCAATGGATTATTCCTATCGTGTAATTTATATATCGTGTGTTGGTTCGGACATATGGAGCGCATGGATGGAGAAATAATGGTTAAGAAAGTATACGTTAACGATGTAAATGGAGTATGGATTTGAGGTAGACTAAGGGAAACATGGGATGACCAAATTAATAAAATTTTAAAGGTTGGTCTTATTAGAAGTCGAAAGAATCGACGTACGTATATGACTCGTTGTATGAATGTGGAGGAAGCCAGAGAGGTGTGTCAGGATAGAGTAGTGTCGCGGTCCATCCTCTCTGCCTACCCCTGCGGAGACACGGAGCGATGGTTTGTTTTTTTAATGTATATTTCATTTTAATACGAATATAAACATGTTTTTTTTAACATCTCATATTTTACCTTCCTAGGGCATTATCATATGCAAACAAGTGTATTGTGTATTTTTGTGGATTCACATTTTAAGAACGTTAAAAGAACATTGTATTTTAACACTTTTTTGCACTTCTCATAAACGTGTTTCGAACTTTATGCGTCTTTCCTATGTGTATTTTTTAAAAACAGTATTAATTGTGCAAAACAATGTTTCCCTTAAGTTATTTAAATGTAATTATTTATATATAAATATACTTAAAATTATTTTAATTATAAGGGACGGTTAGCATTCACGTATGAATTTTTTTTTTTTTAAATTATTTCGTGAACAATGGTGTAATACTCCATATTTAATAATTAATTCGAATGAAACGAATTTTTTTCTAGAAGTTTTATTATAGTTTATAAGAATGACAAGGCATTATAACGTCTAGATAGACATTTGATAATGCCTTAGAAAAGCGAAATATGCCATTCCCATAAACTGTAATAAAACTTTTAGAAAACATAGGTTAACATTCGTATTAATTATTATCTTTTACATATTTGTACAACCCTTAAATAGTATTTGAAGCGTACAAATTTTGAATCTATAGTATATTATTGTACGAATAATGTCGATATTCTTCATTCTTCACTTGGTAAGACTTCACTTCTCGTACATTCAATATCTATGCCGCTTGTCTGCACCACAAATGGACGGACAGAAGACAGAAGCCGGGCTCTCTCGCAGACGGCGCACGTAATCTATCGGGTGTTCTCCCGCCGAGGTTTAAGGTTGGGAATGCGTAATGGCCGTGTGAGCGAGTGGGTAGGGACTGTTTTTATCGGCGCAAGAAAGCGTAAATACCCGCGCCTTGTTTTAATTTGAATTGATTTTATTGCAGGTGTCGTTATACACATTTACATATAGCGCACAAGCCATTATCACAGCAACATGCACATTATCATCCCAATTGAATTAATTATCAATGATTATACAAATCAACGAATTTTCACACGATTGTGAGTCCCTGCATTCCTAACTATAATTAATTCCACTTCTTCTTAAAGTGTTATGTCAGGTCCCCCCGACGTCTGCTATCACTGGCGTAGAGCTCTCTGTCCTGTGCAAGCCATTAAAACTTCCCACCCTCCGAATCCCGGTACGCTCTTTGATGTTTTCTAGCCAGGATATCTGTGGTCTTCTCACAACGTGCCTAACCTCAATCTTCCCTTTCATGAAGAGGTACAGCTGACCTTATTTCTCGTTGCGGAGAATGTGTCCCAAATATACCCTTTTCTAGTTTTTATATTAGACAACAATTCGGTTTTTGATAAATAAATTTTACTCATTAATAATATTATCTTATTCTTCGTGGTCTAGGTAATATGACTTGTTTGTCATGGTGTACTGGTATTCCTCCATCTTTTTAGCGGTCTTCCTGGTAGTCTCTTGGTGTTGGCGTTTTCATTTATAATGTTTTTCGTCGTCTCATATCTACCATGTGGTCCACATGGTCCCTCCAAAAGCGCCTTCTGCTTCTTCCCCACCTCTTTTTGTTTCACCTCTATTAGTTTTTCTTTTGTGTGATCACACAGTTCGAAATAAACAGTAACCATGTACGCATGTGTTGCACGTTGTACGTAAACTATAATATAAATTGGGTGGCATGTGTATGCACATATCAATTTGTTTATTAAATTTCAAACATAAATACGCTTCGATATATTATGTATAATATTCTTAAACCTTTCTAATAAGATCACAATCATTCTCATATACTGATTCGCCATTATACCGTTTTCAAATACCATTTATAATAGAGCTATCTAAGGTTTTATACTATCTTCATCGGGAGAACAAAATTTTATGTCGTTCTCCCAATGATGAAGGTATGAAATCTTCATAAATGTAGAGATAATAGCACAGAAGTGTAAAAAAAACTCATACCATATTTAAAAAATAGTAATAATATTGATGGATATAGATGGATTTTTTATTAAAAAAAATTAATAACATTTTTGTAATCATATTTTGTAGATAATAAACCATCGCGCTGTTTCATCTCTGTTCTAATACACATCTCTAGCTTCCTCCACATGCGTGCGGCGATTCATACACGCATGATATTATTTGAAAAATTCACATTTTATTGTACAAGATAACTCACGACCCTTAGAATTTTATATTAGACATTTTAATAGCAGAATACCTACCATTCGGAATTTACGATCCAAATCCCTCATAAATCGAATCCGACGTTTTATCAGTGGAGCTTTATTACGGCAGAGAGAAATTAATTCCTAATAGATGATTTGAACACCGTTAAACTCGAAAATGCCCCGTCACTCTTGTGACAAACGGCGTGTGGGCTGTTTGTGCTGTATGAAATTAGCAATTCGAAAAGGGCAAAAATTAGGCGTTCCGGTTTGGCCCAAGGAACTTTATAGCGCTACAAGGCGTTCGACCGACTGTCGAAATAACAACTTTAAATAATTTATCACGAGCCAATGTCAATATTAACATTGGTAACAGAATCACCTCTAACTATAATATATACGATTTGCTGTCCTTTACCTACTTTATATTGTTTACTTATTATATTAATTTTCTTCTCAATATTAATTCACGGAGTTGCTGATATGAAATTTTGCAATCGGAAAGATCAATAGAACGAGGTTTAAACTCTTGGTTCAAAGATCTACGATGATTTTATAATGTAAATTTAATGTTTAGTTTTTTTTTTTGTCAAATGAAGCCCTCACTTTGTGACATAGGGTAGTGTAGCGGTCCATTGTCTATGCCCACCCTTTCGGGAAACTGCGTAATAGTTTGTTGTTGTTGTTCGAATGTTAGACGTGAAGACACTCAGGAACATAACAAGACACTGAGGGACTGAATATGGAATGGAAAAACAAGGGAAATATGCGAGATGGAATATGTCATTAGGTGGAGGAGGCAAAGGAGAATACAGTAGAGTCTCGATTATCCGACCTAAACCGGCCGCGGCAAGGTCGGATAACACGGAAAATGATAAAAACGACATTGAAAATGTGTTAATTTTATTTGTACATCGAAAACTTTTCAAATATGTACATGTAACATAACTGAATGTAACGAACTAAAATATGAACATAAACATGTCCTCTCAGCGAAAGAGCTACGTAAGCACTCAGGACTGTCGCCTGGCGCGCGAATATAATGCGTGCAGTCGGGTAAAGGAAAGGGGCATTGCCCCGGTAGGTCGGATAACTCGGAAGGTCGGATAACCGAGACTCTACTGTACATTGAAATCCACACTCGAAGATAATGATTCCACCGAGACTCTTATATTTTTCTGCACGGCCATCCCCAAGGCAGACGATCCCCGGGTAGACCACCAAAAATATGGATCCACAGTTGGGGGATCTATCTCGCAGGAGGCCAATCTCTCTTGAGAAAAAGGCCACATGTCATAAATTAAGAAGAAGAAAAGTGTATATAAGAAAAAGTATATTATAACGCAATCTTGCGAAAAGTTTTTTTTTTTAGTTCCGTTCGACTCAAATGGTTTTGCACCCTTTAAGTATAACCCATAAATTTATTCTAAAATGAAAAGTTGTAAGCTACAACGAGAATGTTTAATATTCTTTAATGCTTCTATCGTATTCTAAGTTTTTTTTCTATATACAGTGAGAGCATTTCCATGTTGAAAGTTTTTACGGTTTTTTAACAAGTGCGATCTCAGATTCAAGTACATTTATACCATATACCCCTACAGTACTCATTATTATTAGGATCATATTATTAAACAAATGTATTAAATATGTTAAACAAATACGTGGCTTAGACTTATTTTTATAATTATTTGTAACTTGCTACATATTCGGCTTAAATTTTTGTATTAAATTCTAACTAACTAACCATCACGCCGTCTCTCCGAAGGGGTAGGCAGAAAGAATGGACTGCCACACTTTTCTTTCCTGACATATTTCTCTCGTTTCCTCAACATTCAGACATCGTGTCATGCACGCGCGTCGATTTCTCTGACTCCTCGCATGGCCGACATTCAATATTTGATTTATTTGATCGTGCCACGTTTTCCTCGGTCTTCCTCTATTTGAATAAACAATGTTTGGTTTAATTAAAATATTTTGTTAGTCTGCAAGCCAGGACACGAAATGAATGGATCAGAGAAAGATTAAAGTTGCCAATGTAGCGTACAAAATAGCTTTATTGAAGTGGAATTGTGACGGCCTTACAGTGAGGAATACAGATGATCCATGGACCAAATACATTCTGGAGTAGTAACAGAGTACCGGCAACAGAAATCCGGGCAGACCACAAGCAAGGTGGTCTGATATTATCAAACTAGTGGCGAGGGTTAGAGAGTTATGTATAATAAGTCTGGAAGAGAGGCCTATGTCCAATACTGGACGCCAAATAGCTAATGATGATGATAATGTTAATGTTTGAATGCAGCTAAAAGATTATGAAGTCATATTTCTTTAAACTAACTAACTAACTAACCATCACGCCGTCTCTCCAGAGGGGTAGGCAGAAAGAATGGAACGCCACACTGTTCTGTCCTGATATACTTCTCTCGATTCCTCTGCATTCATTCATCTTGTCATGCACGCACGTCGATTTCTCCGACTCCTCACGTGACCGACATTTAATATTTGATTGATTTGATCGTGTCACGTTTTCCTCGGCCTTCCTCTATTCCTAGCTCCATTCACGCCGTTTACATAATCGTATACCTTCTTCACCATTTTGTCTACACTCATTCTTTTCATGTGTCCAAACCATAATAATGACCCTTTCATTATTTTGTTCATAACACTTTCATTCGCATCGCATTCATTTCTTATACTTGCAATTGACACTATCATATACAGATTTACTACACATTCGTCTTAGAGATCTCATTTCTACTGCATTTATTCTACTTTCATCCTTCTTTTGCCAGTTCCATGTTTTACTTTCATTCGGCACAAAAACACCATTATGCACTGCCATCTTAGCTTTTTTTAATAGGCTTTTGTTTTCGATGACAATTCTGATATTATTCCGACTTATATAAATAATATTGTCAAATGTAATAATTGATTTTTTTTCTTTCTTGCAGGTGAGTACCTTTCAAATTTAATGGCATCATCAAAACACCTCCGCCTGTAACAACGCGTAAGTAAGTACCTGTTATTTTTCTGAATCACCCGAATATAATTTTGTCTCTCGTTCTGTGTTTGATCTTATTTGCGTCGTGATAATTGAGCGTATCGATTCCAACGAACCGTATTTTCTTCCTGCTCGACGCCTCCTCGCCTCCGCCCCCGTAATAATAGAGGAGGGCCGTGTCTAATGACAAGTTGCTCTTTTCGCATTGCTCTTTTGGGGGGCGTAATTATTGTTTTACACGGTATCCACCAGCACTAGCACTAGCCTTGAGAGTCGTGTCAGTCTCCAGCGTATGTAATTGTTCCTTTGACAAACATATGAAATGAGTCATTGATTACATTTCAGTATTTATAAATTCACATTAAAGCTTTAACCATTTTCAAATCAAATCAGTTTATTTACTCAAAAGACATTACAAACAGCATACATGTTTAAAGCATCAATTGAGTACAGGTAAAATATTATAAAAATACAACATAATACCAGGAACGCATTAGTGATGGTTCGACATTAGGAAGACAAAATACTTTCCAAAGTCAGGAGTATTTGTCCCCTGAACGTACTTTCACTAACATGAAAGACGTCGATCTCCGAGGAGACCGCGTTCAGCAGACTAATTGCTCTTCGCACCGGCGTCACCAGAGGCAGATTGGTTCTGGCGGCCGGTAGGTAAAACAATCTGTGCTCTCGGAGATATTTTCTGACATACAGCTCTCAATTTCAATTGTATTCTTTAAATTTTCACTGGAAAACCAAAATCACCTGTACAAAACAATCATCCGAACAGTAGTGACCTATAGATGTAAGGCGTGGACAATGACAGCGAAATCCGCAGAGCGACTGGATACTTTTGAGAGAAGGGCACTACGCAGAATTCCGGGATCTGTGAATGACGGTGAAGGCTGGATAGTGCGGCATAATGACGAGCTGTACCATATTTACAAAGCTCCCAGTCTCTCCACACAGGTCAGACTGAATAGACTGAGATGGGCCGGTCACGTGCAGAGGATGCCGTCATCGCGAACCCCAAAAAGATTGCTGGAGTGGCATCCAGGTGGTAGAAGACCAATTGGACGACCAAGGCTGCGATGGGAGGATAAAGTTGGGATAGATGGGGCAAAATTGTTACGAGTGTCAGATTGGAGGGTCGAAGCGGAGGACAGAAGGAGTTGGAGGCAAATAATAGTGGAGGCTAAGGCTCGATATGGGCTGTAGGGCCATCGAAGAAGAAATTTTTGCTTTTTTTTAGATCTATGTCCTGTTATTTCTCGGAGCGTGTTCCTGGGAAGTATTTGTCCAACTCTCTCGTCATCATTTGTGTGATCTTTTCGAAGGTTGGCTGCCTGTTAGTACTCTGTTTGCCGCTTTGCTTATTACTCTTTCAGAACACGCTCTTACCACATGATCTCTTCTCATTCATATTCACTATAAAACGATGACTTCTTCGCATAAAGTATATTTTACTTTTGTAAACAGTAGTTTAGGTTGCAAAGAATATGCCGTAAATCGTGAGGAAACCTGAGTAGTTGGAGAAATCGAGGTGCGTGTATAACATGATGTATGAATATTGAGGAGTAGAGAAAAGTATGTCACGATAGAGCTGTATGGAACAAAATAGATTTTAATCATTTGTAAAAGAAAATTAATTAAAAATACAATTTCATCTTTTCACAGTGTGTTATTTCATTAAAAAAATATTAGAAATAACTTCAGATTACCTGTTTCTCTTGCGTATGAAATTCGTCTTCGCAAAAAGAATTGTGGTTTTGTTACATACAGAGTGATTTCTACGAAATGTATACAAAACAATATTTGGTTAGCTTAAGACGCATTCTTTTAAATAGTCGAGTCGAGCCCATCGAGCTACGCACAACTGAAATATGTGATTTTTTAATAGGTTGAACGCTGATGTAAACAGACATCATTGTTCAATACAGTAGGTACTTAATTAAATAATGCGTGCACATACAAAATTTCACTTCATACAATGCTCGAGAAACGTTTTGCAATTGCAGTCCGTTTGTTCGCTAACAAACCGTAGCAGAGTGCGGGCTCGTAATAGTTCCGAGCAGCTCTGGCGGGGTTTTGTAACACCTCCCGGAGAGCTGCATGTAGGCAGAATCGAAGTTTTTACCGCTGAAACCCACGCTCCTGCTGTCCCACACCGGCCCGTCCCGCCGCCTTCTGCGTGTGGGCCGCACCAGTTGTGGTCAAGCACACCGTAGCAAAAAAAAGTAATTAATTTATTAGATTTCCTTATAATCACAACACTTTTTATTGTATTAAATCAAGATTTTATCTGAGATACGCAAGTGTGCTAACAGATGTTTCAAATCGCGCAATAGAATCCGTCACAGAAGCGTGAAGTTATGAAAAACTTTTGCTCGAAGAATTTCTGATTGTTCGATGCGAAGTTTATGATAAAATTCCAACTTTCGTTTTATATACAGAACTCTGTGGATTTTGAGATATTAATGTCAATTGTTTCAAAATGAACGTTCCAACATAGAATTCCATTTTTAAACGGTGAAGAATTTTGTTTTCTTTGCGAACTATTGGATAGTTTTAATTAATATTATAATTTAAATCAAACTGTACAATCGATAAGCAATAAAAACATATTATTAAACCGTTTCATGTTTATGTTGAAGGGATTTAAAGAATATATTTTTGGTTGCAATGCTTTATCTTTCTTTTTAAATAAAAATAATCTATTTTTTCCATATTTTCTATCTTTTATGGTATACCACCATTCAAATACAAATATTAACGTAAATAAAATCACAATGTACTTAAAAATAATTCACTGTACATAATTTAAACACTTTTTTTTTGCTTCACTTCTTGGAGTCTTTATACCTTCATCATCGGGAGAACGATATATAACGTGCATAACAGAACGACATACAACGGAAAACATTGTTTTAATTTATAAATCATTATAGAATTTAGAATTCAACAAGCTTAAAGTTTATATACATATAAAAAAAAACATTTTTTATGATATTTATTGTTTCTTGAACAATGTAAAACTCCATACTAAATAATTAATACGAGTGAAAACGTCAGTTTTCTAGAAGTTTTATTATATTGTATTTTATGGGAATGACATGTTTCGCCCTTCTAAGGCATTATCAATAGAACATTTGATAATGCCTTAGAAGGGCGAAACATGTCATTCCCATAAAATATAATAAAACTTCTAGAAAACTGACGTTTTCATTCGTATTAATCATTGTTATGATGTTAATGATGATATGTACGTATTATGCAGATGATGCATACAAGGAAGTGATTCTTATAAAAATATTCTGAAAGATATTTTTAACATAGAACATCTGTTCATTGGTATACAATAAATTGTATTACATTTGCGATTTCCTCTGGAAGTAGGGATGATCGGTACAGCTTTGTTATGTAAGACGTCGCGTTTGTGTTTTGAGCTGGCCCCGTTTATTGATACGAACGCGGGCCGATCGTTATTGGTCATAGTGGAATACCTCGCCGGCGACTTCTTGGTAAGACCTGATGGCTACGTCACGAACCACGTGATCACCTGCTAAACGCACCGGTGTGCAGCCGCCAGCAGCCGTCAGGAGGCAGTACCGAGAACGGGGCCCGCGCGCGCGATTGCCGCCATTATAACGAGCTGCTGCTCTTCGCGTATCTCCGTTGAGAAAAAACAAATCGCATTCTCAACAAATATATGTGTACGTAATGTGAATTTGTGATTTGTGTATTTTTTGTTGTTGATATTTTTCTAAACCTGATATTTCAACAAATGTTGTGATTTGTTAAAATGTTTATAATTGGCGCCACGTTTGTTATTGTTTTATAAGATAAACCCGAATAGTCTCTGATTTACCTTCGATCCGCGATAAGAAAAATAAACGACATCTTTTTTATTTTATATATTGCAACGGTGTTGCCAAAAAAAGTATTATATACATTCTTTATCGCTCAATTTGTCACGAATGTTGATAAAAAAATAATTTTTGTTTTATGTACGTTTGATAAGTAAAAAACAAATAGATAATTTTATGTCATTATTGTATCAAATAACAGTAGAGCAGCAGTATTGTGATGATTTTATACAATCATTTTGTATTATATGTTATAGTTTTTTTAATATGATTGCTCTAATGTATGTAGTTCAACAAGTTATTAAGAACTCACGTAAGTAATTGATAGAGATATATTTATTTAGATTTTCAAACACTCGTTTTTGTTGTGGTAAAATACATTTTGTGTTGTGTATGTATTCTTTTGACTTACGTAATCTTTGTGTTTTTTTTACAATATTTTATCAAGGATTAAACACAGGTATAACGTAAATTTATCAAGGATTTATTTGATTCCCAATAGAGACGAAGATGTAAATTAGAAACAGAATATGGTGGTCGAGGCGTTTACAGGACTTATGACCTGTCATTGTTTGGGTTAAGCGATCGCTTTATGTTAGCAACATGGGTAAAATCCAGTATTTGTCTACAAATATTGGTAACATTCATCGTCAATTTATCACTCTATCTTGAATTTTTATAGTTCTCCCTAAATAAACTGATCTCACAGGAAGAAAAATGCGTTTTGATTTAATAAATATACACAACAAACACATAGTAACAGTTGTATTTTATAACTGTTATTTATTTTTTATTTTTTTACACTTAAATTAGAGATTCAATAATTTAATAAGCTGTTATTACTTTCATTTCAATAATGTAGCTGTGTATATAAACCATATGTTACAAGATCGATTATTTTATATCCAAAGTATCATCGAGTTTGTTGAGTTTTGAAGCAATCTTTTATCGTTTTCTCTTATCACACTTCTCGTACTCATAATAAAAGTATGATCTCATAATATATAATAGTATATCCAATAAGTCTGTTTACTTACGTAGTCCCATATTTACAACCACGATAGTTCACACCTATCAGATTGTTACATAATTTTCCTTAGTACATAAACGTTCCATAAATATTGACATCGCTCTTGTCCGGCAGGTAACCTTTGTCAAGTGGACATTAGATATTTCGGGCATAATGGTACAACAATTCTTAGGAAAATCCCCCGAAACCTGTTGAGAGTGTCGCTATAAAAAATCGCTATTTATCATCTTTAGGTGTCGTGTCAGGTCTCCCCCAATGTTGGCGATCACTGCAGCAAAAGCATCTCCGTTCTGCAGTACCTGGAACATGTTCTCAACTCTCTTTACTCCTGATCAATCCCTTATATTCCACAACCAGGACAACTGCATTCTGTCAACTCCTCGCCGTCCCCCGGTATTTTTTCCCCTAAACACATGACCTAAATATGAGACCTTTCTAACCTTGACACTCGACAACAGCTATGTAGTACATCTGCAATACCGATCTTATCGGTCCACGGTATACGGATCATTTTGCGGTATATCCAATTCTCAAACGCCTCCAACCGGTTCATCACATTCACTTTCAGAATCATTCACAGCCATATAGTAGAACAGACTATATCGCACGATTAATAGTAAACTGACCGATTATGGTTTAGGTCATAATTGAGTTAACATTAGACAGAGGCTTGTGTTAACGCTATCCATCGTTTCGCGTTAATATTAAGTCAAAATTCCGCCAATTGACCTCCATTACACTTTATCGGTCTTTTTCATTCGTACGTGTTTTTCGACTGTTTTTGTTAAAACCCCGACTCATGTCAGATTGAGCAAAACTTGTGTTCTATTAAGCGTGCGATATATAGCATTTAACCACTCTTTTTCGGAGTTTCAGATTTAGATTATCGTTGCAAAATAAGGTTCTAATTTTATTAAATGCAGCACGTGCAACTTCAATTCAGCATTTTATTTCAATACACGCTTTAGTTATAATGTTATTTATTAATTGACTAAAATCATCTTATTTTCTGTAAATATGTTCGTAAAATACGTTTTATCATTGCGTCGAATGAACACGAGATGTCTCTGTGCTGATGCAATGAAAACACTGCAGCACGGGCGGTTATTCATCGCAGTATATGTGTTATACAATAAGTAGATGATGTATGGTATTACGCAGCTTAGAAACAATTTACTAAAACGTTTGATCATACCCTCGCGTACGGCGGTGGGTATTCGAGGCGTTCAGGACACTGAACCACCAGCACTCCCCAGATTTACATTATGTACAGCATCTGCAGTGGAACTACTGTTTATAGGGCGTCACGCGGCCGGATGTGTAAGCAGATACTAAACATTCCTCCGATGCCGCGTTTCGGAATTTTTATCTCATCTTCGGTATCGCTTTATGTTTTACGAAGGCCGCCGCATCTCCGCGCCACGCCCTAATCTACTGTCAAACTAAATCTAAATTATACTATTTATGTGACCCTAGACTCGAATAGATTCAAACCTAATACTAAAATTTAAATGCCGACCGTTGTCATAATAAAACCATTTTCTTTTACTTGTTACATTTTTATCAAAGGAAGAATACGTCTTGAATTCTTTGTGAATTATCTAGTTTCTATGCGGTTTGGACACAATAAAAGAATGACAACAACAACACAACAAACCATCACGCCGTTTCTCCGCAGGGGTAGGCAGAGTGAATGGACCGTCACACTACTCCTTCCTGACATACCTCTCTATGTCAGGATATATGGTAGAGGTAGCTAATCTATCTTCATTTTACTGTCACGTGAATTCTTCACCAGACCAAAGACAGTGACAATCACACTGCCCTCGCCGGGAATCGAACCCAGAACCTTCGGGGTGGCAGTCAATGCACTTACCACTCGGCCACGAAGGTCCTCAAATATGTGGAAAGCAACGGTAAACTACCGCATTAAAGGCCCTAGTGGCATCCCAAGAACTAGCAAAAATGTTTGCTGCAAACTCGTTGGATTAAAACTTGGGTAGATTCAGTGTATTTTTATGTTTAGACATTGTTTCTTATCTAAAATTTGGTATTTTTAGTTATCGTTAAAAATTGTGTTACACACATATCAGCAATAATATTACTGGTTTATCCAGAAAACGATCTACTGATAAGGAGTATCTGTTATAATAACGGACATTGTTATTTTTTTTTGTATTTAGAACGATTATCTCAGTTCTAAATAAAATTAACGTATCTATAAAACACTGCTAGTATTTTCCCTCCAGCTGTTAGTCGGTGTGCTGGTGTCGGACGTGTGACACATGCCTTACCGTATTCCGTTTCCAAAAGTAGTTTTCATTCAGGGATATCGTATTTCCTAACGCTGGTTTTGTGGCTTTCGTTTTCTTGATTTATTTTATGTGATAAATTCTCCATTATATACATTTTTATTTTAGCTTTCGTGTACATTCCTAAACATATAAAAAATATAATTGATATTAATATGAAAGTGTATTAAATATTTTAATTTTAAAACACTGTATTATACGCGGATTTAAATATTCTGGTTTACGGAGGTTCAGCTCTAATGGCTCTTCCTCTTACGTCTGTTGGAAATGCGATTTGATCACGATTTATTTTTATGAGATTATCATAACAGCTGTTTCGCCAACCTATATTGGCATCATCAGATATTAATAACAATCGTTTTTTTGTAAATCTGATGATGCCAATATAGGTTGGCGAAACAGCTGTCGCGACAATCTCAGAAATATATATTGTGATACTTATAATGCAGTGTTTTAAAATTAAAACATTTTGTAATGTTGAAGTATTGTAGTGTTTCGGCCAAAACAATGGATTATCCAAAAAAAGTGTATGTTAAATTGATGTCATGAAATGTCAGTGTGAGAGTTTCGACTAGTCAAATTTAAAAATACGATGCTTCTATTCAATGTATTGAATGTGCCATATTATTAGAAGCAAGTGTCCAAAGTAGTATTTTAACCGTTTGATGTGCACGTCGGGCCCGCACCAAGCGCCATGGGTGTGGACTTCGATCAGCAGAGCAGGATCCCCACCAGCACCTTGCAAGAGCTGAGGGGTATCCTCATGTCCTCCCTATCGCGGGAGAACCTCGGCATGCTGGACCAGCCCGAGCCCCGGAGGAGAAAGGTCCACTTCCAGGACAACGGTGAGTTAAAAATGGTTGAACGCGAACAATTGCGGCTATAAAGATGTGAACGTATAGTTATGTGCAAATAAAATGGGATAAAACTTGTTGATATTACTCACTGTTGCATGGGCAATGATGCCAAAGTTCAGATTGAGTCAGATGATTTTTAACACCTAGTTTTTACAGTAAAACTTCGCCTTACATTATTAACCTTCATTTTGCGGGTGGCTATATTTGCAGTACAAAAATTGGCTCCAACTGCAGTTGACTACATTTACACTTCAGACGGACAGTCCTAGTTCATCATAATAATACGTACAATTTAAAGCCGTGCCACACTGTTTTAAACAAGCTCTCCACATCGATCTCCACCGGCGGCTTAAAACTGTGTAGACACTTGTTTGAAACCAAAATTCGTTTGACCTTCAACAACCTTTGTGGACGGACGCGCATAGTATGCGTGTTGTAAACTGTTGTAAACACGCATTCCACATGTGGGGCTCCACATTCCACCAAGGTCACCCTTGTGGAGAGCTTGTTTCAAACAGTGTGGCACGGCCTTTAGTAATAAGGAAGTAAATAGGCTTATTAGAAAGAGATTTTTAAATACTAACTGTAAATGTAGTGTACCGCAGTTCAAAATCATTTTCTAAGACTGCACATGTAACCAGCCGCACTGTAGGGGTTAAAGGTAAATTATTTACGCAACTTAAATTTCTACGAATTATATAATATTGTCAAGATTTCTTCAAATGTGTGTTTGATTGTCGGATTTGATCATAAATATTATCAATATGTGTTTTTAATTTTTTTAAGTACATTTTTTCCCGCTTTTGAATTTGTTTTTCTTGACTTGTTTCGAAGGCTATGTACATTCATCGATCGCCGTTTATATCGTTCTACCGATGATGAATGTATAAAATCTTCAAAACATATCGATAACATAAATTCAAACGTGGAAAAAAAGTGTTTTAATAGATAAAAATGCGCCCTTGAGGTGAGACGCATGTTATTATTATTATTATTATCATTATTATTACAAAATATGATAATGATGGAATTCCAGAATGCTCATCAAATATTATAATCTTTAACTTTAACTTTAATGAAGTCATTAGGTTTTGCTTTTGTCGGGTCTTTGAAGTTTGTAATGAAATCAAGCTAATTCGTTTTATTTTTATTTCTTTGTTGATTCGTTCATTAAGTGTCGTATAATTGCCGCCGTCGAGTTAGGCTCGCCCGGTACATCAATTAGGATTTGAACGAAGGGACAATGAAGTTGTACATTTCTATAACGGCACGAAAAGTGGCAGCGAGAAGTTCACAGCCATTCGTGTCCGAATCGACGTAGGCACGGTGGCCGCTCGTATCGAAACCGCAAACCATAAATAATTATTAATACTGCACGTTCAGCTCGTGTGTCGCATGCAAATTAAGCAGCGATGAAGTGTGTTTTGTGTGCTCCGGCATTCTACATATAAGCCCACTTGTGTATGGACGATCTTATTCAAGCGCTACTGTGCTGTGCTGGATGGCCTTGGACATCGGCTTAATATTTTCCATTTTCACGCGAACCATGAGTGCTGGCGTTACATAGCGGACGTCTATTTGATTTTACATATTTTTATATTAAAAATGCAATGCACCATGGTCACTGTTTTACATATTTCAATATATTTTTAATACTTTGATTAATGAGTTGCATAAATATCATATAATTATATTCCTTATATTTATATTCGCCTTCACTTCGTGTTGTAAATTCACATTTGAATAAATAGAATTCCACGTATTTTCACAACGCTCTATTTTTCTTTTTCATGTATGTTTGAGTTGTGACCTAACCTTCTACGAGTATATACAAATTTTAACAATAATCCTCTTCTTCTTCCTCAGCCTATTCGCTTCCATGTCACTCTGTCCTGTGCAGACTGCATCCAGGTTATTTCGACGTGTCTGTTCAGATCATCCTTCCACCGTAGTTGCGATCACCTTGCACTTCTCTTCGCCGTCCACGGTCTCAAAGTCAGCAGTCTTCTTGTCCACTTTTCATCTGAGCTTCGTGCTACGTGACCTGCCCATTGCCATTTTAGAGTCGCCACCCGGTGGATGAAGTCAGTGACCTTTGTTCTTTCTCTCACCGTATCGTTTCTGACTCTGTCTCTTAAGCTTATTCCTAACATGGCTCTTTGGGTCACTCGTAGTTTCTCGGCACTTTGTTTGGACAATGTAACAGTTTCCAGACCATAAGTACCAACTGGAACAAAACGCAGGCTTCATAGACTTCGTTTCAGGTTGATCGGTATTTTCCGGTTTTTAAGGATGTAACTCATGTTAACAATAATACGGGACAAAATCGTAAATTACATACTATATACCCGTTATCCCCCCCCCCCCCCCCCGATTAAATAAAATATACCCCCGCCCCAAGACATAACTAGACCCATATTTATGGGTCTAGTTATGTCTTGGGGCGGGGGTAAATTTGATTTAATCAGGGGGGGAGGGTAACGGGAACATTTCGAACGTGTTCTAAGAAGTGCAATTCTACTTATTCAAAAATAATTACATTCCAATGAATTATCTTTAATTGAGTGATTGTTCCATATTTTATCGTGTGAAATCATTGCGATCTTTTCATTTCGTGAAATTAATAGATTTTATTTTTTACGTGATCATTCCGAACATTGTAGTAAAATTGAAATATGAGAGAATTTTCTTTTGGTTGTTGTTCCACCCCTATCGGAGTTGGACGATCGTGGTTATTTTTATTTTCAATACAGCAGTTCTAAACAGACATGTTGTGCAACTGAACCGTTCTCAAAACTTTTCTAGCCAGGGTTTTCTTCCTCTCTCGACGCTTCGTTTTCTTTCAATTTTACCTTGGATAATTGGTTGCAGTGTATTTATCTTTTCTCATAACGTGCCCGAAGTATTCCAGTTTCCTGCCCATTGGAGAATTAATGATCGAAACCGATCATTAATCACATTTTTATTTGCTTCTTCTTCTTCTCCTTATAGACCTTTGGTCTGTTTCTGAAATCAGGCTGGCCTCTCTTGGTAGGTTGACTCCCAACTATCTCTCCATTACTTCGGCGGTCTTCCGGGGGGACGGCAGCCGGCAGGAATCTGCAATTTTATTTGCAATATTTAAAAATAGTTTTTTTTAAATATATATTAATCCTGCCTTATAACTTAAACCAGTATATTAATATCAAGAATGCTGATTATATCTGTTAAAAACGTTGTATTGTCGAAGAATTTTAAAAAAATATCTTTTTTTTACATATTTCACGATTGATATAAAACAATATTCATTTGAAAAAATTGCATTCAAATGTTTTTAGGAGTCTCGCTATTTTATTATAAAAGTAAACAGATGCACGTTCAAGGGTGAAATATTGTTAATTGTACGACTATAAACGATGAACAAGATAATATGCATAAGTTTTCAATTAATAATTAAGAGAATCTTAAGGTTATCGTGTGTTGATATTGATTATTAATTTTAATGAGTTCTTTATTAGTTCCTAAATAACCACTATTTCGCTCTTGAATTCTATAAAAGAATTAGATTTTAAACACTCGATTTTCACAATGAAATACCCATTTTTTTGGTTGCCTGAACAATGATGTAAAACTCCATATTAAATAATGAATACGAATGAAAATGATATTTTATGGGAATGATATGTTTCGTCTTGCCAAAGCATTATCAAATAATAATGAAATAAACTTTTACTTGATTGAATTGAACTTCTTCAAGAGATTTCAGTAATATATTATAAAAGATTCACTAAATGTTCAATAATAACTTAACAAGGCGAAAAATCTCAATCCCATAAAATCGAATGAAACATCTAGAAAACATACGAAATACGCATTGTTACTTATGTAGCATATTGTTTAGGAAAGCCGAGTTTCTTGCGTAAACCTTTGAACATATATGATTCATGTTTGCGGAAACATCAATATGACTTCATACGTTTACGTAATTAACCACCTTATAGCAATATTTTGATAACGAAACAGTTTGCTCAAATAATTTCCTGTTCGATATCGTAATACGAGGCACTGCCGTTATTGGTCCAATTCAAGGATTTCATTTTAACCATTTTCTTGTGTGCTTCAATTACGACATAGTGGGCAATAGATTATCTATCTAACAAAACTGCTAATATTTCACTCCGCCATGATAATTATAATATTAACATTTTAAGATTTTACCTTCAGCCGGATTGAACAGATGAGCCGCATACCGTGATCATGTTTACTCTTGGGCAGGGTTTCCCAAACCGAACCTGAATAAATGTTCAACCCCGTTTTGAGAGGTTTTAAACACTGCAAAAAATTTAAAGATCTTTTATTTCATATTGATAGGCGAGTCATGATAAATTCTCACCGATGTTAATGACGTCAAGTCAACTTGTATATTTGTTTTATTGGTTTATTATTTTATTTTCCAACCGATCACGATTTTCAAACGCAGCGATAAATTTAGATTTAAAACACGTTAATGCGCCCTTGATGTGATTGCATCACGAAAGCGACGCTTTAAAAATTATAGTATTATTATTATTATTATTTTATTTTCATTATAATTATTATTATTATATTTTTATTATAATTATTATTATTATTATTATTATATTATTATTATTATTATTATTATTATTATTATTATTATTATTATTATTATTATTATTAAGTTCACCGACGCTACAACAGATATTAAAATGCAACTGGCCAATATTGTGGCTGATATCAAGAAGACATGCGATTTAAGGACTCAAAATCATTAAAGTCATCAAGTACTTTATTAATTCATTTTTTTTTGTATATAATATATTGTAGTACATTTTTTATTCATAAAAATAATTACGAACCTAAAGAATAAGATAAGTGTTTAATTCATAAGTCCTTCTTTAGTTTTGATTTAGTTATATTTAAACCTGAGGATGAAAGAGGTCGCCTCCGAAACATGTTGTGGTTAATATTTTTATTTTGTAAAAATATTTACTAAATAAAGTCAATTATTCAGTGTTAACGAATTGTTCCAATGCAAAAAAGTTTGGGAAACCCTGCTCTAGAGTAAACTGAGGTAGGGCTAGCAAGATATTTGCTCACACTATACATACAAATGGACAAAGAGATGTTGCTTACACCTACATGTGTCTCACGGTTGGATTAGTTCTATTTGTCATTTAACACGTTCTCATTATCCATGCGTTTGAAATGTATGGCATGTTTGATTAATTCATATTAATACAACAGTGTTTATAAAATTCATTTTGCGAATATTTTTATGTGATTAAAAATATTTGTTTCTCTCTGACGAGTATCGTTGAATTTTCCGATTTCTAATGGCCTACTTTTGATTTGAATTATCTTTACTTTCCTCAATTTTTCACGTTTAATTCACGTCGCTTCCGTATAAACACTTTCTTCATCACCCCATTTCGTCCAAAGTGTTTATAAAGCTTTCGTATTTCATATACTACATTTTTATAATTTCTTGATTAATTATGTAAAACTTTATATTGCATAATTAATACGAATGGAAACATCTGTTTTTTGGAAGTATTATTATATTTTATGGTATGCTATGTTTCGTATTCCTAAAGCATTTCAAATGTTTGATAATACCCTAGAAAGGCTGAACATTCATTCCCATAAAATTTAATAAAACGTTTTAATTCGTATTAGTTACTTTCATAAAGTTAATTCGTCCGAGAGATTTCGTATTCAGCCTTTTTTTGGTTAAATAAATATTTAATATCAAAATATTAAAATATTAATATTTTTAATTGAAATTTCTTGATAGAAGTTCTTACAGAAGATGGCAGCAAGCTGCCGAAACCGGCGAAGATAAACCCAGGTGGAAGCACACTAAATATATAATAATAATAAAAATGTGTATAAATTTTTTTCGTTTAATCAAAATATTAACTATACGATGTCGTATCGGATAATAAAAACACAAATGTATTATATTGTTTTATTGATGGTTGAAGTATTAGTTTTAAAAAACTCCATTATTAATTCACAATAGTAAACACTTTTCTTTAATGGTTTTTCTTTTAACCGCCCTACCTTCAGGTAATTTTCCGAGAAACGCGCTAAAAAAAAGCAGGTTTTTTAAGAATGAAATTTCATTATATATTAATTTTATTTTTTTAAATTGCGAGACGTCAAATACTCGGCCACCCACTTCGCCTGCCCCCTGTAAAACTATCATATTTATGAAGACTTGTACTTGACTGATGGCACACGCGCGTATCCCTAACAGTTTTTTACATTTTAGGTACATTACTTTTTCTCAAGCGTGTACGTGATATGGGATAGCGAAGAATGGTATAGTTAAAGTGAACGTATCTCGTACGTTCAAATACGTAGGGTGGTTAAACAATCGTGTTTACTGGTATAAATTTATCATTTTATTATAGATTATTATTGTACCAGTGGCACTGTAAGAACATGCAGAATAAGTGTCAGTGTTGCCATCCACATTTCGCGTTAACCGGCCGCCGTCCGTCAAACTGTCACGTAACTGTTAGATCCACTTTCACCGGCGGATTCTTTGCGTTCACTCTATACTGCTAGCGTCCATCCTGGTCCACGAATCTCCAGCAGAGAACGCAAGCCGGGCGCATACTTCGCGAAAACGCCTATCCGCGACCGTTCGCCGCGAGCCGAGATCGTGGTTACGAAATCACCCCTTTCTTTCCGAACCGTATTTTTGAAAACGGTCAAATGCCGTATCGCGTCGCCTGCGTATTCCGCGATGCGTTTAATCGCATGCCTTAATTGTTTTAATTCTATGCGATTAGTTCGCCTGCAGTTGGTTTTATTTTCACTTTTGATTTTAATCGGAATAACTCGCGCTTTAATGATCCTCTGGCGGCAGTTGCTCTCGCGGTCCGTGAAATTTATGAGAAAGCTCTGGATTAGAATGATAATCAGCTCATTTCCTCCTGGTTATTAGTTTTTAGATTCGCTTCGGAGATATTCGGAAAATAAATTATGTTATTAACTTCGCACTTTCATATAACATTTTTTGATAATATTTTCTTATTTTAATTATTTTTACTTGCAATAGAGTTAAGTGTATATGATAGCGTCAAATGCAAATATAATAAGTGAATGCAGTGCGAATGAAAGTGTTATGAACAAAATAATGAATGGGGCATTAAGATGGTTCTGGATACTTGGAATGTTGAACGATGTAAACGGAACAAGAAATAGGGAAAAAATGAGAAATACGTGGGACAATCAAATCAACCGAATATTAAATGTCGGTCACTTGATGAATCGGAGAAATCGACGTGCGTACATGATACAATGTAAAAATGTTGAGGAAACAAGAGAAGTATGTCGGCAAATAAAAGTTTGTCAGTCCATTATTTCTGCCTACTCATTTGGTGATACAGCGTGATGGTTGACTAGTTAGTTAGTTTTTAATTTATTACTTTTAATTTCTTTAACATTCATTCTTCAAATTATTCATTTTCTGAAAGGCGGCTATGTTAGAAGTAGGAACAACCGACGAGCGTGCATGCCGCGATGTGTAAATGTAGTAGAGGTGCGAGAGTTATGTCAGGATAGAACAGTGTGGCGGTCCATCCTACCTGTCTACCCTTCCGGGGAAACGGCGTGACGGTTGGTTAGTTACCATTATTTCTTCGTTCATTCTTTCCATGTGTCCAAATCATCATAATTACCCTTTCATTAATCATCTGTACATAACACTTTAATTTACTTCTTATATTTACCACATATAAATCATTCAGATTTGCCACCTGTTCGATGTTTAGTTTATCTTAAATATGCAATTAATAAGTGTTATACTACAGTTGTAGTGCCTACTTGTGGTGTTACGTTAATTTTCACTTTCCGCCGTTACGGTGCCGCTTGGTGGCCTCCCGCCAAACCCTGCCCCGGGCCTCGGGCCTCGAGCCGGCCGTAACCCGCTGTGAACTCATTCACAAGACCCGCACTTACGCATTCCTCGTAATTACGTTCACTTTCTGTTTTCATTTTTTTAAAACTAATATCCGTGATGTAATTATATCTCACGTTAGGCAATGTCACGTTGTGTCAAATTCACAATTGCAAAACTATCACGCAATGGGAACATTGGTATTAATATTCTTATATCTAATGAAAGTGAAACTTGGACTTGGATATTCTGGCTTACAGAGGTTCAGCTCTCGTGGCTATTCCTCTTACGTCTGATGGGAACATTGTTGGAAGGTGATTTGGGGGTTGTTGGTTTATGCAGGGGCATGATTTTTGTGGCCAGGAGTGTTCTTCTGAAGGAGTGTCGTTTTTGGGCGTTTTTGGCGGCTGAAGGTGTTTGGATCGTAATTTGGGTTCTTTGAAACTTGTATCTGGATAAATAATATCAAAAGGATTGTGCGATAAGGCAATGTGTTATACCAAAAAAAAAAATCGAAGGAATCAGATAAGAATGTCTTCTTCTTCTTAGTGTAGGCATTGTGACCGATCCATCTGGGTGGTCTGCCCGGGGTCGTCTACCTTGAGGTTGGCAGTGCAACACAATGAGGAGTCTGAATAGATCCATTTTTCTCGCGTACCAGTATCTTCTCTTTTGCCTTCCCCACGTAATGACATCCTCAACCTCGCATATCTCCCTTATCCTTCAGTTTCTTATTCTGACTCGTATTGTCTTGCGAGATATGTTTCTGATCGTCTTCATTTCCGACACTCTGAGCGCGCTTTTTGTGATTGTGGTGTCCGCCCTGCACTCGATCTCATATGTCATGATGGGTCGCACACAAGTCTTGTAAATTCTCACTTTGCTGCTGATCTTCTTGAAATCTTAAAAATATGTCAAAAAATGTGCGAAAAGACGATGTGTTATACAATTAAAATCGAATGAATGGGATAGGAATATGTAAGGCAGATAATTAATAAAAATTAGGTTAATTTGTATAGCGCCATTTTCGTAAATAGCTCACCTCAAGGGCGCTTTGACAATGTTTTTAGTCATGAGAGCTGCATATGACTCTCAATCTTTTCTATTATAAACATAACATCCTCGTATTCTGTCTTAATAAAAAAATGATTAAAAAAAAAAAAATTTGTAAAAGTGCATCGAAAAAGGTTGCATCACAGCCGAAACTGAAAAAAGGAAATTAAAATGGTGTTAAAACACAAAGTGTAATTCTATTCAAACGTGAATCCTCAACACAAAGTGAAGGTGAATGTGAATGAAATTAATTTGCACGTGTTACATTATTTGGTTCTTGTATTATTAAAAAAATATTTTTTGTTGTTTTTCGTTCTCCCGACGATGAAGATATAATAATTTCGAAATATGCAAGAAAAAAATTAATAAACCATTGAAGAAAACCTTTTCAATATGATTAATTTCGAAACTAATTATTAAACTCAAACAAACGAAACAAGCATTTTGATTAATTAAAATTCATTATATAATCCGAGTATCAATGCAAGCTTTTATAAAAATAAATTGAAAATAAATACATCATTACATATTTGAAATTCCTTTTTTTATATTTATATTTCAAACAGCACTATCACGACTCGACTTTCACAAGAGACGTACGATCGAATCAAATTTGTATAATTTATTAGTACTTTGAAATTAAATAAAAATCCACGTGATACACACAAGCATGTCGAGATATGTAGTACTTCCTACGCAATATTAACAACGCTATTTTACTGTGAGATATTACGCACTCTAATACCAGGGCATATCTGCTATTCGTTCAGTTCTTACTCCACCTTAACACATACCATAAACGTTTTCGTGTATAATATTACATTATTATAAACTAACAAACCATAACGTCATTTCCGTTAAAGAGTAGGTAGGAAAGGTGGACCGCCACACTTTATCAATATTTCTCCGTATTCATACATCGCGACACAAACCTTCATGGCAACTTTTTGGTCATTGACAATTTGGTAATGGCATATTTTCTTCGGCCTGCCTAGACTTCTTTTTCCATTCACACTGCTTGTATAATTTTTTTTAACCATATGATTATTATTATTTTGTTGAATCGTTCTTTTATTACAGCGTGAGCTAAATCGATGTAAAGGGTAACTAATCTATCGCCATTTTATTATCACGTAATTTCTTCAGACCAATGACAGTGTGACAATCATCTTGCCATCGCCGGGAATCGAACCCGGGATTTTTGGTGTGGCAGTCAAAGCACTTCCTAGTCGGCTACGAAGGTTGTATTCGTATATAACTGAACATAAATTAAATTGGCACGATAAAATAAATCAAATATTGATTGTCGGCCACGTGAGGAAAAATCGACGCGCGTGCATGACACGATGTATGAATGTTGAGGAAGCGAGAGAAATATGTCAGGAAAGAAAAGTGTGGCAGTCCATTCTTTCTGCCTACCCCTTCGGGGAGACGGCGTGATGGTTAGTTAGTTAGTTTTAAATTTAATTGTATTTAGTCGATTATTTAAACTTATTTTAAACGTGTTTTTTAAATAGTACATTATTTTGGCCGAAATACTATGATACTTTAATATTATTAACTATTTAAATACAATATAAAACGCTGTTTATGGTAACTCCATCTTTTTTTAAATTTTGCGTAAGCTGTTTCTTTTTTTTTTTTTTTTTATGTACACAACAGGTCGTTTGGACCCAATTACTGTATACAATTATTATTTTTTTAGCTATTATATTGATTCTCGTGACATGTGATAGGTAGCCAATCTATCGCCATTTTATTGTCACTTGAATTCTACACCAGACCAAAGACAGTGTGACAATCACACTGCCATCACCGGGAATCGAACCCAGGACCTTCGGCATGGAAGTCAGAGCTTGTAACCACTCTGCCACGAAGGTCGTCGTATGTCGTCATCATTTGTTTACATCATCAGGTTTTACAGTTAACCGTGTGTTTAATTAACTGTTAAAATATTATATAACACCTGATGTCAACATAGGTTGACGAAATAGCTGTCGCGAACAAAAAAATTGTGATACCTAAAACAGCGTTTTATATTTTAACAGTTAACGTGTTTTTTTTTTAATATTATGAAATTAAATTAGCTTATTTAAAAACGATTGATGCGTGACACATAAATAAAATAATCACAAAAGTCCGGATCGTCCATGTCAACAAGTGCACCATCTAAAATGAACATTGTGTGTTAAAATATTTTTATTTTGTTATTTTATTTTATATCATTGTATTTTATGTGATTTGTTTTAGATTTATTTTGTGGATGTTGGACGATCGAAGTGTGCGTGGGAGATGCCTATTGGTGGCGATGAGGTCCGCAACACCGCGTCTCCCGCGGGGCGAAAAGAGAAGGATGGAGTGCCGCATCGATTAAAATGTTACAGTCCATTCTTTCTGCCTACCCTGTCGGGGAGACGGCGTGATGGTTAGTTAGTTAATATTATGTATTCAGCAGTTCTATTCCTTATGAGAATATTAGTTATTCCGTTTCAGAAAGGGCGAAAAGAGAAGGATGGAGTGGCGCATCGATTAAAATGTGACAGTACATTCTTTCTGCCTACCGTTTCGGGGAGACGGCGTGATGGTTAGTTAGTTAGTTAGTTAATATTATGTATTCAGCAATTCTATTCCTTTTGAGAATATTAGTTATTCCGTTTCAGAAAGGCGGCAAAACCTTTGATTTGCATCCGTTTCGAGCGTTAAAATCCTTACCTTAACACCCCGAGAGGATCTCGAGGCGTTTCGTTTAGCATATCGGAGCTGGTATTGGAAACAAACAGCACGAAACGATGGGAACGAGCGACCTTGCCAGACGTCCTTTGATAACCTTGTTTGTTATACCTTACGCCGTGCGCTCTAGCAGCCTCATTCGCTACCAACACTCTCTCAATCACGCATGACATCACGCCAGATAATAGAATACTGCTTTTTGTACGATATCTTGATGTCTCAAATGTATGCAAATCATTGATGCTTCCCGTTTTCCTTGACCGTTTGGAACTGTTTAAATTGTTTCTCTATATTACGATCTCGCGTTTTAATGGAGCCTAAAATTTTTGGTATTAATTACGCTAAAATAGTCTTTAATGGCGGATTACCTGAGTGGGCTTATAACGCATTTAAGCCAGTGGCAATATGCGCAAATAGGTGAAAAATTTCGTTGCTTACAACATCTAACCTTACAAAATATTAATGATGTCAATTCAAATTTCTTGTAAATAATGAAAATAAAATAAAAAACTGTTATAATATATATTTAGTTTAATTCAACATGACTTCGACCATTGCATATATAGGCGGCTTTCGTGGAAGAGTGGCAACAGCTAGGACTGCCACACCGAAGATCCCGGGTTCAATTCCCGACGAAGACAGTGTGAAAAAAAATCTCACGCTATCTCTCGTGTGGTAGAATTTATGTGACAAAAAAAAATGCGACAGACTAGCTACATATCACATGTCATTGAGAATCAATAGTTATAAAATTGGATACAGTAATTGTGTTTAAATAACATGTAGTATACAAATATGTGGAAAGCAACGGAAAACTACTGCTCTAAAGTACATAAATTTCCTAATCTTCGTCTCCTTTATTTAGGACTGTGTCCTGTTATTTCTCGGAGCCCGTTCTTGGGATGTAGATGTCCAACTGTCTCACCATCTTTTAGGTGGTCTTCCTGCAGGTCGATTTCCTGTTGGTACTTTATTTGCGGCTATATTTATCACTCTTTCAGAACATGCTCTTTCCACATGATCTCTCCAGTAGCGTCTTCTCAGTCTTCCCATCGCACGACATCTTCTACATTGCAGAACTTTCTTATTTCATAATTTATTTTCCTGTCTCGGAGTGTCATTCCCGCAACGGATCGGAGAGTCATCATTTCTGTGGTTCTTAGGAGACTTTTTGTTCTGTAAATTTCCTAGTCTATTACAACTTTCCTATCATGTTACCATTAGCCCCAACAATGTCAGCATAAGATTACTAACAAACCTCTATGATACTGTTTATTTATTTATTGATCATTTACCAAGTACATGGTTTTAATACCTCCCAACTGAGGTAACCCGTCCTAGGGAGACATAACCCATAACTAACAATTCCATTACCATTCTCATTATGTAGTTGTCACAATACAGGCCATGCCTAGTGTGACAAATACAGATCATACATTTCTTTATCAAATGTGCGAGAATATGATGTCGGTGGGGAGAGCAATCAAACTGCTGAACATGATCGCTTCGGAGATCGATGTCTTTCATATTCGTGAAAGTACGTTCAGAAGACAAATACTCTTCACTTTGGAGAGTATCTTGTATTCCTAATGTCGAACCATCTCTCATTGGTTCCTGGTATTATATATTTGTTATATTTTACCCGTTCTCAATAGATGTCTTAAACTATAAAAATTGTTTGTAATATCTTTTGAGAAAAATAAACTGATTTGATTTGATTTGATTGAATATTATAATCATGTAAAAAAAAATATAAATATAAAACGGTCCATGTGGCATCCCAAGAACCAGCAAAGATGTTAATTGACTCTACTGCAAACCAATCCCTAAGATTGAAATTATACAAAAAGTATATTTTCATTGTTTGTAGAGTTTTTTTCATTATTCCGTCGTTGGTAATATTTTTTCCAACATTTCCCTCTCGCGATTGCCGTATCTCCCCACGAACATGGAAATAATAATGGACGGTCGTTGTTGATTAGGAATGTGTTTTAAAAAAATACTGCAACACATCGCTTCGCCCCCATCCCCGTCTGTGGCGCGTGTCTCTACTATCTACACTCCACACGGAGCCCGCTTACCTCTGCTTCTTTTATTTCCACTCTTTCCTTTCAAACTCCTCCATTTATTATCCAGAGCCATCCTTTCATCCGAAAGTCGAGGCAGTGAGTAGTTCCTTTGTTATGGATAACAAAAAAAACTATTGTTTTGAACCGCTTTAATGAGACACATTTTATTTTAGTTCAATTTCGTTTTGTCTTATTCGCAATTTTGCAAATTGTTGCCATTAACGTTTTTACGTTTCATGGGAAGGCTTTTATTTAAAATCATTTTTATCCTTCAGATATTTAAGTATTTGAATAATTGAGTGGTGTACCCTTTGTAAATTTTAATGGAATTTAAGCAAAATTAAATTAAATGAATTTTTTGTTTCCTGAATATTTAATATTACCCTAACAAGGCAAAATGTATCTCTTCTCTTCTTCCTTTTCAACTTGTTGTAGACTTCTTCTCTTCTCCGGTCTCAATCTAATGATTGTGTGCAGCAAGCCGACGCATCTCCTCATCCACTCCACTCGGTCCTCGGCAACTCCCTTCAACTCCGCATAAGAGGTGCAGCCCATATCTCGGCAAATCTGGTCCAGGTACTCTTGGCGAGGTCGTTCTCTACCAATCGATCCCTCGACAATTCCCTCCAATACGTCATGCAGGAAACATTCGTGTCGCAACACATGACCAATCAATCTCGCGCGTCTCTCCGCTATGGTGTTCAACATGTGCCTATTCTCTTCAAATTTGCTGAGAACCTTCTCATTTGTAACGTGGTCACTCCATGAAACATGGGCAATTCGTAGGTAGGTCCACATTTCAAACGCCTCCAGCCTTTTGCGCTCTCTTTCGCCCAGGCTACAAGCCTCGCAGTCGTATAGTAAAACACTCCAGACTAATGGTTTTATAAGTTGTTTTCGGAGGTTTAGGTCTATGTTATTGGACTCGAATATTTTAGATTTTTTGTTGAAGACAAGTTTAGCCTGGTGGATACGACTATCGACGTCTTTCTTTGATTGTAGATTTAAGTGTCCGTTATTACAGGATTCTCCTCTTGTGATACTATCTCTCCATCATTTTGGGGGTCTTCCTGGTGGACGCTGTCCAACTGGTATTCCATGCAGAGCCATGTACGAGTATGCAATTCTTGTAGCATTAATTCTCTTGACATGTTGTCGCCCTCATCTTACCACATATTGAATCTCGTAGATCTCTCGGATTGTTTCTCACACGATCACGAGTCTTCCCAGCATTAGCACGTTGTGTTCTTATTTTCGTTGTACTCGGCATAAGTCTCACACAGGTCTTATAGATTTGTACCTTGCTGCAATACAAGTCATTACTGTATAATATAGCAAAACTTTTGACTTATAAAATTGCCGGTTTCTAGAAATTCATTAATTTAGTCTTACCATGTCTTCTTTGGCCTTCCTCGACTTATTTTTCCAATGACACTGCTTGTATATAAATAGTATGATTTCCACACTGTCTTTGGTCTGGTAGAATTCACGTATCAATAAAATGGCGATAGATTAGCAATCTATCACATGTCACGAGAATCATTATAATAGCTATATCTACCCTTTATATCGATTTAGCTCGCTCTGTAATGATGTAAAAAGCTATTCATCAATGCTGTATATTTTTAACCATTCTTCCCTCATCCATTCGTTGTCATATGTCTAAACCATTTTATAGACCCTCTTTATTATTTTTATTTATGACGCATTCATTCGCCTTAAATTCCTTTCTTACATCTTCGTTCGGAATTCTATCATGAATGCGGTTTTATATTTTATAATAATTCAAATATGTTTTACTTAAATGATTTATTTGGTCTTACGATCATACGGCCACGATGAACAATAATTTTTAATACTAATCCATTTTCCTTTTAAATATTTTATTCATCTTGATATTTGTATGAATTCATCTTTTATTTTTAGCTCGGATCGTTTCGCATCGAGTGGAATACAGGAAATATGAAGTTTTTAGCGGTTTATGAATCGGATTATACGGCACTCAAAAGTGTCGGCAATCTAAAGGTCACATCGACATGCAAGAGAAATCCATTCATACAAATGAGATTGTCCTTCGCGTACCGACACCTGTTACGGACCGTGTTATTTTTAAAATTCTCTCGGCATTGTTATTTTTCGTAACCAATAATGTGGGCGGTGTAATGTTCTAATACAATAGTCCCCGAGGGCGGAGCTCTCGTAATAAGTTCTTAAATTATGTACCCGCCATTTTGTAAGTACATTCCTGGAATACGAACTATTATACAAGAATTAAGTCGTTGTCTTGACTTGTGTAATATGGTATGCCGTACTTTCATATTAACGCGTGTACACACCTCCAAGTACCCCTTACGTTAGTGAATAATGACTGCTATTTTATATTATTTTCGTGATTTCGTTATCAATTTTAAAGGTCAGACATGGAAAAAGTCAGAAGATTCGCCGTTCATGCATGACTCGTATGTAATGAAGGTGCATCCACGTGTGTTATTACTATAACATCCGGTACCCCTGGAAACGACACGCAGTCGACCAAACCTTCCACCACAATGGCAAAGGAGAGACGAGGCCATTTTCATAACCATTCCTACGAAACATGTTCACAATAAGAAAATGTTGAAGAAGGTGTAAAGAGGTCTGTTTAGATAATGTAATCTGGCGGTCCATTCGCTGCTGGTCTGATCAATTCGGAGCGCTGACTAGCTTCTCAACAGCTGCAGCCTGAAGACTGACCGTCGACAGGAGCGCATGGCGAGCCACGGTGAATGGTTTACGGCAGTGCTCCGCAACCGGTGTGCCGCGGCACCAATCATTTATATAGCCCTTACTCATTTCACACCCTTATTTTGTCATATCTGTAATATCGGTCATGGCAATTGTCGAAAAATCTTCATGAATGCATTACGCGTTATTTTAATCTCTAGATCATTAGGTCGGGATAGAAGAGTATGGCGATCAGTTTTATTTGCCATTTTTTTCGAAGAAACGGTGTGATGGTTAGATAGTTAGTTAAAATGGATTTCTCCGTTTGTTATCAACGGTATTATATACAATCTACGATTATATAATTCCGAACATAGTTTTATATACGTCATCTCATTAGTTCTGGCGCAAATTGTATATTAAAGTCAGCTGTTTTAATTGCATACATTTTTTTTGTTGCCGGTCTGGCGTTTTCACTTATACCGCCTCTTTCCAGACGGAAGCAAACGCCGCACTTACGTGGATTGTTAAGAATTAGCCGGTCATAAGTCAAATTTCAAAATCGATGTTAAAAATACCAAAAAAATCCTAGATCCAAAGAAATGTCCCAGTAACAATAATTGACCATCCCCAACCACGAACCTTTGACCGTGTGCGCGCGCAGATGGTTGAAACTTGTCCGCCTAACGAAGTGCACGTCGTCATTGTTCTTAGCGCTCGCAGTGTAAACATTAAACAAGGAGAATTTTGCCTTGTCCACCTAATATTTCAAAGTTATTGTTATGGATTCGAATAATTCAGGTAAGAATCAATATTTGTTGATGTGTTTAACATACTTTAAAAGTTATTTTATATTATTTGTAGAACTTCAAAAAAAGGTGGTCTAGTAATGAAATTTTTACTTAATTTTCAAGTTTACAAGACATTTTGTTATATTATCGCGTCCTATCGCGTAATGTTTGTTCCTGTACTGTATACTTCTTATATTTGACTAATTAATGACATAAAATTTGTCTGCGGATAGCTGCAGTTGACCAAATTACAGTTATTTTTTTTAAAAGGATCACATCACTTTTTTTAACAACTTTTTCTTAAAATGTAATTAAGTTTGATTTTCTCCATTTTAGGTATATCTGGTACATCGGGTACAAAAACCGTAAGCCGTAAATATCTTTACGATCAAATGCAGCAGCAAGATTTACCTAATAAAGGTGAAAAAATTAAATATCAAAAAAATCACCTATTGTCCTGTTGTGGTGACACTCCAGATAATCTAAGCAGTTTCAAACAAAGATTTGCATATTTTAAAACATCAATGAAAGAAAAATGGTCCAAAACCCATAGAAAAGAAGCAATGTTTCTTAAAACTAATGAAAAGTGGTTAGGAGGAACATTTGAACTTTCAGCAAACAAGCAAACTCGACCAGGTTGGCCTTCTAAATCATTTGAAGATTCTAGTGAGAAGACTAAAAGAAAAAAAACGGAGGAAATACCTTATTCGCTTAATAAAGAAGTAATCGTTCATGCAGCGCAAACAACATTACAGGCTCGAGGGAAAGGGGATGCTTCGAAAATACTACGGGAAATATAACGATTTGATGAATATGCCATGGCAACTGCGAAATTGTATGTCGAGTTATATAGTTGGCACCCAATGTCTCCGACCTTGCATAAAATATTGATTCATGATGCAGTTGTGATTGAAAATGCCTTATAACCCATAGGACAGTTGTCGGGAGAGGCAGCAGAAGCCAGAAATAAGCACTTTCGATTATACCGCGAAAACTACGCAAGAAAGTTCACGAGAGAGGAATGCAACCTTGATATATATAATAGATTATTATTGAGTTCAGATCCACTTTTAAGTAGCATGAAACAAACAAAAAAAAACGATCAAACCAGGTTCATTTTGCCCTGAAACAATGAATATGTTACTACCAGCTGTACCGAATACCGAATCCGATATTTCAGACATGGATTAAAATTTGTCCAAAAATGTATAAAAATATTTAAAATACTTATTTGCACCAAAATTATTAATCTGTAACTAGATTTTTTTTTGTTTGTAAAATTTGTAATAAAAAAAAATTTTTCCTCGAAATTTAGTATTTTTTTATATTTTTAGCTGGGAAAAAATATTTTTTTTACTAAGGACAATTTTTTACGATAATATTTATGATTTGAAGTCAAAATACACCGTAAAATAATTTTGACCGCCTAAATCATTCAAATCCACCTATGTGCGCCGTCTCTGAAATTGGGCAGGCAAATAAATTAGCATTACTAAATGAACGTAGAACGTCGGTGTTTCATGAAATTTCCTCTTAATTGAGAGCCAAGGTTGTCACCGCCAAGAGCGGGAAAGCGCCGTGTCTAGTGCGCCTACTCGTACGCCATTTTACCTCTCCTTTCTCGCGAGAATTGTATTCTTGCGAGCGCAGGTACATTTACGATCTGTGTGTATTTTATTATTGTGTCACTGTTCTCAGTAGTGCCTAAAAAACCTGTCGCGTCTCTTTATTCGTCCTTCGTGTAGGCCGCCCGGTTTAGATCAGGGGTGTGTTACCGACATTACCAAACAACATTGCAATCTATTTATTGTTCTTGAACAATGACGTAAAACTCCATATTGAATAATGCTTTAGAAGGGCCATTTGATTATGCCTAAGAAGGGCGAAACATTTCATTCCCATAAAATATAATAAAACTTCTAGAAAACTGACATATTCATTCGTATTAATTAACATTGAAATCATTCGTAATCATTTTGTTTTTGTATAAGAAATATATGCAAAATGTAGCCGAAGAGTAAAAGCCAGTGCATTTAAATACGAATGAACGCGTTTCTAAAGCATTATCATATGGGCCCATTCAATAATGCATTAGAAAGGCGAAACATGTCATTCCCCTAAATTATAATAAAACTTTTTGAGAACAGTCGTTTTCATTCGTACTATTTTTCTTCTTACTGAAAATCTTGCTATTTGTTTATACAGGATATATTTTTTTTCCTGTCATGAAGACGTCGATCCTTCCCTCCATCTCATTGGTGGTCGTCCTGTTGGTCGACGGCCCTCCGTAGTCTCGTGCATCACGATCTTAGGAATCCCCGCTTAATGTATCGGCTCGGTGTGTTCTCTCCAGAATCGCCTTCTCTGCCTACTCCATCTTACTATATCAATTTCTAATCTCCTCGTTGGGTATTCTATCTCTAAGGGAACCACGATAAGGTATCCTCGATAGGTCGTAATGTTTTGATTTCTGCTACTCTTAGGAGATGTTTGGTTCTGACAGTAACTGCTCCTGCTTCGATTGCGTTTATGGGCCTGATGCTCAGATGATTTCATTAGTATTAATTATTTAATATGGAGTTTTACACCATTGTCAAGAAACAATAAACACTTATGTATTTTGTTAATTTTATTGCGATATCTGGGGTCTGAAAACTGCACTTCAAAAAAAGAACTTTATTTCTTTTCTGAAATATCATTGCATGCTTTTAACTCATTATTAAATATTATATGACCTTGCAGGACATCAAATTTATTATTGTTATTTTTTCCTTCCTATTTTATCACTTGTCTTTTGTGTTCGTAATTTGTCATTTTTGTAGAAATAACTATACATAACTGAAATAAATAAAAAAACTTTCCATATTGTTGAAACTTAAAAAAAAATATTAGAAATATTTTTTTTTATATATCTAGTTGATATTTTCTAACAAATTTAATTGACTAATGTTTCATAGAAGTAGCCAAAATAAATAAAATTATCGCTAATAATCGGCCACACTCTTCTATTTTGACATACTTCTATAACCTCCTCCTCATACTGCCTTGAATTTATCTCATTTCTCTGTAACCGAGTATACTCGTATGACCATATTATATTCTTGACATACATTTGATTACATAAAAATCTTCTACGATGAATGCAGTAAGTTCCATTTCTTTGTGAATCCGCTTATTTTGATTGTTTTTTTTTCTCATTCCAAGTACACTTCTCGCTCTCTTATTTTGTCTTATCTTGCGCAGAATCCAATCATTATGATTTGCCGTGTACCTCTTCTGTTGGTGTGCCCTGGCTGTGACAGGCGCGGATGGTAAGATCATGTCTATATCGGGCGGGCGGTGACATCACGTCCCGCGACCGCTTCCGAAATATCAACCGCAGCGGTGTAGTAAACCTGACCTGGACCGGATAACCTAAGCGATAGTCTCTCGAAAGCAAGATGTTCAATCGTATTAACCCCCACAGTGCGGCGGGCTACATTTGCAGTCCAACAAAATCAGCGGACTACATTTGCAGCTCGTATTTAAGTGTATCTTGTAAACTTTTGTACAATTCCTTAGTAATAAATTGTACGTAATATCATGATGAATTGGAACTATCTGTCTGAGCTGTAAATAGTGCCAGCCGCAGCTCGACATTTCGACGAGGGTAAATGAGCATCCCGAAGACATTTTTGGACTTTCTCTCCCCAAGATTTAGGAAATTAATATATTAAAACATATATTTGTGAAATTATTATATTTAAATATAATTATTCTTTTTCTTCTATACGAGTATACGCCATACTTTGTGTTGTTATGATGGTTTATTTCTATTTTTATTTTTTATACACTTTGTATAGACAACACTTGTATTAAAAAAGAAAATTATTCCGACAAACAGTCCTTCCTCAGTAAAGATACATATTTATAAAAATATTATAAAATTGTTGTTGTTTACATAATCTGACAGATGTTATAAAGATTTATTTTGGAACGTTCCAACCGCCTTACATTCCTTTCTTACTTCATCATTAGATATTCCATCATACATTGTTTTTCCGCACATTCTTCTTAGTGACCTCATTTCTACGTCATTTATCCTACTTTCATCATTCTTCTGCCAACTCTAAACTTCACTTCCATACATAAGGGTCGGGACTAGTACTCTATTGTGCTCTGCCATCTTTGCTTCAGTCGAAATATTTCTATTTGCCACCATTAATTTTGTTTCCAGCTCCAACTCTTCTTCCGATATCTTTCGCCATCTCTTGTAAACATGCTACCCAGATAAACAAGTTTAAGTATTAAAATATATAATTAATGTATTAAAATTTATCAAAAGTTTATCATTAAACTCGAACAAATTGTTTGTATTTTTTTTATTTCATTTGTAAACAATTAGTCATTATGAATTTTAGCCGAATCGACTACGCCGCTTTGGCGAAACGTTCCATACGTTAAGGCGCCATATAAGGCTCCAGGGCGAAGGTCGCCCACAGCAGATGTCTCGTGGCATTTTGATGTCGACTTTTTCAATTTACGCGGTGCGTATTGAGGAATCGATTGTCATACTTTGCCCCCGGGGACGTGGGGAACCATAGACGGATAGATAATATTATTATGTGTCAACTCGCAATGAAATTTACAAAGATTTCTCTTTCTAACATTTTCTCAGTGAAACATTTTCATATTTGCAAGAATTCACTTATTTCATATTTTCTTTAGAACTGTCTGTAACGAAATATTTTTGTGATTACATTTGCCAAGATTCTGGCATTATCGATCACTGTGAATGTAGATTGAAAAATATTCAAATATAAATTCTATAAAAATAATTTAAAACACTTTAAACCAAGCTTCTTCTTTTCAGCCAATTTTACTCCACTGCTGGATATAGGCCTCTTCCAACTTCTTTCAACATTTTTCATCTTGGGCTATCTGTTGCCACCCGCAAGTTGAATACCATCCGTCCACCTTTTTGTGGTCTTCCTATGCCTCTTCTTTTGTTCCAAGGCCTCCACTTTAGGATTCTTGGCCACCTAAAATCTTTTTGATAACGCCGTACCCCAAATAAAGTGCTTCATTTGATAGTTTAAAATAATATGCTTTCGAATAAAGCACCCAATTTGTGATGTGGCATTTTTCAAAATAATTTTGTGTATTTTGTTTTTACATCACTTTATTTTGATTTTTGTTTCGAAGCAACCGGTTTCGCTCTCGCTTGACTTTCGCCAAGGTTACAAAAACAAACTGTTTGTTTCGAGATGTTCAAATCAGTTTGGTTCTTGTAACCCTGATGAAGCTCCAGAATAATATAATTCATATAAATTTATTAACCATACAAAGTTTTATACATCTTATAATACAAATCTTATGACATTGATCATTGTTTTGATTCACAGCTAGTGAACGTAATCTTTATATAATACATACAAAAATACACCATTCAAATAAGTATCCTTTCTAAATGCAAACTAATCTCGTGATTGTGGGAAGTCGGATTTCTTTTAAATTTATTGTAGGTGTTATTTTATTGTATTATTAGTTCATTTAAATTTTATGATAATTCTCTTTCTTAATGGCTAAATTATCGGGAACACAAAGGTGTCATTAGAGCTACGCAGGTGGCCGGTACGCAATTATGGTTTTAGATGAAATCATTACTAATACGCATGAAAACGTCTGTTTTCTAGAAGTTTTATATTTAGCGGTGCTAGTTGAAGTTTGCCGGTTTTTTCAATAAAGAAAACGCTTAATTCTCAAGGGAATCTCAAAAAATTTTTATTCAAAGTATTGACCATCGGATTCTATACATTTTGCCCATCTTTGAGGCAAATCCTGGATACCATTTCAAAAAAAAAATTTCTCTTTTGAGGCAAACCATTCGACGAGCCATTTTTCGACTTTTTCAAAATTGGCGAAGCGCTGCTCTGCGAGTGAGTGTCCCATCGATGCGAAAAGGTGATAGTCGGACGGGGCAAGGTCTGGAGAGTACGGCGGGTGCGATAATATTTCCCAATTCAATGCTTTGAGAGTGTTCTTCACCACTTTATTTCACAAATGGTTTTTCGATTTTTATGGGAATGACATGTTCCTATATCAAATGATAATCACATAAAAAAATTCATCAATCACTAATTCACATTTGATAATGCCTTGGCATGGTGAATTATATAATTCCCATTAAATATAATAAATTTCAAGAAAACAGACGCATCATTATTCAAGAAACAATAATTATGAAATCATTACTTTAAAAACTGGAATATTTCGTAATTTTTTATATCGTTTTGTCTTTGACTCCGCGTAGGTAATGTCAAATCAAATAAATTTATTTACTCAAAAGGTATTACAAACAATAATTATAGTTTAAGGCATCTATTGAGAACAGGTAAAATATAATACAATAAATGTATAATACCAGGAACGCATGAGATATGGTTCGACATTAGGAATACAAGTTACTCTCCAAAGTCAAGAGTATTTCGCACGCTTAATAGAACACTGGCTTAACTAAAAAAAATCAAGTTTTGCTCAATCTTACATGAGTCGGTGTTTTAACAATAACAGTTGAAAAACACGTACGAATGAATAGTGTTAACATTTTGAAAGATTATCGTACTACGAATGGATAGCGTTAACATTGTGAAAAATAGATAGATAGCGTTAACACAAGCCTCTGTTTAATGTTAACTCAATTATGACCTAAACCATTATCGGTAGGTTTACTATTAAGCGTGCGATTTGTCTTCTGAACGTACTTTCACGAATATGAAAGACTGACTTTCTCTCGTGTCTGTTACCTAATGTCACACCATGTGTATAGGGCGCTTTGATTTTGTCCTAATGGGGTATTTTCATGATGGTATAAATCTGTCTCGCTTCCTCTTGGCGTCAGTCAATGTGCGCTTAAAACAATGTTGTCTAACCCACCTCGAGAGTCTTCATAGCATACGCGCATCTGGCAATTTGCTTATGACCCAGAAATCAGTTTATCTATCTAGAACCAGTATCATTTTCTGGATCGCAGCAATTTTAGAGTTTTTTTATTAAAACGAATGATAAGTCCATTTCCTAGAAGTTTTACTATATTTTATCTTCAAACAGACGTTTTCATTCGTATTCATGAATTAATATGGAGATTTACAAAATTGTTCTAGAAACAATAAATTCAAGAATCGTCAGAATTGTCAGACGTGGTGGTCGTAAAAAGGGCGCAAAGGGGAATGTTGTTAACATAAAGCGATCGCTTAACCCAACCAATGACAGATCATAAGACCTGTAAGCGCCTCGACCATTATATTCTGTTCCCAGAAAACAATTTACATCTTCGTCTCTATTGAGATACAATTAATCCTTATAAAATAATAAATTAGTTTTTTATATTATTTTTTTTTTACATAGAAATTGCCCTTCTGTTTGCAGTCAGTTAATCTGAAAATTGAAGTATTCTTCTCTAACATACAAACGACAACGGTTTTTTTTCCTATTCATTCGGCTTTTCTCGAGTCTTATTGTATAAGGTTCCATTGTGAGAGATTCGAGTAAGCCCGAATGACACTTCTCGAAGCATTGTGATCTCCACATCACGGAAGCGAGCGACTAGGAAGGAGATAATTTATACGTTATTAATGTCCTGTCTTACTAAAATGAACGCTGAATGACGAATTAAATGAGGTTACGCTCCTCGTTAAGATAAATCTCCGCAACGACTTAGCCTAGAGCCGGGTAAGGAGCCCGGAGCCAAGCCGTAAACTCGTTGAAAAATTCATTAAAACTGGTAATAGCAAAGTTTTATCGTAATTTATAATGTATTATAATTATTTTTCTCCCCGTTTTTTACGCATTTACTTTACCACCTAACGAAATAAATAACCTCGAAACGGTTGGAAGAAAAAATGGACGCCAAATTGTATCTCTACATTTATAAATCGTGTTATGCACGCACGTCGATTTCTCCGACTCATTATGTGACCGACATTTAATATTTGATTAATTTGTTTTAGCCACATTTTTCTCGGCCTTCGTTTATTTCTAGTTCCCTTCACGTCGTTTATATATAATTTCTTCTTCATTCATTCTTTTCATGTGTCCAAACCATCTTTTTTTTGTAAACAACAGGTAGTTTGAACCTAATTAGCAGTTTTTTTTTTAGCTATTATTGCCATATTATTTTAACGTGAATTCTACGCCAGATCGAAGACAGTGTGATAATCATACTGCCGTCGCCGGTAATTGAACCCGGGACCTTCTGTGTGACAGTCATATCTCTTACCACTCTGCCACGAAAGTCATCTTTATGATCTTTACATTATTTACTTCTTATATTTGCATTTGACACTCTATCATATACAAATTAAATATACAATCCTCTAAGAGATCTCATTTACTTGCGAAAACATGTTTATTTACGACGAAATTGCTTGAAATAATAAAACCTGTTGTGGTGCTGTATTCACACTAGTGACTTCACCTTCGGTACCCCTCTTCGTTGTGGAATATTAGAATAATTATTTTACGCACTGATAACTATTGAATCGACTGCTATTATGACTCAAAGGCGGCCTTGCATTGCACTATGTACCGGATAACATTTTTAAGACTGTCAATGTATTCCAATTTTCTGCGTTTAATTGAAAAAGAAGAAAAAACGACGAATCAAATGAAATATTTGAATGCTTCAAAATAATTTAAAACACTTTTATATTATGTTTTTACACCATTTCATTTTATTTTATTGAAACAACAGATTTCGCTCGCCCTAGTTTTTTTTTTATGAATCGCATTTCTTTGGGAAGTGGTCAATTAAAATAATTAAAAGATTTGAGGTTTCCGTTTGGAATTTCCTAATGTGGACAGACAGTTCTAGTTTATTGATATCTGTTATGTTCACTCATTAAGAAAAAAATAAAAGTTTAATTATTATTATTACGACCAACATTTTTTTGAATTAATTTTTAAAACACCCGACCGCGATAAAATATATTAAAAATACTAAATTAGTTAAATCTCAAAGATGGATCACTTTTGCATAGTGATTTACATGACATTATTCTTCGGAAATAACCTTCCCTACAACCTCCTAGAAGGAATTGGTTCAACAACCAATTACCCTGTATATTAGTTTTTTTTATTGTTTATAAAATTTAATAATAAAATAATATATTTATACAGCCCGATGTAAGACTAAACCGTTTGCTTTATCAACATTGATATCGATGTAAAAAAGTCTCTCTGTGTTCCTATTATCTGAACCTGAAGATTTAACATTCTCACGAAAATTTGTTGAATCATTCAAACACTATTGAATCATTCAAACATTAAATGATTTTTGTACTCGACTCACCGCTGTGTCTTCGTGGAATCTCGGCAATATCATATATGATTCAAGATGGCACGAATTCCCTTCTGTTTACTATATCTCCATTATTGCTTGAAGTCGATATAGCCAATCCGCCAATGTTTATTCGGATAAGTAATTGATCGTCCTCGAGGCGCCCCGCAAATGCTCAATGCTGCTTGCATTTTTATGGTTATGACTATATACAAGTGCACTCTTCCCTTACAATCCAATGTTTCTTCGAACAATATTGCAATTGGAATTTTCTGTGTTTTAAATTATTAATTTAAAACACAGAAAATTGTTTGTGTTCTCGCAGACGTGTCTTAAGGTACGTTTCCACTAAGGCAACATGTAGCATGCATCACGTGTTATTTTGTCGCTAGACGTTGCCGTGCGTTTTCATACTTGTGTACAATGTCGCCTGTCGCCCATTAATCTATTGCCAGTTGTCACTCGGTACTTGTCGCCGTTGCTTGTAGCATGCGGCAAAAGCATTTCAAGTGATTCGAACATGTTGCCAGTAATATGCGACATGTCATCAGAAGCGATGGCAGCTACTGCTTATTTGATCCTCGCAAATAGCAGTCAAAAAGTAAACGGAAGAAGCCTATATAGTGGATGAGTGATATATTTATTAAAAGAAGTGAGAATCGCTTAAAGCAAGGCGAAATATGCCATTACCATAAAATATAAAACTTTTATAAAACAGACTTTTCATTCGTATAATTAATTTACTATGGATTTTTACCTCATCGTTCAAGAAACAATAAATATAGTAATTTATAAATACCAAAATCAAAAACAGTGTCATTTTTTATTGTTAATTGAAGATACAAAAATTCTGAAACACGGAAAAAAAAGTCGAGGAAGGCCAAGGAAGATATGGCATGACCAAATTAATCAATTACTGAAAGGCGGCCATGTTCGAAGTAGGAACAATCGACGAGCGTGCATGTCACAATGTGTGAATGTAGAAGAGGCGAGAGAGTTATGTCAGGATAGAACAATGTGGCGATTTTCACAATCAATCCATCCTCTGCCTACCCCTCCGGGGAAACGGCGTGATGGTTAATTAGTTAGTTAGCACATTCCTTGAGCTATTCACGAAAGCGCCCTTGAGGTGAGCTATTCACGAAAACGGCGCTATACAAATTAGCCTAATTATTATTATTATTCCTGTCATTATATGAAGCGCTTTTGTTAGCTGTAGGTATTGTTGTATGGTAGTCTTCAATAAACAAAGTTTTTTCTGTATATTCCACTCCATGTCCCCCGTGCTGCCCTCATCCATAACTATTTGGATTCTTGCGCCATCGTACGACACGCTGTACTTTTGGCAGACAAACACTCTTGACTTTAGAAAGTATCTTGTCTTACTATTGTCGAACCATCTCTCATGCGTTCCAGATATTATATTTGTTTATATTATATTTTACCTGTATTCAATAGATGCCCTAAACATTAATATTGATTGTAATATCTGTCTTGCCGCGTGAATCATTACCGCATGTGACATATTGACCAGATGTTGCCTCAGTGGAAACGTACCTTTACATCGATATTCGGTGAAATTCACTTGGCTAGTGGGACCTTCCCCCATCCCTATATCTGCAGACCCGTGTCGGTGCCTAATTCTTGTCCTGATTACTAAACGTGACGTAAATAATTTCATACCGATATCGGAACACAGCCCGCCGGCTGATCACGTCTCCCCTTACTGACATTAAATTCAACCTAGCAAAATCGTTATGCTGTCTTTCCTTCTAGAATTCGCCCAAATTATTAACCCCTTACTGCATGATTTTTTAAAAAATTGTAAAAAAAATATATGATGTGTAAATGATGCAAAAAAGATACGTATTTTTTTATTTTTCTAATAAATTTTTCCTATATAAAATACAAAAAAATATTTCTAGGTCTTCCCCTTTTTATCCCTAGATTTTACACAATATTATCCATAATTTTATATAAAAGTGACCATTTTATTACTTACCTAATAAAAATAATAGTAAACCAGTGTAATATAATTATTTATAGCGTTTTACAAACAAAAATAATTACGCTTTTGAATATCACGTTTGTACAGAAAATATATGATGTGTAAATGATGCAAAAAAGATACGTATTTTTTTATTTTTCTAATAAATTATTTTTTCCTATATAAAATACAAAAAAATATTTCTAGGTCTTCCCCTTTTTATCCCTAGATTTTACACAATATTATCCATAATTTTATATAAAAGTGACCATTTTATTACTTACCTAATAAAAATAATAGTAAACCAGTGTAATATAATTATTTATAGCGTTTTACAAACAAAAATAATTACGCTTTTGAATATCACGTTTGTACAGAAAATCATAAACTGACAGTTGGAAACAGTCGAACGCACATCTAGTACAACCAGAGACATCTAGCAAGAAGTTTGACAATTAGTAACGCGGATCATAGATAAAACTTTAGTATTATTGCTAAAAGCAAGACATATTTTATTATTTTGTTGTTTTTTTATGGCGAAAGATTATTTTGGATCATATAAGCCAGTATGCGGTAAGGGGTTAATGTAGGCAAATGAAATGGATTGGTTTCGTTAGATATCTTAACAATTTCGGTACTAAATAATATCGTTTTGCAAAGGATTCAGCCAGCAGCAATAAGCTTTCGGAGTTTTACCGTTTGATATTTGAATCCTTTAAAGATTCGGACGTTATTTGGTTATATGATATTCAGAAGCCAGAATTCATTTCTTCAATTATTTCTTACCGTTTTTACTATTTGCAAACATGACTTTTTAAAAGCCTATCCAAAATAGCCAAGATGATAGGGCCCAGTGGTGTTCTTGTGGCGTCCCTTATGTATGTAAGTGAAGCATAAACTGGCAAAAGGAGGACGAAAATAGAATAAATGAGATCTCTAAGACGAATGTGCGACAAATGTTTGAATGCTAAATGTAATAAACGAACGCGGTATGATGAAAATTTAATGACTAAAATAATGAAAGGGTCGTTAAATGCTTTGGACACATGGAAAGAATAAATGAGTGAAGACAGAATGATGAAGAAAGTATATAATATAAACGACGTGAACGGAGCCAGAAATAGAGGAAGGCCGAAGAAAACGTGGCACGATCAAAGCAATCAAATATTAATTGTCGGTCACGTTAGGAGTCGGAGAAATCGACGTGCGTGCATTATACGATGTATGAATGTAGAGGATGCCAGAGATGTAGGTCATGACTCATAACAGAGCAATGTGGCGGTAGGTTCTTTTTGCGTACCCCTCCGGAGAAACGGCGTGATGGTTTGTTAGTTTATTTGAACTTTTTTATAATGTTTTAATGTTGCGTAGGTATTCATTATTGTACTCTTCTTCTTCTTCAGCCTTCTTCCCTCCACTGCTGGATATAGGCCTCTTTCATTTTCTTCCACTCATCCCCGTCTTGTCCCTTCCGCATTCAGGTCGCTACCAGCTATTCGGGCAATATCGCTAGTTCATCTTTTAGGAGGCCTCCCGACACTCCTTTTCTTTGTCCAAGGCCTCCACTAAAGTATTCTGGATGTCCATCGGGTATTGCCCTGTCTTGCTATATGTCCAGCCCATAGCCACTTTAATTTATCTGTACGATTCATGATGCCGGCAACTTTGGTTATTGTATTATTGTACACACATATGTAAACAGATGAACTATTACTACGTATGAACAAAAGGTGCTACTCGTACAATGTCTGCGGTATTTTTTATCGGTTCTGCTTACGTTGTCATCTCCCCACCTGTTTACCGAGCGGCTCCCCGGACTTACTCACTGTTTGACTGCCCCATGACGAATGCCGTCTCCATTTACGGTTATGGCGGAATTCCAGTCGCGCGGCCTCTAGGGCCGGCTCTTGTAATTCGAGCGATGTGACCTCGCCTGTATTGTAAAGCTCTGCCTCTGCGCGCCTAACGCCTACTGCATACCACAGCACGAACACGCTGGCTACACTCGTAATTTATCAATCCGCAATACGTATGCTAATGAACGACGTTTGATTTACGCGCTGTTAATCCGTGTGCAGCGTAGGCTTGCCGCAATGTCGACATCCTCGTGCCCAAATACACTTTTATCTATTCATCTATATTAAAATAATAAAAAAACTTACTTCCCAGAGAATAACAATTATTTAACCACACTGTGATGAACGACATATGTGTGGCCTACGTGTAATGTTTTAATGCCTTTACGTCATCTGTTTTGTGTTGCTCGGCTCCGTTTTCACGCTATTTCACGTACAATAACGTAATGTGTCATTTGCATTATTGAAAAATCTTCACTTGCTTCTAAAGTACTCTTGTACCTCCATTACGTGCGTTATGATCGTATTAAATTCTCTGGAAAACAGCTTCGCCTTTATCTAGGCCGTGGAAATGTTGCTCACATTTCGCAGATATCGCCGCCTCCCATGCTTGTACCTCCCCAAATGTTAGGAATAAATAATCTTATCACTTCCGCTACATGAAATTTTCCCAAATTACATTGCTAATACGATGCCGTCTCGATTTTCTTATCCGCGGCCCATCTTTCTGTAAGTGAAATATCTCTCTGACCCTGAAACTTTAGGCGTTAATTGTGAAATTGTCCTACTTATGACTGCGTATTGTAAGCTGATAAATCTTCCCCTAAATCGCTTTTCACCCCCGATTAGTGCCACTAATATAGCGCTACTCTGAGTAAGATCCAATTACAATGTTGTTTACATAGAAATACTTTCAATTTGTTTTTTGAATGTATACAAATACTCGTAGACAAATACTGGATTTTATCATTTTTAAGGATTAATTGTATCTCAATAGAGACGAAGATTTAAATTGTTTTTTGGAAACAGAATATGGTATTCGAGGCGTTTACAGGACTTATGACCTGTCGTTGGTTGGGTTAAGCGATCGCTTTATGTTTAACAACATTCCCTATTTCGCCCTCCTTACGACCACCACGTCTGACAATTTTTTGAAAGATGTATACGTATATGCTACTTATGTTAAGAACACTTCACATTTTTAAGGTCAATCTACACTAGCGCCATCTATTATGTTTATTTTTAAGCATTAAATTGAAATATTTATTAAGATTATTTTAAAGCATTAAATAGAAATACTTTCAATTTTCCACAATTAAACGAATTTACTTTGACATTTAAAATCCTTCTCTGACATTGTTTACATTACGTTGGATATTTCTATTCGACGCAAGAACGTGCTGTATGATTATGATGTTCCAATTATCATAATCCCCCTACGGCCGTGTTGGGACATCGTAAAGTAATATCTTCGTACGAGAATGTTATTCTTGTGTGTACCTACCTTTTACCTTCATCATTTCTAGCACAGTTGTTTCATTAGAGATGTTTCTCGCAAAAAGGATGCGGCGATGTAACATCAGCCGGCTCGGTATTGTTTGTCGGTTGAGCGATGGCTCCAGTGTTTGTGAATTCCAATTTTTCACGCGGAAGAGATACGGCTAGTAAGTTGTGCGGTTGACATATAAAATACTTTTCGCCGAAAGGTTTACGGCTAAAACTGTTGTGACATTATGCTTGTGGGTCGTTTTAACGATTTATCATCCTCGACTTTGCTATCTATTTACATCCAGCTACAAAGCTGTATTGGAGCACTCGTTTTTTTTTTTGTAGCAGCGGTAAAATGACAGCGAATAGTCGCCAAATTGAATTCGACGGTAGTTACCGTGTTGGGGAATGATTTTCGGTTCATCGCGGGCGCTTGTGTCTGAAAATGTATTCAAATTGTTTCATAACTAATCCTCGCGCCCGCTCGAGTCTAACTTCGCTGCCGGGCGGAGTCTGTGGCGCTTCCGCCAATACGAATAGCAATTATTATTGTAAGTTGCACATCTGAACTTACTTTGTAAAGGTACTTTATCACAGAACAAATATTGTGTGATAATGTTAATTTAGGTCGTGTTTGCCTCGTTTTCTATTGACACAACTTAAATATAATTTAAATACCCGCTTTCAGAAATATTACATGTTCATTTGAAACTAGGTTTTATAATTTTGTTTGTGATTTATCTAGTATATTTTATTTCGTGTACCTCTTTATCGGTGTTTCATTTGTTTACCACCTTATGAGCAAACATCTTCTTCTTGTGAAAGGCTAGCTAGTCTCGTGACCGATCGCGAATATCACATGCAGCGTTCATATTTAGATTTTTGGATTTGAGTTTGGTTTGAACTGGGACTACCTGTCTGAGCTCCAAATGTAGTCAGCCGCAGTTCGAACCCCCCACAATAGGGGTTAATTATCATACATGAAAGTGAGTTTCTTCAATATGTATTTATCAATGAAAGAGAAAATGACCATTCACAATGGAGTTCTAGTTCCAATCCTTACGTATGGAAATGTTATAAACATAACGCTTTTCTAATAAATATTTTGTGTTTATTTCTCCCTTGTTGCAAAATAAATTGAGCCAATCGTCGGGCTTGTACTTTGATAGTTTCCTATTGCGCCAGTGGAGCCATTTCCCGGCAAACAGGGCACCCGCCCCGGGTCCTGGAGGCGGTGATATAAAACCAATAACCTCCCTGGAGGGGGGGAAAATTTCCGCGGGAAACTACATCCGCGCGGATTGAGCCCCCGGCTATCCCGCTCTTTGTGTATATTACGTTACTAGTCAAATTTCTACTCAGAGTTTCTACTACTCCTACATCAAATCTCTACGATTGCAGGCAAGACACTGAGAGATCGCGTGAGGAACACCAGAATAAGAGAGATATGTGAGGTTAAGGATATTATAAGATGGAGCAGACAACGAAAAAGGGACTGGTACGTGCATGTTTAAATTATGGACACCACCAGACTCCCCTATATTGGATTGCATAATCACCGTCAGCCTCGCCATTCGTCCTCTCTCTATCTGCTATGGCACTAAGTAATATGTGCCACATTGCCCGGGGTTCGCGGGGTCTTTAAAAGACCTCTCCTGGACGCCATTGAGTTGGACTTGATAGTAGTGTTGCTGTTGTAAATACAACATGGCGCCTTACGACATTTTGTAGAGGCATGCTTTCCGGCAAAACATACCCCATCCTACTACCCTTTTGAACCCCATAACTGATATTAAATATTTTTATTTTTTATAGCGAATTAAGTTTTGTTTGCTTTGTACATATTTATGAATAAGTTGGATTTGTCTGAAGTGCATGTTACGCCGTAATATCGCTGGAGGATTTCTCGAATAGAATGTGAGCAGGCGGAGGGATCGCCTCGCTCCGCTCATGAGGAGTTCCGTAATCACCGCTGTCAACGGGGCCGACTGCGAATTTCCAAATTTATGGAGGTCTATATTCTGCTCAAGATCGTACGTATTTACCATAACTGCGGCTTTTGTTTGGCGGTAACACGCCCCCCCCCTTGTTTTATGGTCCGCCGTAGCCCTCCATTATAATTTATAATCATTTTGCAATACAGTCCTGGTGCTAACTTGTCTCTTGTCTTTTCTTTTCAGGTGAGTACCATTCATCCAATCTATGAACTTCGACCCTACCTTCAAAACGAGATGTTGGTACGTGTAACTCCGCCACCGTGAGTACGAGTACAGTCCTATTTAAAAAAACGTGTGTGTACATAATAGTAAGTACATACTCGTATATATAGTAAGTATTTATACTTCTGTGGCGTAACAAAACAAAAATAACTCCAAACATTCTCTACGTTAGTAGAAAGAACTATTGTACTTATATATTTGATACAGGCTCTTTTATCTTATCAAAGACACGTGGCAGAGTGTTACGAGATCTAATTGCCATACCGAAGATTCGGGGCTCGATTCCCTACGATGGCAGTGTGATTGTCACACTGTCTCTAGTCTGGTGTAGAATTCACCTAACAATAAAATGGCGATAGATTAGCTACCTATCACACGTCATGAGAATCAGTATAATAGCTGAAAACAAATTGTTTATAGTGATTAGGTTCAAATGACCTGTTGTATATAAAACAATGAACAGGCCGAGGAAGTGCATGAGCGAGGGCGAAGGGCGAAAGGGCGACGCTGCGCCCTATAACAGCCTCGGGTATGTGGTGGGAATCCCCTTATCTGTTGTATATAAAACAAGTTTTTACAAATAATAATGCGCAAAAAAAACTACTCGGTTGTGACAGTTCTTTGGTACAATTTTATATGATACTTTCGTGAAATATCCGACCGTTGTTTATCATTGGTTCATCATGTCGCACTTCCGTAACAGGGTGCGCGCAGTTCTTAATTTTACCCTCTACTAAACGCGCCAAAAGTAGTATAACTTCAATTTTGGTAAATCAACAACTTGTAACGTTACGAGAGTGTGCATAAACGAGTGTACGTACCTATATATACATATATATATGTTTTACTGTGCCATTACTATGTCAATTGAGAATTCTACACATTCGTCGATGAATAATAGGCAAACTGCAGAGCAAAATTATTGATCTTTGCGCAGGTGTTAGAAAAACTGGCATATCTACAGTACTTGTATGTGCGGAATTACGTCTAGTTTTACTTGCGTTATTACCTTTCACGGTGATATATTATATTATTACGGTTTAATTGGATCATACGCGCTCGTTTGCATTATATAATGATTAGTTGATTCATTAAATCGATTGTTCGTTTATGTGTTAGGCACTGGATGTTGTGTTTGACTATGCACAAATTTTTTTTCTTCCAAGAACACGAGCGATGATACGTAAGAAGCCCGCCACACTGTGATAATTAACATAGTTCAGAAACTGTTATAGGACGCAGCGTTGCTCTTTCGCCAGTTTCGCTCTTGCACTTCCTAGGCCCGTCCTCCGTCCACGCGTGACTGAATTAATTTTTTATTTATGGTTAGACCAAATCATGGACCACAGACCTCATTTAATCTAAAACTATCTCTCACTATACTCTGCGAAAGAATAGACAGAAAGAAAATACTGCCACACTTTTATTTCCTGGCACACTTCTCTCGTGTCCTCAACATTCATAGATCGTGTCATGCGCGCACGTTTATTTCTCCGACTCCTCACGTGGTCGACATTCAATATTTGATTTATTTGATCGAACTGTTTTCCTCGGTCTTCTTCTATTTCTAGTTCCATTTACATCGTTAACATATACTTTTTTTACCATTCTTTATTCATCGAAACCATTTTTAATGGACACATGGAAAGAGTTTTAATATATTTTATTGGAAAGACGTGTTTCGCCTTTTTAAGGCATTATCAGATGTTTCATTCCCAAAAATATAATGAAACTTCTAAATAGTTAACGTTTTCATTCGCATTAATTACCTCAATAAAGGATTGAGTCAGGAGAATAAAACTATATGTGGACTTCTTTTTCTCAGTTGTATTCCTCATAATTGAGGGTCGTGTCTATCCTGTAAACCATTGACCATGGCACGCCATTCGCTCTTGTCACCAGTCGGTCTCCAGGGTGCAGCTAATGATAGACCAATCAGCTTTCTGATTTGATCGGACCAGCGGCTCGGCGGTCGTCCTTGTGGTCGTCCTTGTGGTCGCCCTATATGTGTACTAGGGATGGAAAATACCTGTGTTTATAGCAAGGAGGAGAAACAAACCTTAGGATTCTCTTCAATACGAATAAATCTTTCACATTAACAAGTGATGAATATATGATATGCTCTCATTTGTTCTTCTTCTTCTTCTTCCTCAGCCTATTCCCGTCCACTCTTGGACAATGGCCTCCTCCATTCGCTTCCATGTCACTCTGTTCTGTGCAGACGGCATCCAGGTTATTCCGACGTGTCTGTTCAGATCATCCTTCCACCGTAGTTGCGGTCGCCCTGCACTTCTCTTCGCCGTCCACGGTCTAAAAGTCAGCAGTCTTCTTTTCCACTTTTCATCTGAGCTTCTGGCTACGTGACCTGCCCATTGCTATTTTAGAGTCGCCACCCGGTGGATGATGTCAGTGACCTTTGTTTTTTCTCTCACCGTATCGTTTCTGACTGTCTCTTAGGCTTATTCCTAACATGGCTCTTTGGATTAAGACAAATAAAACATATCCGTAAATGTCTACCTTCTGATGCCATTAAAACCCTTATAAATTCCTTTGTCATCTCACGTGTCGACTACTGCATTTCACTATATGCCGGACAACCCAAGAAGCAACTGGATAGACTGCAATCCATTATGAATGCTGCAGCAAGATTAATTTTTGGTGCATCAAAATTCACCCATATAACCTCAATGCTTTATCGACTTCACTGGCTAAGGTTACCTGAGCGAATCGGTTATAAACTGTGTCTACTTGTTCACAAAGCCTTACATGGACGAGCGCCCCCCTACCTCACAGAACTTTACAAGCTGATAGATTTGAACCCTCGGCAGTCAACTCTACGATCCTTGAAGGAAGAAGCAACACACAAACTTCTCGTCCCGCGGCGCCAAGGAGCTTCAAACTTCGCAGATCGCGCTTTTGGCATCGCGGGACCGACGGGGTGGAACAAGCTGCCCTACAATATCCGCAATCAAGACGACGAAGGAGTGTTCAGAAGCTCTCTTAAAACTTTTCTTTTTAAGAGAAGCTTTCCGGACGATGAGCGCCCTTGAAGTGAATCTCTCATAAAAATGGCGCTATATAAATCATCATCATCATCCATGGCTCTTTGGGTCACTCGTAGTTTCTCGGCACTTTGTTTGGACAATGTAACAGTTTCAAGACCATAAGTACAAACTGACATTTGTTACATCTCGTTTATTTTGTAAATATAATTTGAATTTACGTTTACACGCCATCTGTTACATTAGCTACCTACCTAATATTGTCCACACGAGACATTTATCATTATTTATTCTCGGTACATCTTCGGGGAAGTAAGCAAGGAGGAAGTAGCATTCCGTGTACCATTTACTCGGCCATATATTTGTCCCGGAGCGCGGCTTTATTCCCAAATGTGACAGTCGGAAGCCACTTAAAGTTGGCCGGATTTACTTTCAAATGTTTTTTTTTTTGCAATTGAGAATGATTTCGCAATACCTTGCCTTCTTTACAATTTATATTCTAAAGAATCGTAATTACCCCTACAAACAAATACTCAATTATTTTTCCTTTATGAGTGCGCACAATATGTTAGATCAGTGATTCCTAAAGTGGTCTATATTGACCTCCAGGGGTCGATTTTGACTTGCGAGGGATCCACGTCAATAAAATAAAAAATTGGAGGTCCATTAGATATAAATAGGGGTCCATGATAGTGGATTTCATTTAAGAAGGTTATCACAAAAAAATCGCTTTTGTAGAGGTACTTACGTAATACTTTATTATTATAGACATAAATTTCCTAATTATATGTATATTTCATACGATTCTCACTCCCTTTAAAACATTGATTTTTTGGGTATTAATTGTATGTGAAAACGTTCGATTTGAACTTTGTTTCGTTTTAATTAATAAATGTATAACTATGAAACTTGATATATATTATATTACAAAGATTTATTTTCGATAGTAAACCCTATTAGTAGCTCTGTGTTATCTGCAAAAACAAACATATAGTTGGAGAAGTATTCTCCTGGCGTTGTCAAGCAAATGTAGCCTTTCACCATTAATAAATGATTTTCTGCTTAATGCTTACACCTATTCTTAATAGATGGCGCTAGTTTAGATTGAACTAGTACCATGTGAAGTGTGGTGCAACATAGTAGCATACATACAACTTTCAAAAATTTGTCAGAAGTGGTGTGTTCGTAAGAAAGGCGGAATGGGGAATGTTGTTAACATAAAGCGATCGCTTTACCCAACCAATGACAGGTCATAAGTCCTGTTAACGCCTCGACCACCATATTCTGTTTCCAAAAAACAATTTACATCTTCGTCTCCATTGAGATAAAATCAATCCTTAACAAACATATAGTTATAGATGAATTTAAGTTATAGAAAAAAATCAATATGAGGAAGGGAGGGGGTCTAACGACAGAAATAATCGGCAAGGGGCCTTCGGGACATAAATGTTTGGGAATCTATGAGTTAGATTTTTGTTCGCATACATATGAAAATCTATCGGTCGCGTTCCCAATTACTAACGGACTATTTTAGAGTTCAGTGGTCTAAATAACGATACCGTGACATTTTTATAATTGAATCATCTCAAATACAACTCGAGCGTGAATTATTATGGTCCCGGGAATGGCATACTCACTCCGCCATACTTACTCATTCAATACGAGTTTATAATCGCGCAATTTATATGTTCGTTATCCACGTTACTTTACGATCAGACAATCATTTTATATCACGTTACATGTCTGTCGTTCGATTAGCATTTTTCGTTCAGTTTTATTTAATTATTATTATTAACGATAACTATGCAATGAGTTTATTGTTATCTATATGCTTCTTGCTTGTGTTATTAAAACACAATTTACAAAAGAGGCTTTGAAAGATTTTTTTAAATAATTATTTCTGATGTTCGAGTATTATAAACATTAATAAAAATATATATTTTTATATCTCTGATTCCGATTTTTCATAAGTATAAAATGGTGGAAAAACAGCATTTTAATTCATAAAACTATGTTAATAATTTTCTATCACTATTGTATTTTTAATATAAAATAAACTGTTTGACGTTAACTAGAAAAATATTTAGTAAACGATTTTTTATTGATTATCGTTGATTGATTATCTCTGAACTTAATATAACTAGGTTAAATAGATTCTTCAAATAGTTTTTTTTTTTTTCAATTTATTGTATATATCAGAAACACATATATATTTTTTATGAATTTTCACACAACTTCAGTTTTAACACTTTACACTTACAGGGTTATAAGGGTATACAATAAACAGCTACGCGTTTGATTCTTTAGTAAAACATAACACGCAATTTCCATAAAATATTACAAAAATTCTAGAAAACCGACATTTTATTATTCTTCTTCTTCTCCTTAATGTAGATATTGTGGTCTATTTAGACAGGTTATCAAACTTCGTCCTGTGATGAAGACGTCTAGCTACTAGCTAGTACTTTGATGATCGTCCTGGTGGTCGATGGCCCTCTGATATTGGGAATATTTACGTTTTCATTAATATTAAATGATTAATCATCGCGTTACGTTCATTCGATCGCTTTATCGTAGCAAGTATAATATAGTGGAATATTCGTATGTGTTTAGAATATTCGAATGTGTTTAGAATATTCGTATATATATAACAGTTAATTCAAAAACTTTGTTTTAAATCACAAATTGTTTTTATTTTCCTTTACGACAGCTGTTTCATCAACCAATGTTGACATCATCAGGTGTTACAAAAATATATAATATATCAAATGTCAAAATTTTCGTAATTTTTCGAATCTTTGTGTATTTGTTCCTAAGTCAAGTTGATGAAACAGCTGTCGTAAAGTAAAATAAAAACAATTTGTGATATAAAACAAAGTTTTTGAATTAACAGTTATAAAATGTTAAAATATCATAGTGTTTCGGCCAAAACAATGGACTATTTAATATTCGTATATGTTTGGGATATTCGTATATTCATAGCCTCATGGCGTGTATGGCGCGATCAGACGTTTTGATTCCTCTGTCATTGTTGGCAGTATTCAATTATCTTTCCCGTTCTTTGCCGGAGATAGCAACATTTCGTGGAGCGAGTCTGCTCTGAGGCACCGGGGATATGCGGAAGCTATTCCCAGTTAAGGGCTGGGTTAAACGACGTTTTGCTTATCCCACATGACACATACAAAATAATAACATGCCAAGACATGTACATTTCATAAAATCATATATTTTTTTTGCTTAAATTGATGTTTTATACAATTCCCTTAAGAAAATTTAAATTTCGATCTATTTTTATCTTATGATTTATGACTTTGGTACTGGTACTTCGACAAAAGCGTTGTTCGTATTCTCTGGGTGAGTCCTTATTCTCAAGAGGACACTCAGGATTCCCTTTGATATAATTTTATTACAATTTTTATTGGATTCAATTTACGAATAATGGGACTGTATTTTTTTCCGTTGATTTGTATATTTAATAATGAAATAATTATATATACTTGATGAACAACGAAGCCCGAAAACAAGGAAGTAGAAGAAACTTTGTTCTTCTTTCTCTTTGCCATTTCCAATTTTGTGTTTCCAAGTGGGGTCGGCCCTCCTAACATGATTTCTCCACGACGGTCTTGGTCTTGGGTCAGCTCTCCAGATGACCATGTTTGATGACCAAGAATTTTTCGTTTATTAAAATGTGATATTGGTTAAACCAAACGTCTAATAAGCATACTGTCATTTATTTCACAAAAAATTAAAAATATCCAAAAACATGTATTTGGAATATTGGCCTCATTATTTTATTAATACGTACTAATTATCGTAACTAACTAACCGTCACGCCGTCTCCCCGAAGGTGTAGGCAGAAAGAATGGACCGCCATACTGTTTCCTGGCATACTTCTCTCGCTTTCTCAACATTCATACATCGTGTCATATACGCACATCGATTTCTCCGACTCACTACGTTTCCGACATTTAATATTTGATTGGTTTGATCGTGCCGCGTTTTATGTACTCTATTTCTAGTTCCGTTTACGTCGTTTACATACACATTCTTTCCATGTTTCCAAACCATCATGTCCTAAGTACAATATATATGGTATGCAAGTGGGAAACCCACCCATGAAGTACTTTGTTTCCATTTTGAAATTAAATTAGCTCATTTTCGTCTTATAATGTAAATTGGTCTATTGTATCACATCGCCTGCGCGTTTGCGATTGATTTTTATGTATCGACAGCATTACATTTTATTGCTTCCGTACTTATGGTATGTAGGTGATAATTAAATTCCCGAGTATTAAATCAAACAAATTAATCTGCCAGTAGCAGCAGCAGCGAACGCCTCCATTGTCTGTCGCCGGGTTATACGAAATGTATAATAATTAATTTGATAACACGACAGGCTAGCTCCCGGGCGGGGCGTGCAGTGTGGAACTCGGCTGTATAGTGAACGCCGTCACTACCCGAGTGACTAACGCGGCTAATTCGTGATTGTAATTATGCCGGAATACGTCAGTTCAACTTACCGGTTAATTCATTATCCTAAGTGAATTTTTCAGTATGGCCCCTTTGGATTAAGTGAGATGCTTTCGAATTTGTACCTACCCTTATTTATTTAAGTGTAGCTTGGCGCTGGGAGTTTCCAGATTGTCTTAAGTTGTTAAATTTGAAATCTTGCAAATATACTATATACAATATACTGAGATTGAGGAGTCCAGGAGTCAGTGAGGAGTCGGAGAAATCGACGTGCGTGCATGACACGATGTATGAATGTTGAGGAATCGAGATAAGTATTTCAGGAAAGCACAGTTTGGCGGTCCATTATGTCTGCCTACCCATTCGAGAAGACGGCTTGTTGGATACCCTTGTATAATATACAATAGAAAATAAAATTGAAACACTTTTTTTTTGTACGTAACAACATTAATGTTTGTAGCACCTGATGATGCCAACATATGTTGGGCGAAAGAGCTGTCGCGACTAACTCTTAAAAATAAATTGGGATACGTACAACTAACTGTTTCAAATTTTAATTATTTAATAATGTTTGTAGTATCATAGCGTTTCGACAAAAACAATGGATTATCTGTCGATATTTTGATATCCGTTAAAATGCATTAAATACTCCTATAAAAATGAAAAGTATATTTGAATTTTTTTAAGATTCATAATAAATTTCAAAGTATGATATTACTCTTAAAATTTAGTTCTATAATAAAATTATTCCAGTTTTGATTAAATATTGATATATTCTTAATTACAATGCAATGCCATTGTATACTATCTTCTCACCAGTGGTCTGAACATAGGCCTCTACCAAAGCATGCGACTGCCCTATATTCATTGCCATTCTCATTCATCCACGTCCAGCAATCCTGACAAAAACGTTGGTCCAGCGAGCAGGGTCAAACTTTACGGAATCATGTGCATGATCACTGTCCCGGAACCCGTCTTCCCCATCGGTTGTTGAGTCTCCAACGATCTCTGAATCGTCGATCGAAGATGATATCACGAGACAGCACCCAGGATTCTGAGAAATATAAAAATATTAATAAATTATCAAATTAACAAAAGAGAAACTTAAGTTAATTGTAGGACATTATACGGTGGAGTAGATCCAGAAGAAGATACTAAAGGGACTATATTGCCAGAATGGATAGTGACAGACTCGCATATACAGTGACTAACTGAATCCTCTTTAGACACCGTCCACCTGGAAGACAGAAGAGATAGAGAGACAGTTGAACCTCATCATCTCAGGAGACATAATATCTGTATCGTCAGATATGTAAGAATAATAAGAAGAAATATAACCATTAACTCGTATATGTGAACATGATGTTTTTAAAAATAAATTTACGGGCACAAGAATGATAATGTTCCATTTTTAGTTTCATATATAGTGATAAAAGTAAATTCTTTTTTAAGATATATCGCATATATTCTTTAGTGTGAGGAGTTAATAGGGTGTTTTCGCGATACATTGAGTTAACGCCTTTCTATTCGTAAGGTCTCCGATGACATATCACGTTCTTTGACTGCGTGGGTGTTTTATTACCCTCGTAAAAAACATTGCTTGACATAAAATTTACTCGTAGTTTTTTTTTATAAATAAAATCCATATTTTTTAATGTTTGATATGGATCCAAAATTGCATCTCTACAATAATTGTGAATTGCAAAATGTATAAAGTTTAAAAACAATTTAAAACACTTGTGTGTATTGTTTTTACACCACTTAAATTGTTTTATCAAACAAACCCTTTTTGCTTCCGCTGCAGTTTCGTCAAGGTAACAAAATCAATCAGTTTTTTTTCTCCTCAAAGTTTTAATATATTATATTTTAAAGGAATGTTTCGCCTTACTAAGGTATCATCAAGTGTAGATTATCTAATGTATCAAAAGTGGATATTTGTTAATGCCTTAGCAGGGCGAAACCTGTCATTCCCATACAATATAATAAAACTTCTAGAAAGCTCGTTTTCATTCGTATAAATTAAATTGCTCGTTACAAAAGATTTTTTTTTTTTATTCTTTTTTATTCGGGAAAACCTCTTATTTGCCATTATTTCAGTATGCGTAAAATGGTTTGACATCATATTTTTTTAACCTACTAATGCGCTGTATTTATTTCGGTCTATGTTAATTAGCAGTTCTAGTTGAAGATGATCATTTTTATTTATCGGCGGGCGCTAATGATAATAAATCAATCATTTGCACCACATTGTGGTATTTTAGCTTCCTCCGAAATGGCCGCACATTTCCATAATGTGTTTTCCAAAAATCATTACGGATATCGATCAAAAAATGACAGGAACCCCTATTTACCGGACCGGGCGCCCGCCCGCCTCCGCCCCTTCCCTCGCCCCCAGCACGCTTACGGCGGGAATCGGAGATTTTTTTGCGGATTTCCCGATATTGCTTTTCCCAGATTCGTCTCCCGTATTGGTATATGACAGGCACAAATCTCACATGATAAAAATGCCAAGAAATATAATATAATATGTACATTCAGATAAAACTCGAAATGAGGACGAACAGCAGACGGTTTGTGTGTAAGGGTTGCGAAGGATCTCTCAGTGTCTTGATATAATTTTTAATGATCTGCTTATGAATTTCGTTTTCTTTTTACCTCTTGTTATTATTTTTCCTTGCTATAGACTTGTGTGGTCTGTTCTCCAGAGAGTTGCTCCTCCTGTGAGATGGTGTCCCAGCTTTCCTTCCATCTTTTAGGTCTTCCACAAGGACGAGTCCCGTGAAGATGATTATGTAGTGCGATGTAGTTGGTTATCACCTTGGTGGTAAAGCTGATTATGTAATGCGATGTCTGCGGTTATTAACAGTTAGATTAAGTTTAAAAAAACGTTTAATGCGTCGTTTAGAAACATTTAAATCTAGATAAATATGTCAGGAAAGAACAGTGGAATGGTCCAATTTTTCTGCCTACCCCTTCGTGAGACAGTGTTATGGGTGTTTTTTTTTATTTTTACAATTCACATAGGAAGTCTAGTTTGTTCATTTCAAGATTAATATTTTTAATTATTGTTTTTTGAGCAATGATGTAAAACTCCATATTAAATTGTTAATACGAATGCAAACGTCTGTTTTCTAAAAGTTTTATTATTTTTTTTTGGGAATGGTATGTTTCGCATTCAAAACACATTTCTGAATGCCTTAGATAGGCGAAACATTTCATTCCCTATAATAATAATATAACTTCTAGAAAACCAACTTTTACATTCATTAATTTAATCAATATGTTTTTCTTTTAAATAATAAACTAAATAGAATTTGAACGCGTGTTTCACATGCATCAATATGTTATTCACCCCCGCAAATCCGCGGTACATAGTTGGCATAATAATTCGCATTTCACACTTGTGAGGCACGCGCCCAACCCTCTCGCGGCGATGCACTCCGTTTAGCGCGGATGATGCATGTCTTCTGGAAAATTCTCTATTGCCGGAACTTTTCCGAGGAGCCATTCACTTTGCCGCTTCTCGGGACGCCTTTGTATTCCCGTTCATCACTTCCTTACCACTGTCGTAGTCACACGACGATTCTCTACACTTTTTGTCCGCTGACTGAATGGTGAAAGTCTTTATACAAGTATAATTGAGACGCTACGGTTTAAAAAATATATATTTTATGCATTTTGTTAATAGTTACGTATATTAAAATTTCATCATCCCAGACGATGGCAGCGAGGCAAACCCCATGCTGCCAAAATCGGACGGATCTAGAAAAACAAACGAAATATAATTAATATGAACGAAAACGTTTGTCTTCTAGGAGTTTTATTATATTTTAGATTGCCTCGTTATCATTGTAAACTTTTTCTATTGTCTTAATTACCATATTCTGTTACATTAACACGGGTATATAAATGATTGCGCACTTGATTCACGCCACATTAAATAATGCCTTAGAAGGGCGAAACATGTCAATTCAAGACAGACGTTTTCATTCATATTAATTATTTAAAATGGAATTTTATATCATGGTTTAAGAAACAATAAATATGTGATAATTTTAATATTTATTACAATGAATTATTAATACTCGTACTTTAGTTCGTGCCGATTTTTTTATAGAAAATACATATATCACGCCAAGTCACATTCGTACATCTACAGAATACCTCTTTTCATCTGGAACGTTTCTGTGCGGCTCTAAGCGCATTTGGCACTAGCTTTTCGCGAACACATGAGTTTCCTGTTCACATTATATGCAGATTTCATACGATTTACTCGTATTATGTAAAATATTCATTATATTTTGTAATAATATAAACCACAATCTTAGATGGCAGTCCTCCATAATGGTCTTATTTTACCTACTCTAATTTATGGAAGTGATGCATGAAACTGGCAAAATAATCTCTTATGTGTCCTATATCTGTGAATGATAGAATGTCAAATGTAAATATTAGAAGTGAATGCAGTGTGAATGAACGTGTTGTGAAAATATACTCGTACAGGGTAATTTAGATGGTTCGGACACGTGACTGAGTGCTTGGCACGATTAAATTTATTAAATTATGAAGAATTAATTGTACCTCAATAGAGACGAAGATGTAAATTATTTGGAAACAGAATATGATGGTCGATGCGTTTACAGGACTTATGACCTGTTGTCATTGGTTGGGTTAAGCGATCGCTTTTATGTAATACCACATTCCCCATTCCACCTTCTTACGAACACCACGTCTGACAATTATTTTTGAAAGTTATGTATATGCTACCATGTTGAGAAACATTTTACATATTAAAGTTCAATCTACACTAGCGCCATCTATTGATAATAGATGTAAGCATTAAGCAGAAAATCTTTATTAATGTAATGTGAAAGGCTATCAACCCAATTATCACACATTACTAGACAACGCCTGGAGAAAACTCTCCAATTTTTATATGCTTTTAACTTTGACCAGTTCAAAACAAAATTATATTATCATATTAAATTTCGGCCACATGAGTAGGAGAAATTGACTGCATGCATAACGCGATGTATGAATGGTGAGGAAACAAGAGAAGTATGCCAGGAAAGAACAGTGTGGCTATCTATTCTTCGGGGAGACGACGTGATAGTTAGTTAGTATGTAACACATTCGAGATTGCTTGGATTGAAGCATCAAATTGGTTAAATCTAGCACTTTGAAGAATTTTTATGCAGGAGCGTTCCCCGCTGCAATTTACTTAATGCATTATATCTCGCTCGATCGTAAAAATATACATATTTAGTATGTAAAGCACTACCCTCTTACCGAATCATTGCATTTAAAACTTTATGTACGTCGTAAATTTTACGTTTGATGCTTTTTCTATCTGTTTCCTTTTAATGTCACCCGGAGCATCTTGGAATGTTTAATTATTTTATAAACTTAGTATGCGTATCAGTATTTCCAACAAAATTTATTTCCTATTTTTACAATATTTTATTATTTTACAATTATATTATATTTATTAATAAAATACTCGGTAGGACGAATGAATGTCAGCCCGAGACTGCGATTGTTGAATGGTGTCGTGACAGTCTGTCGGGTCCTGGGGCATCAGGACTAGGAGGTGGTGTCCAGAGACAACAGGATAGAGACATTTTTCGGAGGAAGCTAAGACCCACCAAGGGTTGTAACGTTGAAATGATGGTATATTATATTGAAAAAATCGTATGTTTTTAGGGTAATTCGTAGTGAAGAAAATACGGTACTTTCGTAGTGAAGAAAATACGCGATATCTAATCATAAGAATGTGTCATATTTCGCCTTGCAGCATTTTATTATACCCGAATAAGGCTAATTATATTAACTTTTTCAACCTCTACCCCTCTTCGAAGGTTTTCTATCCAGGATTTTCTTATTTTCCCGCCACTTTGTTTTTCTTCAAATTTACATTGGATAATCATTTGCAGCTCTTTATGTTAATCGTTTCTCACAACGTACCGAAATATTCCAGTTTCCTGCCCGGTCATGCTAATTTGTTGCCTTTCCAGTCATGATATTTTATTTTAGTTTTTTTTTTCATTCGCTGCAGTACTTCTTCATTCTCTCCACCATTTTTTAAATATTATTCGATATATCCACATTTTTATACACATAATGTTTTATGTGAAATAAATATAAAATTACAACATTTTGAATGTATACAAATACTTGTAGACGAATACTGGATTTTTACCCATTGTGGGTTATCAATTCAAGGATTAATTGTATCTCAATAGAGATGAAGATGCAAATTGGAAATAGAATATGGTGATCGAGGTGTTTACAGGACTTATGACCTGTCATTGGTTGGGTTAAGCGCACGATTTATGTAATTCAACATTCCCCATTCCACCTTTTCTTATGACCACCATGTCTGAAAAATTTTTGGAAGTTGTATATATATATATATGTTAATATGTAACACCACCCTTTACATGGTAGTTTCAATCTACACACTAGCGCCATCTATAAAGATTGGATTTTTAAGCATTAAGCATAAATATAAAATTATTTCGAATTATAGCATCGGTATTGCAAAAAAAATTTCACCTACGACTTCTTTTCTCGTAATATATGACTTAATTAGGGGACGCGCTCAGCATCGATTGCCAATCATCCGTCACCGTCTCCCGCCACCCGCCCAACGCGCCTGGGGTGAGGGCAGGTCGGGAGGGCCGGGGGCGGCGGGGGCAGTCAGCTGATCGATCCCCGCTACGCCAGCGTAGAGCCGTAGCGGGCTATCGGGCCAGCAGTCTTATACCCGCCGCCCGTAGCGTCGTGTCCCGTCGTAGCAGGCTGTATCCGCTCGCAGTGTTTTGAACGAGCCGCGTGACTTTAACTGACAGCTACGAGTGACAAGTTGAATTGCATTAATTGTTGTGGAATTTACGTGCATTAATGTTAAATCATTAATATTGTGATTAGTTAATGTGCATTTTTATTTAAATTTTTTACTTTATAATTAAATAATAATACACTAATATATATTTTTCCATATATCTTAATGTGTGTGTGTTTTTGTTATTTCGTCTCTAGATGTTAAACTTTTTTTTATTAATTAAATAATCAATTAAGTAGAATATATGCATATTATTAATTATATTAAATACAATTTTATTCATTTTATTTCGAGTCCTTATTAATTTTATCAGTAAAGAAGAGTTGTACATTTATGCCACGATCATTTTATCGAGTTGAATTGTGTAATTTTGTCTCTAGACTCCTAATTATTATTTTGTGATTTAATATTCAATTAAATAGATTATTTACAAATTATAAGTTATCATAGGTTGACGAAACAGTTGTAAAATTAAAATTATGATACAATAAACTGTTGAAGTATCCTAGTGTTTTGGCCAAAACAATGAACTATTTAATTTTATTTCCTTATTAATTTTATCAGTAAAGAATAGGTGTACTTTTAAGTTACAATATTTTGTATCGAAATTGAATGGCATCGATCAAAGCTTGTGATTTACTTCATATCACACTGTTACGTCGAGTTTCACTGTGGTGTCATAAGTCCTTGCGTTTGCAATAATTGGAAACGTGAAACGCAACTTTGAAATTAATATCTTCCCAGTTGCAATATTGATATTCCACGCTCTAATTCGTGCGGTCGCGTGTATCTCGATGATCGATCATGGCAGTACTTACTTCCACACTCGTACTGTGCTTAGGCAGTGACAGTGCTCTCGTCAATTCGTCTACAGGCTGACACCGTATCAGACCTCCTAAGGATCTCGAATATTGATACGCGGAGGAGAGTGGATAGATGGCCATTTTGAAAAATGTTGTTTTCGACAGGAAAACCGTGATTAATCGAGTGTCCCTTGTCGGTGTCGGCGTCCTAGCGATCAGTACTAAGGGGCGGTAGGCTGACCTTATGTCTGGCATGATTGACAATTCTGTGTAAAATCAAGTCTATTTTGGGAGATGAAAATCTATTATCACACACAGAGTATCCACATTCGTCTCAGAGATTCTGTGTATGATAGAGTGTCGAATGAAAATATAAGAAGTGAATGCGGTGCGAATGATGGTGTCATGAACAAAATAATGAAAGGATCATTAAGATGGTTTGGACATATGGAAAGAATGAATGAAGAAAGAATGTATAAAAATTATATGTTAATGATGTAAATAGAACCAGAAATAGAGGAAGACCGAGGAAAACGTGGCACGATCAAATAAATCAAATATTGAATGTCGGCCATGTGAAGAGTCAGAGAAATCGACGCACGTGCATGACACGATGTATGAATGTTGAGGAAGCGAGAGAAATTTGTCAGGAAAGAAAAGTGTGGCAGTTCATTCTTTCTGCCTACCCCTTCGGGGGAGACGGCGTGATGGTTAGTTAGTTAGTTAGTTAAAATCTATTAAAGAATATTTGTTGCCTTAAATTGATTGTTTCGTTAAATGTTTTAAAACATGTTTACTGTTGAAAGGTGTATCATTTTTTTTTCATCTAACATAACTATTCGTAAAAATGATTATTATAGTATAGCGTCTGTATTAAGAGTTTTATATATAGTTATTGAACTTGAAGAACTGATTAACCAATAAACAGTAGTGAAATTCTGTAAGTCTCAACGACTACGGTGGGCTGGCCATGTGGAAAGAATGCCAGAGGGTAGAACACCACAAATTATATCAAGATGGGTGCCCCGCGAAAAGAGACCAAGAGGCAGACTGAGAAAAAGATGGGCGGATTGCGTGGAACAAGATTGGGAGAAAATGGAAGGAGCTGGGGAATGGAGAGAGATGGCCAGATACAGAAGTCAGTGGAAGACCGTTGTGGAGGAGGCCAAGTCCCACACCGGGATGTTGCGCCGAAAAATGATGATGATATATAGTTATTATTAAATAGTCGATTGTTTTGGCCGAAACACTATGATACCATAACATTTTAAACTGTTAAATTAAATAACTTTGTTTTATGTATCACAATTGTATTTTATTTTACGCGACAGCTGTTTCGTCAACCTATGTTGACATCATCAGGTGTTACATCGCCATTGTAACACCTGATGATGTCAACATAGGTTGACGAAACAGCTGTCGCATAAAATTAAATACAATTGTGATACATAAAACAAAGTTCATTAATTTAAAAATTATAGTTATTATTATAACAGATGTTTCGGTAAAATAAGAGTTTTCAAAATACCCACGATATATCTAAATATATTTCAGTAATTAAGATATAACTAACATATTTGAATTCCCATGATCTATGCATATTTTATTTCAGAGGCTCGAGCTGTATGATGTAAAAAGCTATTTAACAAATTAATAATATTAAATTTAATAACCCTAGTTTATTGAAATACATTTCAAAGTGTAGTTATAATGTGCTCTGTTTTATAACAGCATTAGTTTTTGAGAGTTACACATTTGATCGGTAATTAGCGGCAGTTGTTGGATATGTGTCCGTGAAGAGAGAAGAAGTGAGCGAAGGAGTAATGAGGAGAGCATAGGGGCCCAGGGTGATGGAGGGGCGGAGAGCCCCCAGCGCGCCCCCCTGACATGTTCTCGGAACTGTGCAGGGAGACGCTCCGCAGGGCGTGCTACGCCATCACTTACTGCAGGGACAATGGCATGGACACATGTAAGGGCTTAAAAGCTTCAACTATATATAATGTAATATAAAACTTTATTGAAGGTACAGGCGTTAATATTGTAGAATTATCAATTTGGAAGGATAACTTTAAACATTGTACCTATATTCCCCAATATTTATTTAATCGGGTCCATATAGGTTATAAAGGATTAAATCTAAAAGCCAAAGCTTAGGAAAACAAATTTTAGAATATAATCCATGATCATACATATTTAAGAAGTAACATCTAATATTCTGAACTATTGACAGAACATGTTCGTATATCTCCTCCGTTGTTTAGCTTTTATACGTAAATAGTTTTATATTATACTTGAATGAATTGTGAAGATTGAATTGCGGGAGACGCCTATTGGTGGCGATGAGGTTCGCAACCCATCACACCGCGTCTCCCGCGGCGGCGAAAAGAGGAAGATGGAGTGCCGCATCGGTTAAAGTGTGGCAGTCCATTCTTTCTGCCTACCCCTTCAGGGAGACGGCGTGATGGTTAGTTAGTTAGTTATTTATTTAATAATTTTACAAATTTAAATTATAATACACGATACACATAAATAAAGTTTTGGATGTAGCCTCCTCCATCTTTCGGTGTAAATATAACACAGCTATATTTGACGACCTTTGTGGCAGAGTGGCAAGAGCTATGACTGCCCCACAGAAGGTCCGGAGTTCGATTTCCGGCGAGAGCAGTGTGATTGTCACACTGCCATTGGTCTCGTGTAGAATTCACGTGACAATAAAATGGCGATAACTACCTATCACATGTCATGAGAATCATCAGCTAAAAAGTTGTATTCAGTAATTGGGTTCAAATAACTTACTGTGGTAACAATTTATATTGTTTTTTTTTTCGTTCACGTATTTTTGGATACGTCTTTATGGAATTCTACAGTGTGTTCGCTAACTTCTTACCCGTTTTTTTTATTTAACGAACGACACTTCACATTTATGCTTCAAACCGTAGACTCCTTCCTCAGTGTAAAAATCTTACCCTTTTAAGATTTTTATACTGAGGAAGGAGTCTATAGTCCTTAACATGTTTTTAAAAGTTGGAAAAAAGAGTTGTGAATGTCTTATGATTTGAATGTCAATAGTTATATCCATTAATACATTTTTCGAAGAATTTTTTTTAAATATACGAGTGTTTATTTTGATTCAATGTCATCCTTGAATATCATTTAGTCCTGTTCTTAGGAAATATCAATATGTTTTTTTCATTAAACATGTAACATAAAGTGAAGGTGAATCGAAGATTGAATGCAGTTAAGAAAGAAAAAACAATTTCAACCGATATACCCGATGTAAAATGCGTGTTTTACATTCGACACATGTTTTAAGTTTTTCATATATGCGTAACGTGTGTTTTGTTTGAACTTTGGCCTTACGTCCGGTACCTACGCGGTTTACTATGTACGTTTAATGGTGCCTCGGAAGGTACTTGATGGCAGGTCGTAGTACCAAGGGCAGGTACTCGAGAACTTTATTAAGAACACAACTTCAACCGCACAGTTATTTGTTCCTAGTTCCCTCTCGAGACCCCTCAAGTTAAGGTCATTTCTAAAATATGAGTTAAGATTTAAACTTTTTCAGCCTCTAAACGCATACCTACACAAATTTTCGAAAAAAAATGTCTTTTTATAATAAAATATAATTATAGTTATTTCTTTGTTGAATACACTGTTAAAATATTTATTTTCTAGATAAACTTAAGGCGTTAACGTTGTGGAATTCCATAATGACGAATTTTTAAAGAATTAAACCAATGTTTATATCCACTTTTCAGTTTATTTTTCTCGGCATATTTCGAAGGCTTACACCTTCATCATCGGGTGAACGATATTAACTCTTATGTGTACATTTATTCTTATGTTAAAATTATGCAGAAAGAATTATTCACGATTTTTTTACGAATTAAAACACTATTTTTTTTCACTTTTGAGTTTATTTTTCTCGACATGTTTCGATTGCTTACACCTCCTCACCGGGGGAACCCCCCCGAATCCTAATAAGTGAAAAATTAGCCCCATTCGTAGAAATAACTCCATCCCTTTTTAATATATATGTGACGATTTTATGGCATTTTTTTGTTAAAATTTGTGCATTGAAGAATGTTGGGTCCCAAATAAAGTGTTATTCTATTTGTTCTGATAATTCTTTCGTTTTTTCTAAAGTCTTATCTGAGAACACAATTCGGTTTTGTAAATGAACACTTAAAGTTACTACAAATAGATTTCTTTGGCGCTCGAAGCCCACTCGAAAGCTTTGTAGGCAGCGGGTCTACTCAGCATCTTCTTATTCTCTTATATTAAGGTCGTAAATATCTTGACAATGTGGGTGCGTGGGAACCGCCACAATATCGGAATGCCGCGCACCTCGCGGCGCCCTCACTTCCCTCTTATCTGAAGGTAATTAAGATTGAACCGGCTTTTATATTCGCGGGGAAGTGTGTCCAAATACTCCATCTTTTCCCAGGCGGAGAACAAACATTTTCCGCTGCCGCGAAGTCGCCCCTAAATGTGCCGTCGCGTGCCTCGGAGGAAATCGCATAAAAAGCTTTCTAAGATTTTCACTTTAAGATCTTTCCGCTGAAATTGGCGTTACTCTTTTCAGAATGGTTTTCTCTCTGCGGCCGAGCCTTTTTTGTATGTCGGATCCCGCTATATTTCCTGTAGTTCTACTAATAATTATTTTCTTTCCTCGGATTCGTAGTCCTCCACAAGGGATTAGTTTTCTTCCATTGCCTGAATCTAAATATGAATTTATCCACGGAGGTACTGTGGCGTGGCCTTTTACTGCTCTTGTTCTATCGACACCAGCTTGGACAATATTTTATTTTACTTCATCCCTCTTGAGGATTTCTCTTTCACGATTTTTCTCTTCGTTTAAAGTTTTCTCGGCTATAACTATTATGTCCTCCGTTCTCTAGCAGCCTGAAATTTATGTCGCTTTTCTTCTTTTTATTTTTGTTCCGAAAAGAAACACAATTTGGTTTTGTGTTCGAAAATAATAATATTTACTCTTAACAGCAAACTTTTCAACAGGTCGGTTAGTTTTTCTCTCGTATTTAGAATAAATTAGGGTTAGTCCCTATGAACACTTTTTTTTTAAATCTATTTACGCTCAATCGTGTTGTAATAATATTATGAAAAAGTTTTGAACTAACTATCACGCCGTCTCCCCGGAGGGGTAGGAAGAAAGAATTGAACCGCCACATTGTTCTGTCCTGAGATACTTCTCTCGATTCCTCTACATTCTTAAGTCGTGTCATGCACGCACGTCGATTTTTCCGACTCCTCGCGTGGCCGACACTCAATATTTGATTTATTTGATCGTACAACGTTTTCCTCGGTCTTTCTCTATTTCTACTGACTCAAAAAAAATCGTATTTACACTATTACAGATGTAAAACTTTTTATTTATTTTAAAAATCTAAATAGTTTTCATGTAATATGAAAATCATCAACAAAAAACAGCATAAAACACCTTAATGAAGTATTTTATTTGTTGTTTTTTAATCGTGCCAAGTTTTCCTCTGTCTTCCTCTATTTCTAGTTCCTTTTGTGTCGTTTACGTATACTTTCTTCACAATTCTGTCTTCATTAATTCTTTACATGTGTCCAAAACCATCTTAACGACCCTTTAATAATTTGGTTCTTAACCCTTACAGTCGCACTCTATTATCTCTTATTCCTCTCTTCTCTCCCATTCGATCTCTTAGATGAATGTGTTGTAAATTCAAATATAAGAAATCTCATTTATTAATTTCTATCTCATTTATTTTACTTTCATCCTTCTTTTGCTTCACTTCCTGCACTGAAGTTTTGTTATTTATGCATATCCCTTTGTTGTATATAATTTATTTAAATATTATGGTTTACCTTCATGCGAATATCACTGAGGAAACAAGGAGAGTATTGCTCTAATACACGGAACATTCATCAGCTTACCGGTCACATGTTATACTAAAAGTATCGCGTGTGTCATTACTTCTTTATCCCCGTGAAATGTGACCTGTATTAATTTACTGCGTGCTTTAAATGCTCAACAAGTTCCTAATTTAGCAACTTTATAAAAGTTCCCAAACATATCGTTAAATTATTTATGCTAAGAAGGCTTCATTCCGAAGTTCCGTGTCCTTTAATTACGAAATATTTTTGCAGCCTGTCGACATTTTCCAAGTTTCGATAAAATTTATTAATACTTTACGCGTAGCTTATCTTTATATATTATACTCGTATCCGCCTCGACCTAAATTTTAAAATATAAAGTAAATAATTACTTTTCTTCAAAAGCATTAACAGTTTTGCTTACTTGTTTACATCTTCGCTAGTTTCAATCTTCTATTTTTGCTGGTTCTAAGGAAGCCACTTCGGCCTTTTTATTGTGTTAGTTTCCCGTTGCTTTCCACGTTTGTATACGGAAGATTATTTGAATCCAATTATTGTATACAACTTTTAAGCTATTGATTCTCATGACACGTGATAGCTATTATTATTTTGTTGAATCGCTTTTTACATCATCACAGCGCGAGCCAAATCTCTGTAAAGGCATTGATTCTTATGACATGTATTGGGTAGCTAGTCTATCGCTATTTTATTGGCACGTGAATTCTACACTAGACCAAAGACAATGGGACTATGGTAGCTTATCTATGCCATTTTATGGTCAAGTGAATTCTACACCAGACTAAAGTTTGTGTAGCACTAGCAAAGTATTTGTTTATTGGGTTTGTATAGCACTTGTTGTATATATAGCATACATTGTACATATATTACTCTATGGCTCGGAGACTTGGACCATGAAAGTGCACACTATGAACCGGTTGGAAGCATTCGAGATGTGGTTGCACAGGAGAATGCTTCGCATACCGTAGACAGATTTCATCAGCAATTTGGAGGTTTTGAGGAGAGCCAAGTAGTAGACGTTAAGGTCCGTAAGATTTCATATCTGGGTCACATTCTGCGGGGAGATAAATACAGTTTGCTCCAACTAATACTGATGGGAAAAATTGAAGGGTAGCGTGGTCCTGGTAGAAGGCACACGTCTTGGCTTTGCAACACAAGAGACTGGACCGGGATGAGACATGTGGGGTAGCCGTTCCGGGTTGCGCAAGATAGAGAATCCTTAGCCGGAGTGATTGCCAACGTCAGGGGGACCTGATACGGCACGCGAAGAAGAAGATATATGGCAATTTTTAATCATTGATCTTATTTTAAATTTATGCCTCGTATGAATCTTTCTCGGATGAAAACGTTACCTTTTTTATATGTATGTAACGTTGCGTACTCTGGCAGCCATACCGATTCCGTGTTTTTAAATTATTGATGAGCCAATTCCATCGTCATGCATCTGTTTAGGAGGGCCATCCTCGGCGGACACACCCTCCCTTCGCACCTTGCAGTTGTTATTGGGAACATTCTGGAGATTTGTGCGGTCGTATATTTTAATACTTTGGCGCTTTTCATCTTGCTTTCGGTACTTTATCCCTTCGTTGTTTTTTCCCCTCCGCTAGTTTGCCCAGCCGTCTGCAGTTTACGACTTTGGCATCGCACAGCGACCAAGCACAAGCAGCCGGCAGTTTTATTATTTTTCTCCTTGCGCGAGTAACTCCATAAATATGCATCTCCCAAGTCATTGCTTATTCCGGTTTTTCTGCATGTCAAATAGGCGACTGTTATTTCACTCGCTATTCTCAACGCACGAAATATTATTTTAAAACTATTCATTTGCAGTCAAATTAAACAGATTGTATCCTTGTTTAACATAAAATTTTATTTGAAGATATATTTATATTTAGAACATCTCTTCGGAACAGTATATCTGACTAAAAAAACACCAGCATGTTTGATCCCGAAGATATAGAATGTTTACAAGAGATGGAAACATGAAGAAAGATATCGAAAGAAAGGTTGGAGCTGGAAACAAAATAAATGGTGCACTCGTAGTCATTACCGCAAATAGAAATATATCGACTGTAACAAAGATGGCAATGCACAATGGAGTTCTAGTGCCGACTCTTATGTATGGAAGTGAAGCTTGGAGTTGGCAGAAGAAGGAAGAAAGTAGGATAAATGCCGTAGAAATGAGGTAACTAAGAAGGATGTGCGGAAAAACAATGTATAATAGAATATCTAATGATGAAGTAAGAAAGGAATGTAAAGCGGATAAATGCGTGATAAATAAAATCAAGAAAGGGTCACTAAGATGGTTTGGACATATGGAACGAATGGATGAGGGAAGACTTTATTTTAAGGAATAATTGATTTAGTTTAATTACTCTTTCTGCTGGCATCGATTAAGGCATGCTAGTTATGCATTCTTGGAAATAAAACAATGTAAGAGGAAATTACATTTCAACTTTTTTCCTATCATACATATTAAAACAAAACAAACTCAAAACAAACATCGTTTCCCCAGCAGGGTAAGAAGAAAAAATGGACCGCCATACTATTTTATCCTGGGCCACCTCTCTCAGGGTGGTTATAACCACCCAGAAGCACGATTGCAACGATTTCCAAAACTGCAACGATTTCCGATACATCAGACCAGACCAGAGTTACACGGATTTTCCCAAGATCCCAAAAAAACATCCATTCAAATTTTATAATTAATTAAATTTGTGTTACACGTGTTTTAAGCAAATAAAGTGTGCTTCGTCTCTTTTAAGTTAGAATTGTGTTTCTCTTGCGGAATCGCGAAATTTTCCTCTCGCGCTAAAGGTCATAGTTCCCCGCATTCAAGCCCGCGAGTTTCCCGCCAGGCGCGTGTAGTGTTGCCTCCGTGAAGGTTTTAATTAGAACGAAAACAGCGCCAACAATGTCGCACTATTCTGGTTAAGTACCCCCCTATCTGACGTGAAGTGTAGACAATGATAATATTGTTATATTTGGATGGTTGGAGATGTTGTTTTCCCGCCCTCCTTTTTCAGTTTCCTGGGAACGGCTTGTATTGTATTTTTTTTTTCATACCGTTCATATTTCTACCTCTTTTAAAGATGACGACTTGTACGTTTCATTATTGAAACATGGGAATTTCATTTGAATACATATTTTATATACTTCGCCTCTGTTCTAAACGTGTATTGACAAGTTTCATTTTGTTTTATTCACGTTCAATTATATACGAACATTCTTCCATCTTCTTTTTTCTCCACGCATCTTTTCATTATTTGGGCCGGCTTTTTTTATCACTTGGCGTCAGATATTTTGTTAGTAAGCATCTTTCTCCTTAAAACCTAGGTTCTTCGTGTCCCTTTGCACATTCGCAGTCAGATGGTTTGAGTTATTCCTCTCCGACAGCGACAGCACAGATTGTTTTACCTACCGGCCACCAGAACCAATCTGTCTCTGGTGACACCGGTGGGAAGAGCAATTAGCCTGCTAATTAGTTTTTGTTCATAATTTTTTTAGCTGAATATACTCCGCTTCCGTATAGTAGTATCGGTCTGATTGCTGTATTACATCTCACAGAATTCCAGACAGCTTTCGCCATTTATTCCATCCAGGTATTGTTCTGTTGGTTGTGTCCATTTCAATGAATTCGTCCTCTGATTTGACTGATCCCAGATACTTGAAAGTTTAAACGCTTTGAAGGATTGTGGTGCCTAAACTAACATCTGAGATTAAAGCGACATCTAAATTGAAGTTACGCGCCATAAATACTTTTTAAAATATACTAGTTGCAACCCGTGAAATGTTCACAGAGGTAAATCAAATTCTATAATTCATTAAGATTCTTGGACTTGGATCTTCTGGCTTACCGAGGTTCAGCTCTAATGGCTATTCCTCTAACGCCTGTAGGAAACATTGTTGGGATTCATGGTTTGTTTGTAAAATTAAATTCTCGTATTCTTTCTTTGACAACATACGTACAGCTTTTCGCCTATTTGTATTATGATTAATATGCGTCGCTTTGTATTATTTGGTTTGCAAAGCCTTCACCAGGTATGGCATTATTATGAGGGAGTATTTTGTATATTTTATTAATTCCACGTAATTATTTACGTCGCCAGCAAGTGTTAAATAAACGCCATCTATCATAATTTTGAATAAGTCGGGCTCGGCCGCTCGGGCAGTATTGTTCGTGGACCCTCACGCCACACCGAATAGTTGTCCAATAATAATTCCGCCCTGCGGCCTGACCCAGGCCTGCCATTGTTCCCGCCGTGGCCTGCACAAGGGCAGATAATGCCCCTTTTGTTTCCGAGCCCCACCAATGCAAAGCGCGTGGAATTATATCAATTTCACTGGAAAATGGGATTCTCATTCTGTTCTTTCTACTACTCAAAATCGTGTAGGTTTTTTTTTAATCCACGTGGAAATTCGATTCGAAGCGTAGTATTTCGTATGCGATTAAATTTTAGTGCGGTTTGGGAATTGGAGAGATATTTGGCTTTTAAATTACCTTTTAAACGATTTAATCGCGAGGATATGAATGAAAATTCATAATCCCTGCAGCATAAATCCTTACTATGGGTTTCTGCTTTTATGAAGTCCCGTTATTTTAGCTTTCTAAGAACGTAAATTGATACCTTGTATTCCTAAATAATATTGTATAATATTTAAATTCAGTAGTGTTAAAAATAAATATATTTTATAAATTTTTCAAACAGCAGTGTATAGCTACAATCAGTTTAAATTCCACTGTACTTTAAAAAACTGACATTATTCCCCATTACCCCTGATCTGTATGTACCCACCAGTCTATCGATGCCAGCTAGCTTGGCGAAACCGGTCATAATCGATAATAAAGACAATAATTGGAAGTAGTTAATAAAAATGAAATATATTGTGTTTTTTATTTAATTTTTATTCTAATGAAAATTTGTTGTGCAGGATAAAGGTATAAAATTACTAAGTTGTTAGTTAACTACCGTATACGATTATTTGAATAAGTAGCTGATTTAATTTCGTCATAAAATATTATAACTAACTAACCATCAGGGGGGTAGGTATCTTCCCGAAGGGGTAGGCAAAAAAATAGACCGTCACAATGTTCTTTCTTAACATACTTCTCTCGCTTCGTGAACATCCAAACATCTCGTAATGCACGCATGTCGATTTCTCCGACTCCTCGCGTGGCCAACATTTAATATTTAATTGATTTGATCGCGACTCGTTTTCCTCAGTCTTCTCCATTCTTTCCACGTGTCAAAACGATCTCAATGACTCATTTATTTATTGTTACTTGAACAATGATGTAAAACTCCATATTAAATAATGAATAAGAATGAAAACGGCTGTTTTAAAAAAATACATTATTATTTATAGGAATCACATGTTTCGTTTTAATTTAGTTTAAATTCTGCGTTTTGTTTGTTTTCTAATTCATGACTGTTTTTCTTAATCACCTCTTGGTCTAAGGAGCATGTTTTAAGAGCGTTTTCTTTTAAAGGTTCAATAATTTACCGCACGTCCTTGCTGTCACATTAAGGAAGGTTTAGTGTACCTAACGTAGAAGAAACATTTCTTTAAATTTTCTAACCCCCCAAATACGTGAGTGTACCCCGCGTATGCAAAATCCTTAAACATTTATTTAGTGCCGGCTCTACCCTTTGACTGTCATTCCGGTATTTATTGCCATTTAAAACGTGTGAAAATACCTTCAATAATTTAAAATCTCCGCCTCAAATTAACACAAGGCTTGCCCGTCTCTAAACAATGACACTAATACTATGAAGAATAATTGAATGGTTGAAGTAAAATAGGCACTAAGTAAAAAAAATGAGGTAAGCAAGTTCGTTTTATACGACACATAGAACGAATCTGCATACTTAGTTTTTTTTGTACTTGGTGCCTATTTTATCATTCAATTTGGTTTGACGCAATGTTAACTTACGAGTAGTTAAGTAATTGAACAAGTTCAAGTGTGTTTTGTGCAAAAAACAAATCGTAGATATACAGAAAACATATTATGTATACAAAAAAATGTAAATAAAGTTTATGTTAATGATAAATACGGAACAAAAAGTAGAGGAAGACCGTGGAAAATGTGACAAAATCAAATATTAAATGTAAGCCACGTGAGGAGTCGGAGAAATCGACATACGTGCATTACAAGATATATGAATGTTAAGGAAGCGAAAGATGTGTGAATGAACTATGTTAATTAACTTACCCTCACACCGTTTATTCGGAGGGGTAGGTAGAGAGGATGGACCGCTATACCGTTCTGTCCTGACATACCTCTCTAGTTCCTCCACATTCATACATCGTAACATGCATCGATTTTTCCGACTTCGAATGTGGCCGCCTTTCAGTATTTGATTAATTTGGTCTTGCAATGCTTTCCTTGTTCTTTCGCGGCTACTCTTTCCACTCACACTTGTATACAGCATTTTAACCATTCTTCTCTCGTCCATTTGTTCTATGGACGAGAGAAGTCCAAACCATCTCGGAGATCATTTTTTAAATTTTACTTATGATCCATCTGCCTTACATTTCCTCGTCATTTCATCGTTCGGTATTCTATCTTACATCGTTTTCCCGCACATTTTTCTCAGTGATCTCATTTCTACGGCATTTATCCTACTTTCATCATTTCTTTGATGAACAATGTTGCAGTCCATTATTTCTGTCTATCCCTTCGGTGACACGGCTTAAAGGTTATATTTTATTTCGCGTGTTCTTTTGTATAAAGCGAGCAACTCGGTGGTAGACACGTATCCAATAACTATAAGGATATCACCAGCAAAAATTCATAAAGCTTTTACGTAAATTCATAAATTCATAATACCTTTCTTTCTGTTTTATTAAATTATATTTTATGACCCCAGAAGGTGCCTACCTGTCTAGTTTTACGCTTATTTGTGTACCCAGTTTTATCTGGCTTTGAAACGCTGAAAGAAACACTATTTCAGACTGAAGTATTTGTTTAAAAAATATTCCGAAGTAACTGTATCGCGTCGGTTCCCCAGTAGGTAGGTACTTGGCTCGCAAGCGCCTTTTGATGTGTGCGGCCGTTTAATTAAACCGTCTGCATCTGTATTCATGTCAAACTCTTTATATTCGCGATGTTTTTCATCGTTAAAATCCGCATTAGGGGGGCTCGATCCGCGGCCGCAGTCACGCTATCGTTTCCCGCCAGAAAGTGCATTTTTTCGCAACACGCTTTTGCTGCGGAGCAGGGATTTTAATTATGCTCATACCTATATATTTGTTCATACTGCAGTAGATCACTGAAGCTAATAATCAACGTTTTGACCAATAAAATATATGGATTAATTGTATCTCAATACAGACGAAGATGTAAATTGTTTTCTGGGAACAGAATGTGGTGGCCGAGGCGCTTACAGGACTTATGACCTGTCATTGGTTGTGTTGAGCGATCGCTTTATGTTTAACAACATTCCCCATTCCGCCTTTCTTATGACCACCACATCTGACAAATGAACATCCCAGAAAAGCAAGCGTAAGTAGTAAGCTGTAAGCGCCTCGACCACCATATTCTGTTCCCAAAAAATAATTTACACCTTCGTCTCTATTGAGATACAATTAATCCTTATAAAAAAATAATTAACCGCAATGGGTATAATCCAGTATTTGTCTACAAGTATTTGTATACATTCAAAATGTTATAAATATATAATTTGTTTTCTTCTAGGTTTTTTTTTTGTTTCGAAAGGCTTCGACAGCTTGTTGCCATATTCTGGTCCCAGATCAGAAGTTCGTTGTACCATAATTGAATATATCAGGTTTTATATAATAGTACAATGAAAGTCGTGTTGCTCCGATAAATACGTCACCTAGTACTAATACCATAGTCTAATATACAGGTATGGCAGTGGTCCGGGCCTAATAAAGAGCCGGTCGGACCGCATTGGACCCGGGTGCAGGCGGTGCGGTGGCGTGCATGGCATGCCTGGCCTTAGAGAAATGCGCAAATTTCTTTGCGGTACATAAATACCCCGGCACACTTAACCATGCATTACATTCACTCTTATTCCGAACTTTGCTCGGTTTTCATTGCTATCGCCACGAGTATAAATTAATTACATTTTTATCCAGCTATACTGTGCTTGAAGACCTTTGTCGCAGAGTGACAAGAGCTATGACCCCCACACCGAATTTCACTGGTTCGATTCTCGAAAAAAATATCTCAGGCTTGCTTTGGTCTGGTACAGTGTTTTCCAACGTGGGGCGTACCCCCCACCGGGGTGCAATTTGAATGTCTTGGGGGGCAATGCGCAAATCATTATTGTATGTTACATTGTTATCGAAAAAAGGAATTTTAGAAAAGGAAAAAGAATACGAGGCTGATCCAGAAAATAAGTGCACTGAGGCTCTCATGACCGGATGGATTTTATTTTCAACATGTTGGCTACACTTCCGTGTAGCCTGACCCTTCCCCTCCGCAATGAGACCGGTTCGAGGTCAGTGCGTTGAGAAGTGTCGACGCGACTACACGTTTCGTGAAAAATGTCAATCCAATCTTCCGCTTGTGCGAAATACGCGGCGTCATCCGTCCCTCCGGTTGAGGTTTATAATGAGGTAAAAACTGCATATGGTGATAAAGCTATGAATCGTACGAGAGTGTACAAGGGGTGTCGCGAGTTTAAAAACGGTCGTACGTCTGTGCGTGATGATCAGAAAAGTTCAAAACCACAATTTCAGCTAAGAAAATCATGGCATCCGTGTTTTGGGACTGTCAAGGCATAATTTTAATTGAATATATGCCTCAAGGGGAGACCATCAACTCTGCAAGATACTGTGAGACCCTAATATTAATTTATTATTTAGCAGAATTTGTTAAATCGAAGCTCTTTAAGAAAGTGTAAATATGTATCATTGTGCATAGCTCGTGAATGAGCTTATTTTTCTATATTGACACAATACCCACTCGAACTTCTGCAGCGCCCCCTAATTCCTAAAAATTTAACATCGCCCCGCCAGACCTCCAAACCGCCCACAAGGTTAAGAATCACTGCTCTAGATGTATAAACAATAGTTTACATATCAGATCAGCAAAGCCACACTGAACGGAACCGCCTAGTGCCAATGTTGCAGTGCCAATCTAGACTATTGATTTCCACGTATAAATTGATACCGGCGAGAATGATACAGCGGAGAGTATTTTAAACTGGTCCCGCTTCGTTCCCAACATATCAATTACCAGGAGTATAATACCACCTCGTCCACGGATAGCGCTCTTAGTAGCCGCCACGCGCATGACGTCAAGTGTTTGCTCCGACGAATAAGCAAACTTTACACCGAGTCGTGTAGGAGTTTCTGTTTTATATTACTGACGCACAAGGACCATTTTTTACACAACAAAATTATTAATAGATATGCCAATGTTTTGTCATTTAATTTTTATGATTTATTTACACAACATATTTTTTATAGATTTTTCGAAGATTTTACTATTTTATCATCTTTACAATTATAACTAAATCATTAAGATGGTTTGGACATATAGAAAGAATGAATGAAGAAAGAATGATAAAAAAATATATATTAACGATGTATATGGAACCAGAGATAGGGGAAGACCGAGGAAAACGTGGCACGATCAAATAAATAAAATTTTGAATGTCGGCCATGTGAGGAGTCAGAGAAATCGATGCGCGTGCATGACACAATGTATGAATGTTGAGGAAGCGAGAGAAATATGTCAGGATAGAAAAATGTGACAGTCCATTCATTCTGCCTACCCCTTCGGGGAGACGGCGTGATGGTTAGTTAGTTTATGTAAACAATAATAAAAATATAATACAATAACTCAATATATTATACAAGACCAAAATTAAACGTTTTATTGGCTCGCTTTGACATCTTTTGAATATGTCCTACTACGACAGAACATGTCCCTCACACAAAATATAATAAAACTTGTTTATTATTTCTCGAATAATGATGTAAAACTTCATATTAAATCATTAATACGAATGAAAATTTTCTAGACGTTTACTTAGGCATTATCATGATCACGTTTGATAATGCCTTAGTAAGGCGAAACATGTTTTTCCCATAAAATAAAGTAAACACCTCTAGAACACAGACGTTTTCATAATTATTAATTATTTATCAGAGATTGATACCATTGTTTAAGAAACAATAAATAAATAAATCTTTTAGGAAAATGGACGTTTTCATCAGTTTTTAATATATGTTTATTTTTTAGTGTTCTTGGAATAATTTTGTATTTCTTATAAAAAAATAATTAATAATCTTAAACTAATTAATATTTTTAATTGAAATTACTTGGTAGAAGTTCATTTTAAATCATGAAAACAATAAAAAAGTTGATACAAAATTGTTGTGTTATTATATATTTAGTGTGCTTCCACTTGTGTTTATCATCGACCGGTTTCGGCAGCTTGCTGCGGAAACCGATCGACTATAAATACAAGTGGAAGCACACTAAATATGTAATAATAAAGAAATTTTGTATTGTATCAAAAAAAAAATGTTTTCTTTATTTTGAACAATCTTAAAAAAAACTTTGTATCACAACACTTTAAATGCATGTTAAGGGCACAGAAGCCCTTCATCGGTTTATATAATAATAATAAAAAAACTGATGAAAACGTCCGTTTTAAAAATAAAAAAAAATTCGCATTGATGTAAAACCCCATCTTAATTAATTAATACTGATGAAAACGTGTCTTTTAGAAACATGTTTGTGTTAAAATTATAATAAAATGTTGTGAGACAAAGATTTTGTTAAAGATTATTCATTTATGAATCCACAACCCAAAGTGATGTTGTACATAGAAGAAATTCTGTTTATTCTTTTTGTTTATCTGTATAATCTTGATTTTTACCTCATAAACCAATTTGTAGAGAAATGTAGAAAGATTGAGAGTCACGCAGCGTTCCATGGACATATGCTCGGCGTCAGTCTCCGAGATAGAATCAGAAATGAGGAGATTAGACGCCGAACAAAAATAACGGACATCATGGAACGACTAGCGAGACTGAAGTGGCAATGGGCGGATCATGTGGCGAGACAGAGTGAGGATAGATGGACCCAGAAAATAATAAGGTGGAGACCATGGGAGAATAGGAGAAACGTCGGCAGGCCGCAAAAAAGGTGGGCCGACGACATTGCTGCCGTGGGAGGGAAAATGTGGCTACGGCTGGCAGGAGATAGAGACGAGTGGAAGGGAAGGGAAGAAGCCTATGTCCAGCAGTGGACCGATAAGGGCTAACGAAGAAGAAGAAGAAGAAGAAGAACCAATTTGATACACCTGATTTCATTAACGCGCAACATGCCCGGTATCCCGGGATAATGGTTGCGTGCGAACACGAATTTATTAATGATTCCTGGCGCGGTGTGGACTGTCGCCACGTGTGTGATTAGTCCCCGTGCCAGAGAACCGGATTAGGCGGGCCCCAGCCTCCCGGGAATCCGCGAGTTAAGGTCCCATGTTGGACCGCGCTTTGATTACAAATGGCCTAATTACAATCGCGGGCACATTCCCGAACGTGTTTTACGGTGAGAGTATTGACGCCAGTGCGGTGTATGCAAATTAATATTGCTTACTCCCGAATCATAATTAAATCGCGCGACCCTTCATTTTTATCAAGAATTTATTAATGTTCCTGTATTTCAATTAAAAAAAAAACTAATTAACCATCACGCCGTCCCCCCGAAGGGGTAGGCAGAAAGAATGGACTGCCACACTTTTCTTTCCTGACATTTCTCTCGCTTCCTCAACATTCATACATTGTGTCATGCACGCGCGTCGATTTCTCTGACTCCTCACATGGCCGACATTCAATATTTGATTTATTTGATCATGCCACGTTTTCCTCGGTCTTCCTCTATTTCTGGTTCCATTTACATCGTTAACGTATAATTTTTTTACCATTCTTTCTTCATTCATTCCTTCCATATGTCCAAACCATCTTCATGATCCTTTCCTTTCATTATCGCACCGCATTCACTTCTTATATTTTCATTCGACACTCTATCATACACAGAGTATCCACACATTTGTCTAAGAGCTTATTTCTAATTTCAATTAATATTTTAATAAAACGATGCCGACCCTTGTGTATGGAAGTGAAGCTTGGGGTTTGCAGAAGATGGATGAAAGTAGGATAAAAATGAGGTCACTAAGAAGGATATGCGGAAAAACAATGTATAATAAGGTTAAAATCAAAAATTGACGAACTAAACGTATATTTCACAAATCTAGAGCACCAACCACATGTAGTCGTCTTGACTGAAACCTGGCTCAGTGATAGTGAAAGTAAACTGTATAATCTAAACAACTACACAGGAGTGCACTCGTGTAGGAATGGTAGAGGTGGAGGGGTGGCTATTTACATCAGAACACAGATAGACTTTAAAACTATAAAAGAAGAAACATACCTAAGCAACAACAACCCCCTGAAAGTACATATTAATGAAATAGATCTTACAATAAATGCAATATACAGACAACCAGGAACCAGCAACAAAAAGGAATACATAGAATATTTAGACAGAATGTTAACGGGTGAACAGAGGAGTGCAAAATGTGAGATCATAATAGGGGACCTTAAATTCAACCTGCTTTCCAGTGATAAACTCACAAAGGACTATATTAATACAATTAAAGGAAATAATCTTGGATTTATCAACTCAATAAAAGAAATTGATTATACACGGAAAATTGACAGAGGAAAAAATACCATAATTGACCATGTAATGACAAGCCAGGAATTAGCTGATTCAACGACACTTGAACTATTCGACACACCACTGAGCGATCACAGAGGAATAAATATTGAACTAAAAACCATACCCAGACAGAGAATAAAACATCAACAATATACCACAAAGAAAATTAACTACAACAAACTAAAAGAAAGCCTAGGAGAAACAATACAGAAAGAAGAACCAGGAACCTTCAAAGCGCTTCAAGACATAATAAGGGAGGAACTGAAGAGACACACTACGAGCAGGAACAGAAAAGATACTCCATCGCTTAAAGAGGGCTGGATGACGAAGGATATTTACAACAAAATAGAGAAAAGAAATTACCTTTACAAAAAAATGAGCGACCAGCATAATCACAAGGAAACTCACTTCAACTCAATATAAAAAAATATCTGAAACAATACATAATTAATAGTAAGATCTAAAAATGTAACCATATAACCCAATCGGGTTTTTAAAAAAAAAAAATTAAAAAAAAAAAAAAAAGAATATATAATGAGGAGGTAAGAAAGGAATGTAAGGCAGATGAATGCGTGATAAATAAAATCAAGAAAGAGACACTAAAATCTTTTGGACATATGGAACGAATGGATGAAGGAAGAATGATTAAAAAGATACATACAAGTGTTGAATGGAAAAAGAAGTTGAGGAAGGCCAAGGAAGATATGGCATGACCAAATTAATCAATTACTGAAAGGTGGCCATGTTAAAAGTATGAACAATCGACGAGCATGCATGTCACGATGTGTGAATGTAGAAGATGCGCGAGAGTTATATCAGTATAGAACAATGTGGCGATTCATCCTCTCTGCCTACCCGGGAAATGGCGTGATGGTTAGTTAGTTAGTAAAACGATGTTTTTTTTAAGAGTTTCGTAGCAGAGTGGCAAGAGCTATGACTGCCACATCGAAGGTCGCGGTTTTTTCCCCGGCCATGGCTAATTCCGAAGCCAGGATATTATCTTCTCCCTACACCCCGACAACCCTCTATTTTAAGAACTACTTCCACTTCTGGTGGTTAAGAAGATTCACTAAAAAATAGTATTCTAATAATTGTGTAAAATTTATTGAATATTAAGACTATTTTAAATGTTGTTTTTAAGCACATATTTATCTCTTTTTAAATACGTATTTATCGTATTTCTTTCATATATGAAAGCTCACCCGTTTATGTGTAGAAAAAAAATACATGTCACTACTAAACCGAGCTTTTTTTAGCCAAGCTCAAAGCGTATTATAAAAATAAAAAAACGATTTCAATTTTATGTAAAATTAAGTTCTTTATAATGTCGTGTGTATTGATTTTACGTGACATTTATTTTTATGTTTAAGACATTTTAAAATACGCCTAGCATCTATCAGATATACCAAAGCTTATGTCTATAAATGTTAGTATGTCATACTTCAAATAACTAACTTACTTACTCGTCTCGTCGAATGGGTGGGCAAAAGGAATGATCGCCACAATGTTCTTTTTTCTGACATACTTCTCTCGATTCCCCAACATTCATACATCGTGTCATGCGCGCGCATCGATTTCTCCGACTCCTTAAGTGGCCGATATTCAATATTTGATTCATTTGATCATCCCACGTTTTCTTCGGTCTTACTCTACTTCTAGTTCCATTTACATCGTAACATATACTTTCTTCACCATTATTTTTTCATTCATTATTTCTATTTTTCCAAACCATATTAATGATCCTTTCATTATTTTGTAACAAAGTGTTAAACACCTTCAATCGCTCAGCATTCATTTCATATATATTCATTTAGACTAGAGTGTTTTAATACATTTAACACTAGAGTGTTTTAATATACACAATAACAAAAGTCTAAGAGATATATTTTCTACTGCATTTATTATACGGTTACCCTTCTTATGCCAGTTCTATGCTTTACTTCCATACAAACCTTAAATTTCAACCCGAAATTCTCTTAAACATATTTCGTAAGATTTCTCAGTCAAAGCATAAAAGCAGTGTTGTTCTAAAGGCATTTTCTTTTTTCTCCCGAGTACCGTATCTCGGATCTGATTGGCCGGATTAATTCCACGTCACGCCGTTCAGCTTCAACCTGTAGATACGCCTCCAGAACAATTCGGCCGTCTTTTTGTTCCCTGCACGAATACCACGTACCGGCACTGCTGGATATTGGATAAGAGCATTTCGTTTTTGTAAAGTTTTTTTCACTCGATTGATTCGCTTAATGCTTTCGAATTTCTTTTGAAGTCTCAATTTATTTATTTACAACGCTCACATCATTCGAGCTTTCACATTATTGTTTGTAACTAAACTGGAAAACATGGCACTATTAAATCAATCAAAAAATTCATGTTGTCATTCGAAATTTCATAATAAAAGTTCATTGTAAATAAGATAAAAAGATTTTTTGTATATTTATTAAAATTAAATCAATCAAATATTAAATGTCGGCCACGCGAGGAACCGGAGAAATCCTTCGGAGAGACGCTGTGTTGGTTAGTTAGTGTTTAATTTTGTGTGATGTGATTCACCGAGAGATGGCGCTCGAATCGATTTCAGTGACAGCTGTCGATACTCAATAGATCGTTATGATACTTAATGGATATCATTGCTTAACAGTTAAGTCGTTTATTTGGAGAAACACGTTATTGAATGGCATAAATGAATTGATATTGAACTTTAATTGTATTTATTTATTTAATTCATTTATTCTGTGTGCATATACTCGAATATACCAAGCGAAGCGTTGTCGGAACCGTTGGTATTAAATACAATTAATCCACTGTCTCATGTTTAGAATATTCCTGAGATGATACATTTTTTGTCGTTTTAGTAATTGTTGCCTTGAAGAGGACTTAGTTCACAATTTGTGTAAATTTTCTAGGTAGGTTGGTTTATTGACAGCTTTTACTTGTTTTCTACAGAATTTTCATATATCAGATTATATTTTCCTATTCACCAAGCACATACTTGTTTCGGAGATGAGAATTTCGTGTGGTGTGAACGCATCGCAATATTAAGATAAAGATATCTTGTTAACCTTCGTAAAAAATTTACGCTGGGTACTTTACACAGCTCGCGAGCGGAGAAGAAATATGCTCCATATCTGTCTGATCCCCGAGCGAGGCCATTTGCCATCCTGCGGCCTCCGTTGTCCTAAACTGCCAACTAAATTTTATCGCCGACGCGGAGAGTCTTTAATTCCTTTCACGGCTAAGTATGAAAGTCATTTTCGTCTTACGGCAGGAGCCGCAAATTTCCTTTGTTGGGTGGTGTTCGAAACGATTTCGCCCCCGAACGATAATAGTGACACGGTGAAAAAAAAGTATAATATTTTAAAATACGTTACAAAATTTTGAATCGGCTAAAATTTAAAAATAGAGAACTGTCGAGTGTGTAGGTAAGATTGGTGTCATATTTGGATATACATGCTAAGGGGAGAAAAATACCACCTCATTCGGCTGATAATCATGGGCAAGATAGAGGAACGGCGAGGAGTTGGAAAAAGCGGTTTTCCTGGCTGCAGAAAATAAGGGATTGGACAGGAATGAAAAGAGTGAAGAACCTGTTCTTTCGCTTAAGTGATTTCCATCGTAGAAGAAGAAATTGAACGTTATTTTAAACTATAGTCAGAGAAGTGGTAATGCAACGGTAGTATGTAAAAGAGCTCGTTTGAACTTTTATGTGTTCACCATTAAAAAAATACTTTTCAGTTGTCCATATTTCGACTAAAACAATACTGGCAACAAAGATGAGGTTCTACTGCCAACCCTTATATATTTAAATGAAGCTTGAAGCTAGCGATATAAGGATAAATCTGAATATACCAACGCGTGTGCGCTGTCGGTTTAGCGTCCTCTAAGTTTACCCAGCGGCAAGGTTTCCTTCATTGATTTCTAATATACCTGTAGACTTTCAAACCTTCCTTCCACTCGTCCAATCTCTGTGGTGTAGCGGAATTTAAAAACAATCAATTTATACATTAAAATGATCAAATTATTTGATAATTTTCCCAGGCTGACTTTTTCTGATCACGTATTAATGTTGGCATCGACTGGCTATAAAATTCTGGGTTTTGCCTTAAGAACTTGCTAACAGTTCCGAAATCCCGAAGCGATGACATCAATGTTTAACGGCATAGTTAGATCAAAATTAGAATACGCGAGTGGTGTATGGTCTCCATGCCAGCAGTATGTGGAGGTATTAGAACAAATCCAGAAAAAAATTCTGAGAGACCTCTACATGCGGATGAATGGGGTATATCCGAGGTTTATGCATCACAATGATCTATTGATAAACACAGTACCGCAGTCTAAATCAAGAAGAAAAGGTACATTGATGATCTTAGGATTTAAAATACTCCGTAACCTCATTGATAGCCCATACTTCTTAGAGTGTTATGGCCTCAATGCACCGGAGAGGTATGCTCGCGCTAGAAGACACGATCTGTTGTGCATACCGCATAGCAGGACATTTGTCATGGCGCAGCATACAATGACCCGGGGTATGGTGCTCTTGAATGAGGTGTCAGTCGATGCGGACATTTTCCAAATGACCTATGCGTCCTTTAAAGACCTGTTGTATACAAAAAAAAAAAACTAAAAGACGGTCACGCTAAAAGTTGGTAACGTGTATGTGTGTATGTCACGATGTACAAATATATAAGAATCTCGACTATTATCTCGTCTATTCTCTCTATCCCCTGTTTTGGGGAATCTGCATCTTGGTTAGTAAGTTTAGTAGTGTCCGTTCCCCTACCCACCGGTGGGTTTCCATTCCCCTAGCATCTCCCGCCTCCTGGTCTTAATATTTCAATACCATGGAGCTTCGCGAGACACCTCGCTCCGTGTACTAAATTACTTACCTATGATTTCATAGTCCTTTGAGAATACAGAATAAATAATCCTAGCTATAAATCTTATAAATTAGTTATTACCCTCGACTCTGTTTAAGGCGTTTTTAAATTAGCAACTTCGTTCCCAACCGGAATACATAATTATTCCTTATTTTTCCGCTTTCGTAAGCCTACAAAACAAGCACACGAAAAAGCTACCTGTTTTCTTTTTATGAATATTTACATTTGTATAAAAAAATTGCTTTCAAACGTGGCTATGTTTTTTAATCTTCATTATTTATACAACATTTTGAATGTATACACATACTTGTAGACGAATACTGGATTTTACCCATTGCGGGTTATCAATTCAAGGATTAATTGTATCTCCATAGAGACGAAGATGCAAATTGGAAACATAATATGGTGATCGAGGTGTTTACAGGACTTATGACCTGTCATTGGTTGGGTTAAGCGCACGCTTTATGTAATACAACATTCCCCATTCCACCTTTCTTACGACCACCATGTCTGACAATTTTTTGGACGTTGTATATATGTTAATATGTAACACCAAACTTCTCATGTTAGTTTCAATCTACCCACTAGCGCCATCTATGAAGATTGGATTTAAGCATTAAACAGAAGATCTTTTTATTAACGCAATGTGAAAGGCTACCGCCAGTAACGTATTGCTAGATAACGCCTGGAGATGTCACTCCAATGCTATAACTTGGACCAGTTTTTGTTTTTACAACATTTTGAATGTATATAAATACTCTATTGAGATACAATTAATCCTTCATTATTTATAATAATGTTAGGCTCATCTTTAATCTTGTGAATATTTAGAAATATATATCGAATACTAGTAAAAAAATATTGTTCTGTTCATTTAATTGATTTGGGAAATGGTAACCTATGTTTTATAGCATACCACCAACGTATCGTATCCCGCTTATAGATGTTATTTGAATAAGCTTTTGACCCTCGTAAAATAACAGAAAATGTATCTAGAATTCATCGGCTGTAAAACCGAAAGTAAAAACAAAAAAAACGGAAAGTTGCGCCAACATTTCGGTTCGGCTCAGGTAGGGTAGGTCCGTTCGTCCGTTCGTTACGGCCTCTCGGAAGGAGGCCTACATACCAACATTCATCCAACTCGGGTTAAGCGGTACGCTCAGATTAGTTGGATTAGTTCGTCCACGTGCCGCAAGGCAGGCCCGCCGGCGCACCTGGGCCGGCCCGCCCTTACTTTGTTCGCTACATAATATTTTTTAATCTCATTTCAGCGCGTGCTGACCGCAGCCGTTTCCCTCCACGTTTTTGGGTGTGTGCTCCTCTCGACCTGCTTTTATTTCAGTTTTTCGCTCCTTTCCTCATTTAAACACGATGCCGAGCTTTTCATTTGTTTTTTTTTTCTCTTTAAATTTATATCTATTCATCCACAGTAATGCTCTTTACATGACTATCCCCTTTTCACTATCGTGGTTTAATGGCAGTTCTATTTATAAGGCAGTTTATAATTGTTCATCGTAAAATTTCCATCAGTATAAAGTTCTATATTATTAAAAAAAATTAATCAAAAAATATATCATTAAGAATTAATTGTATCTCAATTGAGACGAAGATGTAAATTATTTGGAAACAGAATATGGTGGTCGAGGCGTTTACAGGTTTATTGGTTGGGTTAAGCGATCGCTTTATGTAATACAACATTCCCCATTCCGTCCTTCTACGAATATCACGTCTGACAATTATTTGAAAGTTGTATATATGCTACCATGTTGAGAAACATTTCACATATTTTTAGTTCAATCTACACTAGCGTCAACTATTGAGACTAGATTCTTAATGATTAATACACCCTTAATGGGTAAAATCCAGTATTGTCTACGATATGTTTTTTATATCTTGGGTACCTTGTTATCTTCTTCATTGCATTCACACACGGATCTATAATAATGTGATACTAACCATACAAAATGTATGTTATCAATACGATTATGGCGCATCACGACACACCACGACACTTTAGTGTGTTTCGGCCTTAATACCTACTTTCAGATAAAGCAAAATAAAATTGAAAAGCTTCGCAAAATGCTGTCTCTGGGGAGGTACAATAGATTATACCACGTTAATACACCAGTGCACACTGAAGTTACTGTGAATTCGTTATCCATCACCGCAATTCGCAAATCACCGAATCACACCATAATATTTACCTGCTGACTACAATTTGGAACGGCTATAATAATTTATTGTAATAATGGTACAATCGAGTATATAGTATTGGACCATTTTTAATATCGAAATTCAGATTTTTTTTAATACTCGTATTTAAAGTTTATTTGCTTTAATTAATACGAATGAAAACATCTGTTTTTAGAAGTTTTATTATGATTTATGTGAATGACATATTTCGCATTTCTAAGGATTTATCAAATATTTTGTTAATCTGAAAATTTGATAATGCCTTTGAAATGCGAGACCTGTCATTTGCATAAATTATAGTAAAACTTGATTATTTAATATGGACTTGGATCTTCTGGCCTACAGAGGTTCAGCTCATGTGCCTATTCAACATTTTTGGAAAGTGATTTGGTGGGTTGTTAGTTTATGCGGGGGCATGATTTGTGTGGCCCGGAGTGTTCCTCTGAAGGAGGATCGATTTTGTGAGTTTCACATCATTGTTCAAGAAACAATAAACAAACTATCTAAGGGTAGTCAGAGAGTACACCTCGCTAGGTTCCTCCACATTTCCAACCAAAATTAAAATGTTTTTTTTTCATCTTATATATTATAAAATGTTTGGTCGGATCTTTAGACTCAAGTAATGTGTAGACTTGTAGGCTTTAGTCAATATTGATATATATATTATATATCTCCTCGCTATTAATTGCAGGTTATGTTTCACTAAAAGCTCCATCTATCTCTCGCTCTTACCAACAAGCTAATAATCTGTTTTTCCTCTTGAGTCTCATTTCATTTGTTATTCGAATATCTCCGCCCGCCTCGCACGCATAAATTGTCGCGATAAATTCTCCGTTTTCGCTTCTAACCTTCAATTTAGTTAAATGGGAACACACACCCACGGTGGCGCAGTTGACACGGCCGTATTATCTTCCTAACGAGTATTCCACATTGCGGCGGACTAGTGCCTAATGATACACCACGTGTGGCCAAAGACCATTAGCATAAAGTTCATTCATTAGAACTTATGATAATCCCCATTACGTACTGCTCTAAGCCACAAGTTTGGCTTCGTATTATAAATATTTAATACCGAATCTCCTAGTTATTATTTCTTGAACAATGATGTAAAACTCCATATTAAATTATTAATACAAATAAAAACGTATGTTTTCTAGAAGTTTTATTATATTTTCGTATGAACCATTCACTTTGTGGTAAAACATTTAAAAAAATATATTTATTTATTTTTAAAAGAAAATAGAAATAAAAACACTGCACATTATTTTTCACCACTATGCGGTTATTTTAATTGCCGACTAGTTTCGCTTGTACCCAAGCTTCCTCAGGGCTTCGTAATAACTAAACAACAACACAGATTTACACCCTCTCCCTCTCTTTCTATCTACTATATATACATGTAAATCTGTGTTGTTGTTCAGTTATTACGAAGCCCTGAGGAAGCTTGGGTACAAGCGAAACTAGTCAGCAATTAAAATAACCGCATAGTGGTGAAAAACGAAGTGCAGTGTTTTTATTTCTATTTTATTTTAAATATAAATATTAAAAAAATATATATATATCTTATGTGAATGACATGTTTCGCCTGTCTAAGGCGTTATCAAATGTAGCGAAAATCAAACGCGTTGCTGTTTTATATACACGAGCTAAGAGAGCAGAATACGAATTACCGAATCTCCTAGTTAAGTCTAGTGCTTCATGAGTGGGATTGAATTGAATTATTGATATTATCGCCTCGCATCTCACTCTAATGGTCGAAACCTTCAACTTATAGCTTTTTCCATAGATGATCCGGGATATTTAAGCTATTTTATTACTTACGGTGAACAATAAACGCCCTGTGTGTAAAACCTTTTTTTTTATTACGCCTTATCTGTGGCTTCTTCTTCCTCGTGTCAATGGCACGCCCGTATATGGTATATAGTTTGGATGGTCATTGGGAGAGTTTTATCTCTCTTATTTTTTCAGCCTTTGTGGTGAAAGGTAAGACTGATGTCGTTTGCAGGGGCGCCGGATGTTATACAATATATTACAACATACGTGGAGGCACCTTTCTTGACCCCATCTATGAAAAAAGTACTACAATATAAAGACAATTTTTTTTAGAATTAAAACCTTGTTTTTTCACTTTCTAGTTTATATCGTTCTCCTGAAGGTGAAGATCTAAAACCTTGGAAACATGTCGAGATTAATAAATTAAATTACTTTTTAAATAATAATAAATACGAATTAAAACGAATGTTATGTCAAATCATTTGATAATGCCTTAGAAAGAAACATGTCATTCGCATAAAATAAAATAAAACTTCTAGGCACAAAACAGATGTTTTCATTCGTATAAATTATTTAATATGGAGTATCCAGGTAACAATAAATTCTTACATTATCTTCCGTTTAGATGCTGTTTTTAATTAAAATTTTCATATGAAGCACTCACTTTGTGGTTAGACATTTTAATCATATAGATAATAAAATACTTTGTATTAAACCACGGTATGATTATAATAATAATAATAATTAGGCTAATTTGTATAGCGCCGTTTTCGTGAATAGCTCACCTCAAGGGCGCTTTGACAATGTCTTTAGTCATGAGAGCTGCATGTGACACCAGCAATCAGATAACCGTTGTTTACATTTTATTCGATATTTTGAAAAGGTGGGTGCAGGAAGCATGTTCCAGGCGGACGGACCTGCCACTGCGAAAGCCCGATCTCCGAAATTTGTCCGGGGGTTGCGCTTTAGCTCAACTAATCTGCCTATTGCTGAGGAGTTTGCTGATCGAAGTGTAGATTGCCGCGAGTTAGGGCTGTCAGCAACACAAAGTTCCGATATATAGGCTGGTGCCATTTCGTGAAGGGCTTTAAAAACCGTCCAGCATAGTTTATACTGGATTCTTTCAGGACACTTGAGCCAATGAAGATTTTGGAACACCTTTTATAAGTCGTGCTTCCGCATTGAAAACAGATTGAAGTTTATTTGTTTGTTTCTTGGGTGCGTTGACGTAAATGTCGTTGCAATAGTCGAGTCGAGATTATAATTGATGCCATCTAGTTTCACTTGTACCCAAGCTTCATCAGGGCAATATAATTTTTTTATCTCTTCGTTTTTGTCATATTCGAACGCTTAAAAGTGTCGTCATTAGTTCACGTAATATTTAAGTACCTTTCAAAACGGTAGCCTCACCATCTGGCCCGCGACCTCAGGGGTCGTTCTTTCCCCCGCCTTTGTCATTCGCCCCCTGGAGCCGAGTCGTTATTATTGTGAACGGTCGTGGAAGGATCGCTTAATGATATCCTCCGGATGAGGCCTTTGACTTTTCCACAAGTTTAGACTTTGAATACACGCCGCCTTGTGTTTGCAAACAGTTTTATGTATCAATGCTAGAGAGTTTCTATCACAGATGTAACCATTTCCAATAATACCCCAAAAAATATGGGAATATAAAAAGCGGAGCTTTAGTATTCTGTACCTTATGTGTTTGATACATTTGACCCCTTTTCCGTAAGCTCAAAAAGGTAAATGGAAACATCCTTAGTATATCCTGTTTTTTATTATTGTATACGCGCGTATTTCGTTTCATATTACACAGAAAACCCTACTGCATTTAAGAGGGGGAAATGCAGTAGAAATGAGATCTATTAGACGAATGTGTTGTAAATCTGTATGACAGAATGTCAAATGCAAGTATAAGAAGTGAATGCAGTGCAAATGAAAGTGTTATAAACAAAATAATGAAAGGATCATTAAGATGGTTTGGACACATGGAAAGAATGAATGAAGACAGAAAGGTGAAGAAAAGATATGTAAACGACGTAAACGGAAAAAGATGAAAACCGATGAAAACGTGGCACGATCAAATCAACCAAATATTAAATGTCGGCCACATAAGGAGTCGGAGAAATCAATGTGCACGCATGACACGATGTATAAATGTAGAGGAATCGAGAGATGTATGTCAGGACAGAAAAATGTGACGGTCATTTCTTTCTACTTTTTTTCCTTGTATACAACAGGCCGTTTAAACCCAATTTACTGTATACAATTTATTTTACCTATTATATTGATTCTCATGATAAGTGATAGATAGCCAATCTATCACCATTTTATTGTCACGTGAATTCTACACCAGACCAAAGACAGTGTGACAATCACACTGCCATCGCCGGGAATCGAACCCGGGACTTACGGCATGGAAGTCAGAGCTCTTACCACTCTGCCACGAAGGTCTGTTAGTTAGTTAGTTCAGATGACCCTATCGGTTATTTGTTTGCTGTGCCATCACCCGAATCGAATTACACGCGATAACTTGAATGCAGTTTTCCGCTTACCGCAGCGGCTGACATTTTGGTTTACATTTGCAGCCCGTTCGCCACCAACCATTGCAGCCCGTTCGCAACGGTGCACGACATTATTTGCATCACCCTCCAAGGTTGTTGTTCCATAGCGCCGCCCTCCCAATCCCCGCCTTCGGACCCCAGCCGCCCTGCCGCCCTACCACTCCGCCCGCAAAGGTCAAATGTCCCGCCCCGTCAGGAACCTAATCAAATCCTAACCCTATTTGGGACCTCATCTCCAGTACCCTTTTTCCTAAATAATATGTGCATTGTTTGCTTGGAAATACTCGTACATACTTTTCACGTTTCAGAACGCTTTCAAGGTTTATCAGACTACCTTATTTCGGTAACTTGATCTAAGTTAGTATATACAATATATAATATAATACATTTCGTTGCCCAATCCACTATGGCAGTCCCAATACACAAAGCCACTATCCACTAAAGAAAATATAGCGTACGTAATGGAATTCTATTTCTAACCCTTATGAATGGAAGTGAAGCTTAGAGCTGGTAAAATAGATATGAACGTAGAATAAATGCCGTAGAAATTATATCACTTAGAAGACTGTGCGGGAAAACGATACATGTTATTTCTGCTAAAATTTAAAACACTGTTATAATATCATAATTTCTTTTTATTCACTGAGAGTGTCGGGACAGCTGTTTCGCCAACCGATGTTGGGATCATCAGGTGTTACAATAAACTATTCATCATCAGGTGTTACAATAGATAAAATTTATTGTAACACATGATGACCAACTTTATTTATTGTAAATTGTGATATTATAACAGGGGTTTATATTTTAACAGTAATAATGTTGAAGTATCAGTAATAATGTTGTAGTATCAGTAATAATGTTGTAGTATCAGTAATAATGTTGTAGTGTTTCGGCCACAACAATGGACGATACATATTATATAATAAAATACCGAACGACGAAATAAGGAAAACATGTAAAGCAGATAATTGCATCATGTATAAAATTAATAAAGGATTCCTGAGATGGTTTTTATATTTGGAACTAATGGATGAGAGAAGAATGGTTAAAATGTTGTAATAAGCATTGTGACTGTATGTTACCATCCATCCTCCCTGCCTACTCGAGATGATTGAAACGGCGTGATGGCTAGTTTATAAGTTACCCAATTGAATTTAAACATTTTTTTAAATATTTCTATTTACAATCATATTCGGTTACGATTATCAAATAACAATTTGATTATTTCATCGTTGAAACCAATTCAAAGTTTTAATTAAACCAGGAATAAGGAATAAGGAAAACAAATATTCAATTTCGTTACTTGGCGATATTTTCAGCGCTATAGAGGATTGAGTCTATATCCAAAAATGTGGATATGTATTCTAGACACGCCACTTTAACTGAAATGTCTACCTCGTAATAAATCAACAAAGAGTATGCGACTTCCTAATATTCCATGTTATATGAAAATTTATTAGTCTTTCGAAGTTTCTTGCGTTTTCCAAATAACACATTATATTTATATTTATGTTTTTTTTTTTCAGTTGAAGGGTTATGAATTTTGTTTCGTTTCTTTTATAAATTTAATTTATTTTTATGTACGCTGCTGGTAAATGAATATTATACGATACTGTCAGATATGCATATACTCTGCTCTATGATAGGTCTACACAATGAAGAGACCTTTATTTGACAATTTCACTTATAGTACTATCATTTATCACCCTTGAACTTTTGCATAGGTGAACTGAATAACACATAACGAGAAAAAAGTATATGTTCACACGATACCAAAATACTTTTCTTCTATATTCAAGTTTTGTACAACATTTTGAATGTATACAAATTCTTGTAGACAAATACTGGATTTTACCCATTGCGGATAAATGATTTTTTATAAGGATTAATTGAATCTCAATAGAGACGAAGATGTAAATTATTTCTGGGAACAGAAGGTGGTGGCCAAGGCGATTATAGGACTAATGACCTGTCATTGTAATGCTCTGTTTTAAAAATCTAACAGACGTGTTTTTGGGATCTTAAGAAAATCCACGTAAAACGTCTTTCTGAACCGACGTTTCGGAGATCGTTGCAGTCTCCTTCAGGGTAGTTATAAATGAAGATGGATAATTCAAAGATCTCCGAAACGTCGGTCGTGAAATGTAAGTTGCACCGGTTATCTCAAGATCCAAAAAAAATATAGTGCTATCAACCGTGAAAATCTACGCAATCTAATAACTAACTAACTAACCATCACGCCGTTTCGCGAAAGAGTTAGGCAGAAAGGATGGACCGCCTAACTGTTCTATCTTACAAAACTCTCGCGCATCTTCTACATGCACACACCGTGACACGTGTATTTGTCATTGCCTACTTCGAACATTGACGCCTTTCAATATTTGGTCATGTCATGTCTTCCTTTGCCTTCCTCGACTTATATTTCCATTCACACTACTTAAATATATATTTTTAACCATTCTTCCCTCATCCATTCGTTCCATATGTCGAAATATCTTAGTGACCCTTTCTTAATTTTATTTAGGACGCATTCATCCGCCTTACATTATTTTATAACTTCTTCATTGGGTATTCTAGCATACATTGTTTAATCACATTATTCTAAGTAATCTTATTTTTACGGCATTTATCCTACTTTCGTCCTTTTGCCAACTCTAAACTTCACTTCTATATACAAGCTATATACAAGGGTCGGCAGTCTAATAGATACATCAAATGGTGGTCTAGGGGATAGAACGCTTGTCTCCTGATCCAGGGGACATGGGTTTAAGCCTGGACACGACCAGATTCCTTCTTCATAATAATGTGCTATTTTCTTCTCACATTGAAGATTGTAGATAAAAATTCTATCCTTGATATAAATCCTTGATGTAAGTCTTTTTTTTTTTAAATAAATAAATAAAATTTATTTACCATTTATTGGGAAGCTTATTTGGAATGTTAAGATTTTTTTATGGAATCTAATGATTCGGTTTCATTAATCGTTAAACTCCATTAGTCAAATGAATGCTAAATTTCTTTCCAGTTTAAATGATACAATTTTGTCGCGTAAACGAATCCGCCAAGCTCCCATTCGACATTATCAATTCGATTAATCTGCCTCGGAGGCGGGAACTACTGGACCGATTTATGTCAGTTTTAGCATCGCTATTCAATTATACCCATATCGACTTTTTTGTGGATATTTATTTTGGCGTGTTTTAGCAGTAATAACCTATTATTTTTAACATGCTCTTACCGCACCTTGAAAACGTACACTATGTTTAAAAGAAATGTCAATTATTTTTTAATTGTATCCTGATATTAAACACATTTTCAAACATTACTTGTTTAGTTGCAATTTATTTTATTTATCTCTAAAAAAATATGTATCACAAACTAACTTACCATTAAGCCGTCTTCCCGAAGGGGTATGCAGAAATAATGAATCGCCACACTTTCCTTACATACTTCTCTCTCTTCCTCAACATTCCTAAATCGTGCCATGCACGCACGTCGATTTCTCTGATACCTCACGTGGCCGAAATTCAATATTAGATTTATTTTATCGTGCCACGTTTTCCACGGACTTCCTCTATTTCTAGTTCCGTTTACCTCGTTAACATATTCTTTCTTTTCCATTATTTCTTCATTCTTTCCATGCGTCCAAATCATCTTAATGATCCTTTCATTATTTTGTTCATAACACTTTCATTCGCACTGCATTCACTTGTATTGTATTTGCATTCGACACTATCATTCAAAATTTTCACATGAAATCTCATTTCTAATGCATTTATTCTACTTTTATCCTTCTTTTGCCAGTTCCATGCTTGTATATATTTCTATAATACGGAATGATGGCCAACATTTGAGAAACCTGATATGGTACAAGATGATCAAAATAATAATTTCGATAATTTTTTTTTTTGACTCGATATGAATGTTATAACTTAAGTATTATTTGAGCTATTTAATAAAATTCTTTGTCAAAAGATTATTTTAAAATACGGGTTAGTCAAGTAGAATCCGGATATTTTTTTTTTAAATATAAAGGATGTTGAAGAGACAATTTTTAAGAGTTATTTAACCGCGGACATTTCTATTATTATCTTTTCCGCTTCCCGCACAGTGTAATCTGGCGTGAGTTTATTCGCACCCGTCCTTTCTAAATGATTTTAGTTATGTAAACACACCCCCGACCAGATCCGAGCTGTTCCTTTAAAAGGTTACTCTTTCACTTAGGGCCGTGTCCACCGCTTAAGTACGATAATTGGGACTAAAACGCGAGTTAAAAGTTTTTCAGTTAAAACTCCAATTTCCGAAAGCCTCCGATGTCATTATTCATGAAAATTACCTCGTAAGAGGGCCATCTGAGATAAGACTCGAATGGAAAAAGTGGGCCGGTATTATTTTCTATCTTACATACTCAGAAATATGTTCTACCCATGAAATGACTTTTAATTTATCACATTGACGACCTTCGTGGCAGAATAGAAACAGCTATGACTACCAAATCTAAGGTCCCGGTTTCGATTCCCGGCGATGATAGTATGATTCTCACACTGTCTTTGGTCTGGTGTAAAATTTACTTCAAGAATCAATATAATAACTTATTCTTCTTCTTCCTTATTGTAGACCTATGTGGTATGTTCTCCAGAGTGTTGCTCCTCCTGTGAGGTAGATTCCCAGCTGTCCTTCCTTCTTTTAGGAGGTCTTCCACGAGGACGAGTCCCATGAGGTTGATTATGCAATGCAATATAGGGGAGTCTGGTGGTGTCCATTCTTTGAACATGACCGTACCAGTCCCTTTTTCGCTGTCTGCTCCATCTTATAATATCCTCAACCACACATATCTATCTTATTCTGGTGTTCCTCACGCGATCCCTCAGTGTCTTGCCTGCTTTCGTCCTCAGTGTCTTCATTTCGGAAGTCCTCAAAACTTGTTTGGTCCTTACTGTGTCTGCCCTTCCTTCGACGCCATATGTTATTATATAATAACTATACATTTTAAGTCGATTTGGCTAGGACTAGTATGTACCGTTATTATTTTGTCACGTAATATATACCCATTATTCCAATGGCCTGGGTCCCTCTTGACTTCTTATATATAAATTTTCTAACGAAGTCCCGCATGGACGAGGGACAGGCCTAGGGGTTGATGAGCGAAGCTGGCGAAAGGCGCCGTTCGCCTATAACAGCTTCGGGTAAGCGGAGGGGATCCTCTATGTCCTATAACCAATATTCCATTGTCTGATTTTTTTTGATTTTCACACCTACCTATATAAATTCTGCGTTCTGTATTTTCCTGATACACTTATTGTATTATCCCCCGGCTTGCCGAACCAGCTTGCTTGTGATAATACCGGTGGGGATATCAATTGTATGACTGATTATATAATAATTGTTTTAATTTTTATTTCAACGAAACTATGTTTATGAGGCGAAAGTGTCCCTAATTCTATAAAATTGTTTGGTATAACTATTCCTATTCCTGAAGAGTTAAAATATTGGCCTAAGTTTTTTCTTTTGAATTTATAGAATGCTATCAAGTCATTAACTGTGTACCAGATTATTTTACTACGTTCATATGTACTTTATTTAAAACTATCTTCTGTTAGTTTTACTAAGTTAGATTTTTTTCTTATAGTTATTACTATCGTTTTTTTTTCTACTTCAAATTCAGTTAGACCCTCTCAAAGACTTTTTGTATAAATACCCCTTTTCCGAACTCATTGTGTAAAATATCTTTCAGTCATTTCCGTGATATATTTTTATCGTGTATCTAAAAATACACATATGGTTGAATGTTATCATTATTTTTCAGTTACAATCGATGCGTGGTAATGTGCACGCAAATTTACCCGCAGACAACGTGTTAAGTTCGGCATTTGAATCGTGTAAACTGTTCAACTCGCGGGAGTGGAGTACATTTACGAATTTCGCATGGTTATTCTCAGAAGGGACGCTTTTTGCGATGAATAAGTAGGCTTTTTGTTATAAAAGTATATTTGAAGGGTTCGCTGCCAGGAACAGCGCTCCTCTTCAATTGAGTATTCTGTTAAAGGAAAGGAGGTGGTTCGTCCAACCCTTGTCCCAAAAAATCAAGGCAGCCTCTCTCAAGGAACGAGGATCGGAAGTAGAGTAAAATATTTTCCTTTTGTCGTCAGCGCTTCTTAATTTACAGCCATTTATATGATGGAATAAATTATTGTATCCACTTGGAAACTTACGTACACATTTTTTTTTTTAATTAAAATTTAGCCAGTAACATTCAGGATTTTCGTAATGTTTTATTTTTTATGAATGAAAACACATTTTTTTCACTTTTTGAGTTTATTTATTTCGGCCTATTTTTTATAAGTTTACTAATTATTTTTACAGACATTAAACTTTCTAGCTTTCTCCACATTCATACGAGTCTTACACGTACGTCGATTCTTCCGACTTTTAATATGGCCGTCCTTTAAAAAAAAAATTCCTTATTATAATACGAGTATATACTCATGTATTTCATAGTTATAAGTAACCTTACTTACTTCCCTAGTTTAGTTTAGTTTAGTTACTTACTTCCTATGACCATGCAATTCTTGAAGAGTTTTAGCCTCCTTGATGATTTTTCGCCAAGCTCCTCGATCCTGCGCCTTTTGCTCCCAGCAGTCCGATTCGCCCAACCTAGCTAGATCAGCCAGAACATTCTCCATTAGGCGCTGTCTAGGCCTTCCTAGAGGTCTTACTCCAGTAAATAACTTATAAGTAACCTGGTCACACAAATATTTTGACAGATTTTTTTCTCTCTAAAGTTTTGAAGGATGATCCACTAATGGCTGGGTAGTGGTTTAGGAGACGGAATGTTTGGCTCCTGGTCCAAGAGACTTGCTCAAATAGCTATAATTGAAGATTGTTTAATAAATTCTAATTCCATAAATTTCGAACTTTTATGTAAGTATTTTAAATAATTTTATTTTTTTATCTTTCTAGCGGGTGCCGCTCCGGTGGAAGCCAACAACAGGCAGAGTCGCCCTTCCTCCATCAAAGGTAATTATTCGGATCGCACATCACTTTACTGTGAATAATCATTTTAATTATACCATTTTCATATCATTTAGCGTTTACACTGTGGATAAAGAATTACAAAAACGAAATTAAGGCGCGGTACATTATCACTAATAAAAACGACAAAAACCGTTAAACAAATAACATCTGATTAACATTATAAAAAATGTTTAAAATCTGTTAAATTTATATATCAGTTGAACGCTCATTTGTCTTTGGATAATATTTATAATTAACAACAATAATAATTAAGAAAACAAAACGAATTACGGGTAATTCAAAGTAAGAGAAACATTAATTAAATTTCAATAGTAAGGTATTTTGTAAGGATAATGGATGACTGGAGATATTTAGGTAATTATATAAGAAATAGAATTTTATTAAAATGTGCAAAATTATCAATTAAATATTTTATATTTTTCACTAAGGCATAATTATTTATGAAAGTAATAAATATATCTTCTATGTTCGCCATACTTTGTGTTGTAGAGGCTTTATTTCTACTTTTATTTTTTATATACTTTGTATATACAACACTAACATTAAAAAATGATAATTACATAGACATGTTTCGGACAACCAGTCCTTCTTCAGTGAAACATATTTCAAATATTATCAAATTGTTTACATGATCTGACTGATTGTTATAAAGATTTATTTTTAATATAATATAATATAAAATAAATCTTTGTAACATCTGATCATATTTGTAAACAATTTTATAATATTTTAAATGTGTATCTTTATAATATGTATCACTGAAGAAGGACTGGTTATCCGAAACATGTCTATGTAATTAAAAAAATAATAATGTTAGTGTTATATATAAAAAAGAAAAAGAGAAATAATAAATATATAATTTTTTTTTTTATTATTATATTACATTTTAATTCTACATTCTTGAATATTTTTTTTATCTGTTTATCAAAACGCTTGCGAGAAATTAAATAATTTATATTTATTTCTAATCAGTATAATTAATAGCGATTTTCTAGAAAAATAAATTAGATTGTTAAACTTAATTTACTTTTTAAGAACTCAGCTATTTTTTCTGCTTATAACTAAACTATTTTGATTTCCCTTTCGGATGAAACAAAAAAAACATTACCTCTATTGAACTAATCATATCGTTTTCATCTGACCGCTATCATCGCCAATTTCCCGCTTTCCGTTATTCTCTCATTATTTTCCCGCCTGACCAAAGACCAGTCGTCAGCCCGCTGCCCCCCGCGGCCCCTCCGCCCCACCCCGCAGCGCCCCCCGCTTTATCTCCCGGAGACGGGGCGAGCTTTTCTATTCAGCTTCTCGGGTAATTTGGCTCATCTTTATCGGTATATCCTCGACCCGACCGAACCGTATCAGAATCGGCTCTCAAAGGGACGAGGTCCCGATATGAAAATCTTAACTTTTTATATTCTAACGCCGTCGGCTTTAATCGCCCTGCTATCGAGGCGATATTGAAGTGATAATTAATACCCCAACTGAACTTGATCGTAAGAGCGATATATTTTGATTTATCTGTATTTTTATGCTCCAGTCGGAGGTCCCTGGTTGGCGTAGGCCTAATTGAAAAGTTATTTCGTTTGTCACAGGAGATAACGGATTTCGTTTTTAAAACACCGTTACTCCGGTAATTAATTTGTTGTTCTAATATTATAATAATTGTATTTCGTTTGTTTAACAATTAAACTAAATTCGTTCAATCGATATGATATTCTGATTTTTAAAAATACATTCTCCATAGATGGCGTTAGTGGGTCGGTTGTATAGGTTAATCTTGAAAAATTCACAAGTGCAACCAAATCTACATAGATGGCTGACTGAAACTGACACGTGAAGATAGATATGGATTTTGAAGTATATATACATCTTCCAAAAATTTGTCATGCATGATCACAATAACAAAGGTGGAATGGGGAATGTTGTAATTACATAAAGCGTGCGCTTAACCCAACCAATGACAGGTCATAAGTCCTGTAAACACCTTGATCATCCATGTTCAGTTTCCAGTTTGCGTCTTCGTCTCTATGGAGATACAATTAAAATTTAAAAATACAGTTTGATTTTTTTTCTTTGTATACAACAGGTCATTTAAACCCAATTACTGTATACAATTTATTTTAGCTATTATATTGATTCTCATGACATGTGATAGGTAGCCAATCTATCGCCATTTTATTGCCACATGAATTCTACTACAGACCAATGACAGTGTGACAATCACACTGCCATCGCCGGGAATCGAACTCGGAACCTTCGGTATGGAAGTCAGAGCTCTTACCACTGTGCCATGGAGGTCGACATTTTGTATCATAGGAGACCGAAAAAATATCAAGTTCCTTATGATGCTGCTTAAATGTTTTATGCTTAAATTGTCTTCTAATTATTATAATTCGTCTTATATTTGATGATTTTATTTCTATATGATATAATGAAAAGATAATGATTTAAAAACATTTAAAAATTACAACATACATGAATGGATAAAATTGAACATTTGATAATGCGTTGGACATAAAACTTTTTTTGACATTTGATAGGCGAAACATGTCATTCCCATAAAATATAATAAAACTTCTAGAAAACAGACACCTTCATTCGTATGGATTAGTGTATGGAGCATAAAATCAAGAAAGATGAGATGAATTTTAATTAGTTAGAAAGTTTCAATCCTGGGATTGGTTTGCAGCAATTTCTTCTATTTTTCTCTTCCATTCTTCCCTGTCTTGTGCGGCTCTTTTGAAATCTGCATATGATGAGCAGCGCACGTCCACCAACAGGTCCTCCAGGTACTCTCGGCATGGGCGTCCCCTAGAGTTTGTCCCCTCGGTCATACCCTCCATTATGGCATGCAAGAGGCCTTCTTGTCGTATTATATGGCCGATCCATCTTGCATGCCTTTCGGACAAGGTCTTGAGCAGGTGCCTTCCTCCTTCGATTCCCTGAAGAACCTCCTCATTCGTGATGTGGTCTCTCCAGGAAATTCCTAATAGTCTTCTATAGGAATAATTTTAATTATGGATCAAATTATATTAAGATAGATGATCAAACTTTCTTGCCCACCCGTCTGGTAAAATGGCGTGGTGTTTATAAATTTATATTAATTAATTAATTAAAAATCCTTCACCTTTACGAGGCTCTAGTTTGATAACTATGCCTTTTCCCTGAACCGGATCCCACGGCATGATTATGTGATGAGCTAGGACACAGGACACCGACCATATGACTTGGGAAGCGTCACCCATTTCCCTACTGAGTATACGTATGGTAATGTCCACCACGATTTAACATGTAAAGAATATTGAATTTCAAATGAACTTAGATGTAAAAAATCTAACGAACCGCTCTGTCGCCTTGATGACTTGAATTGAAGTGCGCCAAGGGAAATTTGCATACTATAAAACTCTAGATACTCTAGATTAATCATATTTAAAGATAACTTTTGATTGAGGTTTATAATTGATTATTTGATAGTCTCTAAGTCAAAAGATAGATATTTCTTCTGTATTTCGCATCACTTTGTGTTGTGGAGTCACATTTGAATAACTTTTTGAAAACATTGTATTTTCATAACACTTGTTTGCACATGTTTTTGCAATTAACCCTACCCCTAGACTTACCCCCACCTTTCCCTTTTTCATTTAGTTTATAAGTAACGATTTCGATTTTATATACTGTTAAAATTTCTACACTGATGAAGGGCGTCTGTGTCCCTTAACATGTTTGTGAAAAGTGCAAAAAAGGTGTTTTGAAAATACTTCTTATTTTTCTGTTTTATTTAGGACTGCGTCATGTTATTTCTCGGGGCCTGTTCCTGTGATGTAGATATCCAACTGTCTCGCCATCTTTTGGGTGGTCTTCCTGGAGGTCGATTCCCTGTTGGTACTTTATTTGCGGCTATATTGATCACTCTTTCAGAACATGCTATTTCCACATGATCTCTCCAGTAGCGTCTTCTAAGTCTTGTGAAAATAAAAAATTTTCAAAAATTATTCAAATGAAAGGTAAACTATATAAACAAATTCATCCACTTGTTCCATTATTTCACTTTTTCATAAAAGAAGAAACCATGACGTGGGTGCATGATACGATGTATGAATGTTAAGGAATCGATAGAAGTATGTCAGAAAGAACAGTGTGGCGGTCCATTTATTCTGCCTACCCCTTCGGATGATAATAATAATAATAATAATAATAATAATATGCTAACTTTTAAAGCGCCGTTTTTGTGATGTAATCACCTCAAGGGCGCATTAAGACGTGTTTTAAATCTAAAAATCCAAATGTGAACGCTGCATCTGATTTTCGCGATCGGTTAGAAAGTACTCGTATAGTAGAACAAAGTATAAATGTTTAAATTGGGTATGAAATATGAAAAAGATGGGTTTTTAGTTTAGATCTGAAATCTGTGTAAAAGTGATGGTTAGTTAGTTGTATTCATCCATTATCTGTAATCAATTATCAACTAATGTAGCGTATGACAATCCATCAATTTACAGATTTGCTTTGTGTGTTGTATACACGTACCTACATACGTGTGTATACAGTTTGTATGCAGAGATGGATCGCTGTAGCTTCGGCACTGAAATTAATCACTCGGAAGGGATTGGTTATTTGTTTCTGCTTTCCCGCTTTCCCCAAGCGATTTCGATAGTTTTTCTGATTTTCGATTTTACTCCCAACCACGGAAAAAGTATTCAGTGCTAGATTTTTTTTCAAAACATGATTTTACGTAATGCTAATTGTTGTTATTCATAATTTTAATTGCGTTTTGCCCACGTTTCGTTTTGTCAATACAGTCAGGGTCCATTAGTCAGATACATGAAATACGTATACTCGTATATGAAGTTTGAAAAAAAGTTTTTCCACTTTTGAATTAATATACTGTTTTAAACTTACTGTTTAGTTTTAAAAAAAACTTCGTTTTATTTCATTATTATTTAAAAAGAACTTCCATCATGAGCTTTCAGTAAAATCATTTGATTATATTTCTCTACTGTTTTTTCCATTTTTGATAAGTGGGAAAACAGTAGGAAAATAATATTTGATCCAAAATTTATTTATTATTATGTATTCAGTGTGCTTCCACTTCTGGGTCAGAAGATGGCAGCAAGCTGCCGAAACCGGTCGACGATAAACACAAGTGGAAGCACACTAAATACATAATAATAAAGAAATTTGGTATCAACATTTTTTTGTTTTCATTATTTAAAATGAACTTCCACCAAGAAATTTCAATTTAAAATATGAATTATTTGGATAAAGCATTGTTTTAATTAATCGAAATTCATTGTTATGGAATTCCACAGTAAGTTTGTAAAAAAATATAAGATTTGAAAAAAGTTTTATTCAAAAAACAAGCATTCATTTTTGATGAATAGTTTTTTTTCTTCTTTTTTTATTAAACTTCGTGTAATTTTACTTCCTCGTATGGTGTTATGAACTAATCCCTTAATGATGCTTCTCGGGCACACGTGTGATACACCGAGATCGAACCGAGCACAGCTCGTTGTGAAACTTTGGTGGAATCAAGTCAACTAAACTTTAAATTGGTCAATTTGAAAGTTTCCCCCACAAAATGTCCAGACATACTAAAGTGGTTGTATACGGTCTACACGCGAGGGGTATTCCTTTGCGATGTAGACAAATTATTATCTCCTTTATATTAACAATTGTAGTAGATATGCACAACAGGATATTAAATTTACAAACTGCCGATGCTGCCAGACGTTTTCTTAAGTAATGATATGTGCTTATCCTTTTGTATAAAAGTTATCTTCTTCTTCTTATCAGAGTGCCATGTCAGATCCCCCCGACGTCGGCTGTCACTCTGGCGTAGGCCTCTCTGTCCTGTGCTAGCCGGAACAACTCCCCCACCCTCCGAATTCCTGTCCACTCCTTGATGTTCTCGAGCCAGAACATCTGAAGTCTCCCCACAACGCGCCTACCCTCAATCTTCCCTTCCATGATGAGGTGCAGCAGACCATATTTCTCGTTGCAGAAAATGTGTCGCAAATATACCTTTTTTCTAGACTTCACATCAGACAACAATTAACTTTCTACACTGGCCTATGTAGCACCTAATTGTCGGTGACTATGTCAGTTCATAAGATCCGCAACATTCTGCCATGGAGATCCATAAAAGTTGTGTGTGGATTTTTTTTTCAAACTAATCTTTCCCATTCTAGCAATGTTCCCCATTGAAAATAATTTTAAATATTCCCATAAAAAAAAAATTAACTCTCCTGTCCGCCACTAAAATCTGAATTAGAAATTCTCCATAATTTTTCACTAATGAGCATGACTCACCGTCTTAATAGTCTATTCGTCGTCGCGCCCTTTTACTCTTACCCCCGCTCTTTCTCCACTCCACATTATATTTATTTCTTCAAAGGTTGTTCTCTGATTTTATATTTAGTGTACTCTCTCACCCTGACGAAGCTCCGAAGCGAAACCGGTTGGTGTTACCAAATAAAGTGGTGTTAATACAAATTACTAAAAGTGTAGTATTATTTTATTTAAAATATAATTGATGCTGTACAAAATATGATAGCAAATAGACGTGTAAAGATAATATAATGTATGACATAATACAGAACGATAATATTTGAAGTCTAGGAATGTGTACATTAGAAGAATTTCCAAAGTAGTTTGGGCGTATGGAATGAATAGTTAAGGATTTTTGTATAAATATGTATACGTGCAGGGTTATGAGATTAGATGTCGAGGTAGGTTTCAGAATACATGGCATTACCAAATCAATCAAAAACTTTTTGGCGACCGATGTATGTGTGTTGAGATTATTAATGAGTAATGTCGAAATACAAGAGTCTAGTGATTATTCTCTTTACTTACATCTACATAAATTGGATATTCTGGCGTACAGAGGTTAAGCCCTGATGGCTATTTCTGTTGCGTCTGTTGGAAACGTTATTTGATGGTTGGTTTATGCAGGGGCTAGATCTGTTTGATCCGGAGTGTTCTTCCGAAAGTGGGCGAGGGATGATTTAGGGTCTATGCTAAAGTCCCAATGTTTTCTAGATCAGGGTTTCATTAATGGAAAGTCAGTCAGCGTCGGCTTTGTATAGTGGGATGGGTGACATAATGATTTTAATTTTTATGATTTAAAACACAGATTTTTTTCACTTTTTAATCTATTTTTCTCGGCGTGCTTTGAAGTTTATTTTTATCACCGGGAGAACGATATAAACAATATATAAACTGTATCGTTCACGTTCGACGATGAAGGTGTAAAACTCCGACAGCACAAATTGTTTTACCTACCGGCCGCCAGAACCAATCTATCTTTGGTGACACCGGTGGGAAGAGTAATTCATCTGCTGAACGCGGTCTCCTCGGAGATCGACGTCTTTCATATTAGTGAAGGTACGTTCAGGGGACAAATACTATTGACTTTAGAAAGTATCTTGTCTTCCTAATGTCGAACCATCTCTAATGCGTTCCTGGTATTATGTTGTATTTTTATAATAATTTACCTGTACTCAATAGATGCCTTAAACATGTTGCTGTTTGTAATGTCTTTTGAGTTAATTAACTGATTTGATTTGATTTGATTTGAATAATAACATGTATCAGACAATTTGAAGATATTCAATAATATTTGTTTAGTAATTAATACGAATGAAAACGTCTGTTTTCTAGAAGTTTTATTATTGGACTTGGATCTCCTGGCTTTCAGAGGTCCGGCTCTAATGGCTATTCCTCTTACGTCTGTAGGAAACATTGTTGGAATGTGATTTGGTAGATGTTTTATGATGGCCCGATTTTATGTGAATGACAGGCGGAACATATCGTTCACATAAAATATGTCTTTTGAGTTAATAAACTGATTTGATTTGGTTTGAAAACAACCTTCGAAACATCTCGAGAAAAAGACACTCAAAAGTGGAGGGAAAAAAATAAAATAACAATCGTGATTAATTATTTAAATATGTAGCCTTTCTTCAGTTTAAACTTTTGTGATATTATATAAAAAATAAATATTATTCGTTTATTTGGTACGTTTTCGATTGTAGTTATCTGTGCCATATCCCATGAATAAGAGTCTTTTTGAAAATACTTTTTGTGACGGTCTTTTCGCGCGGTACTCGTGATGCGGGATGCTAGTGTACCATAACTTTCCGTATCTCCTGGCAATTACCGGAGTACGCCGTTAGGTATTCGGGACACGACACGTCTCCCTAGAGATTATACTTTAATCTATTCCCTACGACGGAAATAGTAATTGCTTCTGTATAAAACTGGATCATGTATATTCGAAATGAAAACTCGTTTGTCTGATTGAATCGGATAAACATGACATTTTACCGTTATTAAAATCCAAACAGCACCACATATGAAATTTCGAACAATACAGGAGTCATTTTTTTGTAGTGAAATATTGTTTTTCTAAAATTATATCTTCTTTCTTCTTCTTCCTTGTTGTAGAACTATGTGGTCTGTTCTCCATAGTGTTGCTCCTCCTGTGAGGTAGACTCCCAGCTGTCCTTCCATCTTTTAGGAGGTCTTCCACGAGGACGAGTCCCATGAGGCTGATTATGCAATGCAATATAGGGGAGTCTGGCGGTGTTCATTCTTTGAATATGCACGTACCAGTCCCTTTTTCGCTGTCTGCTCCATCCTATTATTTCCTCAACCTCTCACATATCTCTCTTATTCTGGTGTTCTTCACGCGATCTCTCAGTGTCTTGTCTGTTATTGTCCGCAGTGTCTTGCTGTGTCTGCTCTTGTTTCGACGCCATATGTTATTATTGGTCTTACGCATGCTTTATAGATTCATTATATCATATCACTCTTAATGGCCATGTCTTTGTTTTTACATATTGTGGATTTTAGAGCCCCGGAGATTGCAGCTGCCTTGTTTACTTGGGCTTGTATTTCTTCCCGTAGATCAGCTCCCCCCACCAGGTCTATGCCTAGATACTTGAAGGTCCTGACCTGTTCTATGGGTTGATTAAAATTATGTAATACATCAAAATTGTTTTAGTTTTTGACAATTGAATCTCTTACAATTATGACGCGGGATTTAAACCGGAGATCGACCAGCCAGTGGAATAGAGCAGTCAAGCTTTCCGCTTGAAAATAGTGACGAAATTTCTAATATAAAAGCAACGGTGAAAAGTTTAAAGACTTTTTTTTCTTTCTAGAAAGTGGCTGGCTACTGCGCTTCCTTACTCTGAATATCGACGTCTCTTGGGGAGCACTTAAGTCCTGCAAATTCACATCTCTAAGTCAATTTTTCACGTCTTGTCCTTCCCCTGTTAGATAGCACAACATTGTGTAAAATATAATAACTTACAGAGAAAAACTTACTAGTTGAGAATGAGTATTGTTTTTTTTTTTTATATTTTTAACGTAAACTTAATTTTTAAATTTTGATACGAAGCCATTACTTGGTGGTTTGACATATTAAATAATAAAATGTAAACACTTTTTCACTTAGTATGAGTTAGTAGCGCCAACCATTTTATTTTGAGTAAGTTGGACCAACCGGTTTCACTCTGTAGCCAGCTTCTATGTTAGCTTCGAGTTAAGTTTGTGTATAGCCCTGAGGAAGCTCGCTACAGAGTGAAACCGGTTGGCGTTGCTTATTTAAATAAAATGATTTATTCTAAGTGAAAAAGTGTTTCAAATTTAATTGTTTTCTGAGGCTAGTTTCAATATATTACTTTTCTGCAAGATTGTATATTATTTGTTTGTATATGAATCGTTTTGTCATGTTTTTTGTAAGCTGTCCGCGGTGAACGTTTTAAAGGGAGAAAAGTTTAATCTTTCTCAGCCCTGGACGTCCATTACTCTCCGTGTTGAGACATCTTTAAAGCCGGCCGCTATTTGTTCGGGCTGCTGAGAGCCGAGAGTAATTTAGTTAGGAGATCACAAGAGTGTATCCCTGAAAACGTTACAAACTTTTGCTAATCGATTCTCGTTTGGGGAACCGGCTCCTTCGGCCTCGCGGGCGGGGCGGGGAGGGGGGAGGGAGCACTGGTTCACTTTGTATTATTTATTGTTTCATTTGTCGATATGTAAATATTCTCTCTTTCAACGCTCCCTTTATTCGGTATTTTCAATAAATTATTACACGTTGTACTTGAAACTTTAGATTATTTATTCGCTCTTGTTTTATTTTCGTTTTAATCAAATCCTTGATAAACTTAAGGGTTAATGCATTAGAATTTGATGATTTTTATGACTGTTTATTTTTCATTTTTCTCGACATGTTTCAATGTTTTTACACCTTCATCATAAGGAGAAAGATACTTACTAACCAAATATATATGAGATCTCTAAGACGAATGGCATAATAGAGGGTATGGCCGAGGGAACAAACTCTAGCGGACGCCCACGCCGAGAGTACCTGGAGGACCTGTTGGTGGACGTGCGCTGCTCATCATATGCAGATTTCAAGGGAGCCGCACAGGACGGGGAGGAGTGGAAGAGAAGAATAGAAGGAATTGCTGTAAACCAATCCCAGGATTGAATTTTTCTAACTAACCAAGACGAATGTGTGGCAAATCTGTATATGATAGAGTGTCAAATGCAAGTATAAGAAGTGAATGCGGTGCGAATGAAAGTGTTATGAACAAAATAATGAAAGGGTCGTTGAGATGGTTTCCGCACTTGGAAAGAATGAGTGAAGAGAGAATGGTGAAAAATATATATGTAAATGACGTGAACGGAGCTAGAAATCGAGGAAGGCCTAGGAAAACGTGGCATGATCAAATCAATCAAATATTGAATGTCGGTCACGTGAGGATTCGGAGAAATCGACGTGCGTGCATGACAAAATGTATGAATGTAGAGGAATCAAGAGAAGTATGTCAGGACAGAACAGTGTGACGGTTCATTCTTTCTGCCTACCCCTCCGGGGAGACGGCGTGATGGTTAGTTAATAATACAAGATCCTAATTATGTAACATGTGCAAATTAAAATTCGACAAAATACCAGGGACGGAACATGAATGGGTTAGTATTTCATATTTTGATAATATTTTTAATATTAAAATTTTTGGGGGGTGATTTATTGCACTAAAGCTGTTTATTTTGAGCAAAGGAACTTGATATTTTAAGATTTTTAATGTACCTAATAAATCACCCCAAAACATTCAAATTTAAAGAATCTTTTCAAAGCATAGAATATTAACTTCTTAAGCTCTTATTAATGTTCTGTCCCTGGTATTAGGTTATTGTATTTTGTTTAAAAAAATACGTGTTTTAAAAACAAAGTATAAAAGCGTTTTAAATTATGTTATGAATGATCAAATTAATTAATTATTAAAAGGCGACCATGTTCGAAGTCGGAACAATCGACGACCGTGCGTGTGACGATGTATAAATTTAGAATTAGTTAGAATAGTTCGACCTTCGTGGCAGATTGGTAAGAGCTCTGACTGCAATACCGAAGGTCCCGGGTTTGATTCCCGGCGATGGCGTGTTATTGTCGCACTGTCTTTGGTCTGGTGTAAAATTCTCGTGACAATAAAATGGCGATAGATTAGCTACCTATCACATATCACGAGAATCAATATATTAGCTTAAAAACGAATTGTATACAGTAATTGGGTTCAAGCGAGGTCGCTAAAGGTGTATACGAAAAAAAAAGAGAGTGATATGTCTGGATAGAAGTGTGGCGGGTCCATTCTCTCCGGCGAAACGGCGTGATGCTTAGTTAAATAGATTTTTTTTTTGTTTTTGCCAGTGTATTAGTACTCCGCAGTATTTCAGTTTGTATTTTGTCTCCCCGCCATTATACCGGGAAATAAAAAGTAGCGAAAACACTTGCAGCAGACTGCGCCAACTCGGACCGGTGACACTAATGACCGTCTTGATGTTCCAAACTGAATTTACTCGACAACTTTTGATTAAACGGGATAGGATTGTTTTCTTTCGCTTGTTTGATCCCCTCCTACCATGTCTTACCGCATTTCATTCTTTTAATTAATGTTATGGGGTCCTTGTACCGACCCTTGTGTATGCTAGTGAAGCACAGAACTGGCAAAAGACAGATGAAAGTAGAATAAATGATAATACCTTTGAAAGGCAAAACATGTCATTCCCATAAAATATAATAAATCCAAGGCGTAATTTTTAATTAAGAATAAAAGAGCACATAAGATGTCTCTCTAATAATTTTTCTGAATTTGTTATCCACCTCATTGAAAAAGATCATTCATTTAATAAAGATAATGGCGTTTAAATTAAGTATGTTAATAATAGAAATATAACTTTGAGCAATCTCGAAATTTTAGAAATTAAGAAAGCCATTAAAAATACAGAAAGTATTATAAATAATCAAATAAATTTTACGTCAAGTCCAATCTTTGATTTATTTCCTTTGTTTTAAGAACCCTGAACCCCAATAAGAACTTAAAATTATTATTTAAAATTTTTAATTGATTCGTAATAACAAAAAGATAAACGTTCCAAAATAAATCTTTATAACATCTGTCAAAACTGATCATATTTGTAAACAATTTTATAATATTTTAAATATGTATCTTTATAATATCACTGAGGAAGGACCGATTGTCCGAAACATGTCTGATATGTAATTTTTTAATTTTTGAAAAGTTAGTGTTGTATATTCAAAGTATATAAAAAAGAAAAAGACAAATATAACAAATCCATTTACAAAAGAGATGTTTTATTCGTAATTATTTAATATGGAGTTTTACATCAATGTTCAAGAAACATTAAATTTAATAAATGAAGTAGAAATGAGATCTCTTAGACGAATGTGTAACAAATCTGACAAATGCAAATATAAAAAGTGAATGCAGTGCGAACGAAAGTGTTATAAACTAAATTAATAATGAAAGGGTCATTAAGATGATTCGGACACATGAAAATAATGAATGAAGAAATAATGCTAAAGTTTTCTAATATCGCTTTTGTTGTGCGAAATCAAAACTTCGCTATTGTTCGACTCGAGTAATTAATTTTAAAAAAAGAGGCATATAATATTTAAAAGCAGCGATCGTGTGTTTTATGGGCGGTGATTCATCGCACGAGACAATGGTATTTCACATCAAACGAAACTATCTTAGAATGTACGAGCCCTTTTGAATTCAGCGAGGGTTGAAGGTTGTAGGTTGAACCGTCACCCGCCTTTTCTCCGTGTAATTATTGCTGTACACGGGAAGCTGTGAAGTTTTCTCTTTCTACCCTTTTATTATATCTATGTACGGTTAACTGAGCGAGTGGAGAGAGATATTGAATGAAGGGTTGGGGTAGGCAACAAAGTGAATGGTGAGCTTAAAGATAAAATAAAACTAAGATGGCAGTGCACACTGGTGTTCTTGTGCCGACCCTAATGTATGGACTTGGAGCATGGAACATGCAAAATAAAAATTAAATTAAATGTAGAGTAAATGAGATATCTTAGACGAATTTATGTTAAATCTGTATAGTGTCGAATATAAAAGTGAATGTAGGTCCAATGAAAGTGTTATGAACCAAATAATGAAAGGGTTATTCAGATGGTTTGAACTAAATAATGGTAAAGAAAATAATGTTAACCATGTAAATGGAACAAAAAATAGAGGAAGTCTGTGGAAAACGTCAAATCAATTAAATGTTAAATGTCGAAACCATGAGAAGTCGGAGAAATCAACGTGCATTAATGACACTGTGTATGAATGTTGAATAAGTAGGAAAGAATAGTGTGGCGGTCCATTATTTCTGCTTACTACTTCGGAGTGACGGCATGATGGTTAGTTAGTATTAAATTATTATTTTACGGCGACCTTCGTGGCCGAGTAGTAACTGTTATGAAGGACCCGCGTTCGATTCCCGGCGATGGCAGTGTGATTGTCACAATGTCTTTAGTCTGGTGTAGAATTCAAGAAACAATAAAGTGGCGATAGATTAGCTAGCTATCACATGTCACGGGAATCAATATGATGTGAAGAGCGATTTAACAAAATAATAATAATAATAATAATAATAGTATTCTTTTTCCACAGTGTAAATTTAAAAATATTTTTGATGTAAGACCTGCCTCGTTCGTGTTTGTTTAACGATATGACCGAAGTATATGAGGTGTTGATTATTGTGGTGTGTTTTGACAACAGCGGGGCGTCAAAGGCCGAAATCATTAGGGCACACTCTGCACTGGTTTGCCTACGTAGGTCAGGAACCGGAGTTCGAATCCGACTGTTATGAATATGACGACCCAGGTACAATAACGATATGAACTACTAGTAAAAATGATAGCATGGAGTTTTTCGGAATTTAAAAAAAAAACATTTTTTATTACGATGTAGTTTTTGCTTTCAGTTTATCGGATTAATTTTTATTATAAGTATATTTATTTATTTTATTATATTTTATATATTTCGGGTAATACAGGAAAGAATGAATACAGGAAGGCCAATTACATGCTTCCACGTGTATTACATAAATGTTTAATAATATTTACATATTCGTACACACATACATACAAACGCATACATACATACTTGATAATAAGAATATAGTATTTTTCATTAATTTTATCCCATTTTCATATTAATCATTCAATAATACATTTTTAGAATTATTAAAATACAATTGATGGTTGGTTTTTACAAAGATGCTAAGTAATTTAATCATAAAACAAAGAAAAAAATAATAAACTGTTTATTGTAACATGCTCCCATAAGACTTCCACACCAAAGGTTCAGGGTTCGATTCCCGGTGATAACAGTGTGAAAATAACAAAAAAATTCACGCTGTCTTTGGCCTGATAGAATTCACGTGAGGTAAAAAGACGTATGCGGTAATTGGGTTTAAAAAAGTGTCACGTAGCATGGGTGGCATATTTAGGATCAAGTTTGAGTTATACTTTATTATTCAATCACTTTGCACCTTTGCATAATTATTAGCCTTTATTTTTAATACCAATTGTGATCAAAAACATATATTTGTTAAATATACTTGGCACCTTTGTAATGATCAGCCCTCAATTGTTTTAATTGTAATTTAATGGAGTCGTATTTTACCTGCTCATTTGAAAACAAAAAAAAAACACATGACTTTTACCTTTTGTTCGTTAATTCCACAAACATAAATTTTACTTTCGTATTCCCAATTCGAATTATCAACGTTAAATTTATCGTCTTTTCGGCATATAATTGTATCATACATTTTACTCTTAATTTCTCCTAAAACAGCAGGGATTTTATGCCAACATATTCATTCTTAAATAAACACACTCAATTACTTTAAAAATATATATTAATTATAAATAGTACTAATCGCATATCCTAGAAATAAACTTAACACAATATATAACAAGGTTTTTTTTTTTAATTTGGTAATGAATGGTTACATTTACATAAAAAATATATTGTGTTTAATGATTGATATTATTATAGTTAGACAACTCGTTTTACTAACAGCATTGCCGTTTTTTTAAGTGAATGCATTTGTGCTAACTTTCCTGACTTTGCAGTTTTTTATACTTCACTCTAGCCAGTTTATAGGTACGAGAAGTTTAATATATTGTTTGTTTCATCGCGTGCTTTGCTATAAACCAAGACTTACACAAAACAAACCAAATGTATTAAGAACTAGAGCTGCTACTGTTTTCAAAATCATGCAATTATATTGTTTACCGAAATTAGTTTAAATAATGAAAAGCTTTTTAGAAAACAGCGAAGTACTAATATTATGTCAGAAATCTTTTAAAATAGTCACTACGCTACCAGCTAGATTCGAAATCGTAACATTGAAAGATTTCTGATTTTTTTTAAATGTTTTTGATCAGTATAAAATAAATATTATTTAAAGTGCATTAAATTTATTAGTATTCTGTTTTAAAATTTGATTATTTTTATTAACTACTAATTGGAATGTAAGTCAAAATATAATGTGTGATTACAAAAACTAACACAGATCATTTACTTACGTATAAAAATATGTGTGAATACTCTGTGTATGATAGAGTGTCGAATGAAAATATAAGAAGTGAATGCGGTGCGAATGATGGGTGTCATGAACAAAATAATGAAAGGATCATTAAGATGGTTTGGACATATGGAAAGAATGAATGAAGAAAGAATGGTAAAAAAATTATATGTTAATGATGTAACTGGAACCAGAAATAGAGGAAGACCGAGGAAAACGTGGCACGATCAAATAAATCAAATATTGAATGTCGGCCATGTGAGGAGTCAGAGAAATCGACGCGCGTGCATGACACGATGTATGAATGTTGAGGAAGCGAGAGAAATATGTCGGGAAAGAAAAGTGTGGCAGTCCATTCTTTCTGCCTACCCCTTCGGGGAGACGGCGTGATGGTTAGTTAGTTAGTTAGTTAAAAATATGTTTGATTTTTTTATATAAACGAATGTTGTTAAAGATTTTTGAATATATATTTTTTAAATATTATAAATATTCTGTAATATTTTTTGATAGTGTCATGATTAAATTTTATTTTAAAGAAAAAAATAAGGATATGTTAATATTTTAACCCTCTCATCGCCCGATGTATTTACTAACCCATTTGCGACGAAGCTGCATTGGTCGAGTCGGGCCATAGTAACAGTGTGTGTTTTTTTCTCTTTCTCTCCCTCATCACCACCACCAACCACACACTACCCGCTGTACGCTGATTGGTCCGCAGGGGGTGCTGGCCTCGACATCACGGACGAGCTCGGACTAGAGGAGCTGTCGCCAACTGGAGAGCAAGGTTCAGGTTCATTACCCAATCACAACTAATCGCCCGACGGGCATGCCTCCGATTTCAGCTTTGGGCGGGAGCAATTATGTTACTCTTCGTCCGGGAAGCGAGCGCCCTGTTCCACGTCCACACATTACTAACCGGTTTCATCTTGACCATCTGAGTTCTAATAATCACGTTTATGTCTACATATATTTGTGTTGTGAAGCGTGCTGTGTCATTTGAAAGGTGATGGTCTGATTATTTGTTTTTATTGTTATATTATTTATTTATTATTGTATTGTTACAGTGGGTTTAAGGTCTATTTACACTGGACAGTGACCGTAACGTCACCGACGAAGCCTTGAATCTCACCGATTCGTATTTTCAAATACTTTAATAAAATTGCCGTCTAGAGAGTTCATAAGAGTCAGTTTTACATCTGCGCGTCTCTTATCAACTCTCCCTACGGCGATGTTATTATATCATTTAGGATAACGAGTCAGTAAGATTCAAGCATACGTCGGTGACGTTACGGTCACTGTCTAGTATAAATGGACCTTAAAACAACATAAAATATTGAGAATAACGTGTTTCAATGAAATTTTATAATATTTGAAGGGAGTGACGTGTTTTGTTCAGCTAGGGCATTAGCAACATTTTTCACTATTGCCCTTTTTAAAGTTTTAATCCTATGGAATGGTTTGCAGCAAAGTCTATTAACACCTTTTGCTGTTTCTCTCGATGCCATTTGGGCTTTTTTAATGTTATAGTTTGTTACAGCAGATTATTTGATTCCAATTACTGTATACATTTTTTAAGCTATTGATTCTCATGACACGTGATAGGTATCTAGTCTTATCGCCATTTTTATTGTCGCGCGAATTTAACAAACCCAAAGACAGCGTGAATTTGTTTTCTTCTTCACACTGTCATCGCCGGGAATCGAACCCGGGACCTTCGGTGTGGCAGTCATAGCTATTGCCACTCTGCCACGAATGCCGTCAAATTTTCCCTAGTAAGTCGTAACATGTCACTCCATTCAAACATTATAAAACTTCCATTTAACATACGTTTTCTTCAATATTAAATATTTATTTTTATTATTGTTATTATTTATTATATTATATATATATATTTTTTTTTTTGCTCAAGATGTCATTAACAGTTTCGTTGCCAGGTACGCCTATCGGCGTGTCGCGCGTAACCTTAGAAACGCCGCAAACGCCAATTGGCGTTATACGGTTATTTGAATTAAACTTTTTTTATTTAAGTTTCAATCCTAGGGATTGTTTTTTTACATAGTCTAACATCTTTTCTGGTTCTCGGGATGCCGTTTCCCGTTGCTTTCCACATTTTTGTGTAGAGTAGGTTATTTGAACCCAATTTTATGTCATTTTATATCACAACATGTTTTAAGTCAATTATTGATTCTCATGACTTGTAATAGGAAGCTACTCTATGTATAAATGTATAAATATTATTTTTGATAAATAATATTTTTAATTTCATAAATTTTGAAGTCTCAGTCCGGCAGCGAACCTGTTAATCGATATTATAAAATTATTATTATTATTTTTTTTTACATTTTTATCTTTATCTGAATATAAAAGCTTATATTTTATTTCTATGTTTTTGTTCGTTATTATTTGTTATATTGTTTTGTTTGGTCACTATTGTTCTCTCGTGTACACTTCAAACGGCAGATGCTTCACGGCGGAATCTGGACTACAATCCAGCTTACTAGCTCTGGAATAACAGGATTAACTCCGAAAAAGCATCCAAAGACCAGCTTGTATTAATTGATAAAACAATACGTCGGCGGGGAGGCCGTTGAAAGTTATTTTAACACCTTCTGTAATGGCCTCTTTATTCATTTCCCAGATAAAGTCGGAAGTAAAGTCTGCCTTTGATTGTTTTGATTTAGTAATCTGCGTGGGAGATTCTTTGGGAGGTGGGATTGTAATCGATGTTTCTCTTTATGTGACGTTGAAATGGTTATTCGTCATGATTTCGGAGAAAAAAAACGTAATATTATTTCATTATACATATGAAAATTCAAAATTATTTCGAATATGCTTGTTACCCTATTTTAAGGTGTGAGCTAGACTTAATAAAATCTATTCAATGTTGATGAAAACGTCCGTTTTCTAGAATTTTTATTATATTTTATGAAAAAGACATATTTTGCCTTGCTGGGGCATTATCAATTATATTTTACATATTGCCCCAGCAATGCGAAATATTTCGCTTTCATAAAATATCTAGAAAACGGACGTTTTCATCAAAATTGAATATGGAATTGTATATAATTATATAATATGACAATAAATAATTAATAAAATGTATTCAAAATAATTTAATGATTTTACTGAAATCTCTTGATGGAAGTTAATTTTAAATAATAATTCAATAAAATTATGTTTTTTTTTATGAACAACTTCCACTTTTGTCTTTATTTCTCAGTTTCGGCCAGTCCGTTGATGCCAACGAGCCTGGCGAAATCGGAAGCTGCCGAAATAAAGACAAAAGTAGAAGTAGTTCTTAAAAAAACGCTGTTTATTTAATTATTATAAAATAAAATGAGTTATACTTTCCTTTTTTTCTTCCCAAATTTAATATTACGGAGAATGATTTCGTATCCAGTATATCTAGCCTGAAAATGAAGTGTTTTTTGAATTATGTGTATATTATGGAGGGAATGAGTAGTAACGGGAGTATTGTGACATTGCAGGGTCTCGCGATGCTGCAGCAGGGGCTGCTTCCCAGGACCGCGAGGAGCGTGCGCGCCTCGCCCGCGAGCGGCAGAACAGCGAGCGCGCGCGCAAGCTGGAGGAGCTGCGCGCGCAGGCGCTCTCCGCTCAACGCTTCCGAGAACAGAAGGAGGAAGAGCGCCGCAAGCGAATCGACGAGATGAGGAGCAGGGACAACGACCGCCGCCACCAGGTACCAAGGGTCATCGGGATACTTTACTCTTTGCCCGCTACGACTGACAGTAATTAATATAAATGAAAACGTCTGTTTTCTAGAAGTTTTATATTGTTTATGGAAATGACATTATCCAATGTTTTTTAATTATCAATATTTGATAATGTCTTAGAAAGGGGAAACATGTCATTCCCATAAACAATAATAAAACTTCTAACGAACGTTTTCATTCATATTTATTATTTAATATGGACTTACATCAATGGTCTAGAAACAAATGACTTTATTCTTGAATGTGTTACTATCGAGATCTGTAATGTGTTTTCATTGATTATTTGACATTCGAGAAAGATACTGAAATCAGGTATTGCTATAATGATTTGTTTTATAAGAAAATATCATTTTAAAAGTGACTCTTATTCAAATTGAATGAAATAAAAATGTGCCGCATAGAGATGACAAATATTCCTTATTGTATATATTTAGTTAAATTCCACTTGATTTTTTGCTACATCCGGTTTCGGCAGCTCGCTGCCATCTTCTGTGATCAGACCAGATCAGAAGATGGAAGCGAAATGCTGGAACCGATCAAAGCTAAAAATCAAGTGAAATTAAACTATTTTAAATGAATGACTTTTTTACAATTTTATATTTATTTTCATTATTTACAATGAATTACCACGAAATTTCAATTCACAACATTAAAATTTAGATAGTATAACATTTGCTTAATCTGCCTTACTGATTTTATTGCACTATTCATATTTGAGATAATTTAACCTCTTAATGCTAAACAACGATATAACATTGTTAACAAAACTATCGAGAAATGGTAACAACATATTTTAATCTTCGTTGCCTTAAAGATGATTAAAATACTTACTGTTCAATAAATATTGCATCTCACTCGTACAAATAAACAATAGAGAAAGTAACAGTGCACAAACAACGAACTATGAAATATACAAAAAAAAAATCAAAATGAATCTGTTGCATTTCTCACTAGTATTATGAAAAACCCCATAGCAGTTAAGGGGCTTAACAATACAAAAGATTCAAAATTAGGATTTTTCATGCAAAGAGATTGTCTTGATGAGTATTGCTAAATTCTAATGTATTATATAACATTTGTCATGTGTGTCAGGTGGAGGAGAGGAAGCGCGCGATATGGGAGGCGGAACGAGAGAGGCGCGAGGCGATCGTGCGGCGCAACGAGGAGCGCGAGGCACGCCTGGAGGGGAGGCGGCGCGGCGCGGGAGCGGCTGGCGTCTTCGCCTTTGGGTCCTCCACGCCGCGCATGCTGGAGCCCGCCGACACTGGCGGCAGCTTCTGGGGACACCGCAGGTAACTGGACTTAAGTCATTTTCTCCATTTTCTTAACCCTTACCGCTTCAATGTCGAGTGTGGCTCTGCATAGTATTTTTTTTACGCCAACTACTATTTCGAACCAGACTTGATGTTATAAAACAAAAATATATATTATTATTCACTCTACACTCTTTAATTACGCAACTGATGGTACATATAAAAATTATAATCAAAGAATGCAAAAGGTTTCTTTATTTATTTAAAAACTAGCTGACCCGACGAACTTCGTACCGCCTCAGAATCAATAAATGTTGTGTTAACTTATTAGCTAAATTTAATTCACCTTTTTATTGAATTACAATTAATACTTAAAATGAATTAAGTTCATGAAATGTGCAAAAGTCAAAATTAAAAATATTAATTACAATGGAATATAATTCACGTGGAAGCCTGCATTAATACTTAAAATGAATTATAAATTGTTAATTAAAAACTTTGTTTTATGTATCACAATTGTGTTTTTATTTTTTCGCGACAACCAAAGTGGAATCTACCAGATTAATTGTGAGGATTGTGATGCCGTGTATATTGGAAAGACGGGTCGATCATTTTGAAGAGGTTATATGAACACAACATTTAATACAAAAACAGAATCATTGTGTGAATTTTGACCATCATTTCAATTCCAAAAACACATTTTTTTGCATATAGCAAACAATTTAAAAAAAATTTGATAAATTAGAAAATTTTGAAATTTTTAAAGCAAAGGCACGTGAATTGAATGTTATAAATAACCAAATTCCAGCTTATTCCCCCTTAGTATATATGTAGTACATTAAAAACTTTTCCTTTATACAATCTACCAAAAAAATATTAATACTACCTTCCATTTTTGTCCCTTTCTTACTAATGTAATCTGCTTCCTTATAATGTTTATCGTCTTTAATATATTAGGATTCATCGTTTTTGACTCTATATTATGTATGATTGTTACTTCTAATTACTGTTTGAATTATTATTATGATTATTATCATTCTTATTATTTTATTATTATAAATAAATGAATTTAATACAACAACACAACAACAACAACAAACCATCACGTCGTTTCTCCGCAGGGGTAGGCAGAGAGAATGGACCGCCACACTACTCTATCCTGGCACACCTCTCTAGCTTCCTCCACATTCATACATCGAGTCATACACGCACGTCGATTCTTCCGGCTTCTGACATGACCAACCTTTAATATTTGATTAATTTGGACATGCCATGTTTTTCTCGGTCTACCTCGACTCCTTACTCCATTTACATCGTTAACGTATACTTTTTTAACCATTCTTTCTTCACCCATGCGCTCCATATGTCCGAACCAACGCAACGAACCATTCATAATTTTGTTCATAATACCTTCTTTCGCTCTACATTCCTTCCTAATATCAGCATTTGAGATTCTGTCATACATCGTTCTACCACACATACGTCTTAGGGACCTCATCTCTACCGCATTTATTCTGCTCTCATCTTTCTTCTGTCAGTTCCATGCTTCGCTTCCATACATAGGAGTTGGGACCAGAACTCCATTGTGAACGGCCATTTTCGCTTTCATTGATAAATTCTTGTTTCCAATAACTACTTTTAAAGCTCCATTCACTTTGTTACCCGCACCAACCCTTTTTTCAACATCACTGTCCGTTCGGCCATCCGCTGTGAACATGCTACCTAAATACACAAATTCCCTCACCTGTTCCAAGTTCTCTTCATTTACACTTATATTACAAACTGTCATTTGCTCTTCCCTTTCAAAAACTAACACCTTTGACTTTCCGACATTCATCAAAACACGTTAAAACAATTAAATAGCAGACAACATAATTTTGAATAAGTGTGATCCATCAATGAACTCCGTTTTCATCATTAGCATCATCATATTCATCATCTGAAGAGTTTGATGATTCAGTGTCCCTATCAATTGAAAAAAGAAATTCCTCGTCTTCATCTAGCCAAATATTTCGTTTATTAAGTACTCGCGGCTGAATTTCCTATGGTAACAATTCTCTGGACCGAATGTACACAGATACACCTATAAAATCAATACAAAATATACAATACGTATTTTTATTATTATTCACTAATCATAAATCGGTTATTTAATCTCCACGGAACACTCATCTGTCATCTTTTTCGAATGGTATTAATGGCGCAAATATTCTCTGCTCTCCTTCACAAAAGGGGTTTAACTTTTAGAATAGTCTCTCTTATACTGATTTTTATAACTTTGGGCATTGTTAATCTAAAATTAATAAAGAAAACCAAAAATCCCGGCGACGATTAAAAAATAACCTCAACTCAAATCTTTCACATTGAGTATTGACTATTGACATCTGGCATCAACAATACACCACCTACGGGCGTTTTTTCGAAACTAAAATGGAAGCCATGATGTTTTTTGTACTTTGTCTCAAAAGTCAAATTTAGTCAAACGTACGACAAATATAATTAATTTTAAATCATTTTAGTGATTTTTTCAAATGTTTTAATAATTATTCTGTTATCCGGAACGGAGACAAATCCAGCAAATATAAGATCTTCAAAATTGGTCCAGCCGTTCTCGAGTTATAAATGGTGTAACTAACACGATTTTTGACTTTGTTTTATATATATAAGATTAATAAAAATGGAATTTTAATAATTTTTTAATAATTAAAACATAAAAGATTATTTTCTTTATTACTGTTTTAATCCAATCAGACCTATTTCATGGTGTTTCAAAATTAGTGGTTCTACCTAAATGGTGTGATTTTCTAATTCAATTTATACTGTCAATTTACATCGATTTAAACAAAATTAGGCTTTTTGAATGAACTGGCTTTCAAATAAATAAGAGTCACAATTTCAGTGAAATAAAAAGCTCAGTTTTATGATAAAAATATTTCAAATATACCTATCCACACCTCCTCGACTTTGGTCTCCCCTGGAAACTATGCGAAATGTTAGAGATCGAGTGTGAATTACCCCGGTGGATAATATTGATGAATAGGCTAACGTGGAAGGACACCTCGCCAACCCGTCTGGCAAGCGTGGCGTTGTAATGCCAACCACCCCCCGTATGACATGTCATACATGGAGAAGTATGGGGGAGGCCTATGTCCAGTAGTAGACGACAACGGCTGTTAAAGAAGAAAGAGGAAGAATAAAATTTGGACGATTTTCTTTTCATTGCAGGGCTACTTCAACATCCAACGTGATGTTTGCAGCGTTGCCACTCTCTCGGCGGTCTTCTGAACGTGAGCTGGACCCCAACAAGAAGCGAGCGACATCGGCTAGTGGGCTGGATCGCCAAGGCGCTGACGGTATGTAATTAGACTGTCCATCATAGGTTCCGCATATGTTAGACTACACCTCCATCATTATATGTGTTTGGTAATTCTTTGCATCCCCCTATTCATGTCTCACCTTGTTATATTACTTTTCATTTTAGTTTGTCCAACTCCTATCTGATTTTTATTATTATTGTTTATTGTATGACCTTCACCAAAACAAGTAGATTTAGAACAATCACCACCTTGTTTTGTGATGGGATCCTTTTTTTTTTTTTATCAGCACAATTTTCCAAAATTTATAAGAAGTTCTAATGACTTCTGGCATGCACCTTTTTCGTGCTTGTGTTATCTTAATTTTATGTCACGTTTTCTTTTTAACATACATTTACACAGTACAATATCGAAATAATTAACATAAATTTAAGCCATGAGATATTATTAACTGATTTTCATCATTGCATATCTAGTCACAAAATACATCGTTTAATTGCTCAGGCAACACAAACATGGTTAAGTTGACAATTCATTCAACTTTAACTCTGTATTATGCCTCTAGTTTGTGCAAAACACACAGTCAATAATTTTTTTTTAAATATATGCAATAACAATAAAGATTGATGTTAAAATATTATTTATCTCATTAATATGAATGAAAACGTCTGTTTTCTAGAAGTTTTATTATATTTTATGGGAATGACATCTTTCGTCTTGCTGAGGCATTATCAAATTGCGTTATTCCTATAAAATGTAATAAAAATAATGTTTATATTCATATTAATTATTTAATATGCATTTTTACATCATTGTTCGAGAAATAGTGAATTATTTATCTCCATTTTGATTTTCTTTTGTTTCATTTTCATTTAACTCTATTCCAATATTACATTCCCGTTTGATGGTTTGCTTTCACTCTGTACTTCAATAGTTTTGTCTGCCTTAGGTAGAGTAAGTGTACCTTTAAGTATTGGTGTTTGATGACACAATTGGTGTTGTGGCGTCCCCATAATTGCAGATTACCGCGTGTCCACGACGATGTACGATGTATTCCATTGGGACGAGTTTGGTGCTTCGGAGGGGACAACGAACTCTCGACAAATATTTCCAGTGCAAATGGGACACAAGGGTGAGGAACCGGAAGGGGCGCTTGACCGCGTGCATCCGTGGGGGTTATCAGGCTTTATGGACTGTCATTATTTGTAGATCTTGTTTCTCCATTGTTTGCATGCTCCACACTGATGCCATTCCAGTGCAAGTTTTTCTATAACAAATTAAATTAAAAACTCAATATTTGGTAAAATTAAAACCTTAAAATTAAACTGTGAAATTCCATAATGAAGAATTTTTTTATGAATTAAAACACTAGTACATATTTCGAAGGTTTGACAACTTCATCATCGGGAGATCAATATAAACTATTTTATGAAGCTGTAAAACCTTCGAAACATGTTGAGAAAAGTAAACTCTAAAGTGGTAACAACAATGCTTTAATTCATAAAAAATTCATTGAAACCTCAAGTTAATATATAAGTTATTTGAACCCTAATTTTTATGCTAAATTTGGAATGTATGTTATAATGATTGATACTATTACTAAAAAAATTAATGTTTATTAATGAAAATGTCTGTTTTCTAGAAGTTTTATTATATTGCATGTTAATGACGTGTTTCGCCTTGCTAAAGCATTATCAAATGTTTTTCATAATGCCTCTGCAAGATGAAATATGTCATTCCCATAAAATATAATAAAACTTAAAAAAAACACACACATTTTCATTAGTATTAATCATTTATAATGGAGGTTCACAACATTGTTCAAAAAACAATAAATATCTTGTATTGTATTGGCATCTTTATGAAGCAGAGCATTGTATAAAGTGTCGGCTGTATATCCTGATTTGGTTGGGCCCGACGGAAGTGACGTCGACACGGCATGATGGCTGCTCAGTTGTGATCCAGGCTTTTGTCTTGTACTGTAGCTCTGTCTCTTCCCTTGTCCATGTTCTCCATAACACTACTGGAAGTAATCAAGTTTTCATCTTTCCGTGTAATGTTTTATTGTTTTCTTTGTTTGTTTTTTTTTGTCTAGAGTCTCATTTTGTATAAAATATTTTTGTATACGTCAACTTAACCCTACTTTAAAAACTTTTACACCATTTAATAAATAATAATATTAATAAATATAAATGAAAACATCTGTTTTTTTTAGAAGTTTTATTACAATATATTTTATGGGAATGACATGTTCGCCTTGTCAAATATGTCATTCCCATAAAATATAATAAAACTTCTAAAAAAGAGACGTATTGATTCGTATTAATTATTTTATATGGAGTTTTGCATCATTGTTCAGAAACAATAAATAATAATAATGTTGACCGAATAATAGTGATACAGTTTCTATAGAAATAATTTTCTTCCGCATGTCAACATTAAAAACACGAAATATTGTTTTCTATAACAAGCATGGTGTAATTGTTTTTTGGATTTAATGTAAACTATTTACTTTTGACTAATGTCCGTTATTTATATAATCTAATACAACAGGTAGGTATTGTACATGAAGTACCCTGTCCAATTTCTCTCTGGAGGTCTCGGCCCTTTTTAACATTTCGTCACGATATTGCACCCTTTTAACCTTTCCCTTACTGTACTAAAAAAAGTCCACACGTTACTGTGCTGTGTAAATACTACACATTTCAAAATAAATTTCTTTAAATATGGAAAAATATAAAAAAATATTATATTATTGTTAATCTTATTGCTAAAAAACATTTGAAAAAAAACATCAGTGAATTGTTACAACTTTTGAAAAACCAATAAAAGTTCCGCTTATGACAAACATCTGAGACTCGAATCTTATTCACAGGATTGAACATAACTAATAATTTGTCTCTCTCACGCTCACAAATATAGCTGTAGCGATATTGAGATGTATATAGTGCGTGTAAGATAGTGCTCTTTATGCTTCAATACATAGCAATGCGATATGTTTGAATATATTAGTGATTTTTCTCCGATTTTCAATAAAATACTCGTTTTGTGCCCAATAAGTTTTTATTATATTATATAATAATATGATTCTACCAACCAATGCATTAATATATAACTATCTAATGGATGAAATTCAGAATATCTTAAATTAATATTTATTATATTTATAGAGATCTAATATTTATTAGAAATAATGTGTACTGACTAGCACAGCACCAGTAAGGGAAGGCTCCTCATGTAGTCTTTGCACACAGTTCTATTTTTCCTTTTTTTTTCTAAATCTACAGTCCACTAATAATTTTGTTTCCAATCTTCATCTATTGCAGGGCTGTAAATCACATTTAAAGTATTAAATTGATTTGAAATTTTATAATATTAAATAGTACATTCAATAATTGTCGCTAATTATTGTACTTTTCTTTTTAAATTTTATATAATAATTTTTTTTTACTATTTTAATAATTCATTTAGATGTTACTATGTTTTATTCAGGTTTCGCAGTAAAAGCAAACAACCCTATTATTTCAAATTATTCCCCCGTCCTTCCCATCACACCGGCAAAGATTCATCTCATTACATTCATTTCTATCCAAATACATCACTATAACAGTATCCATGAGAATTTAAATTATTTTTGTTTAAATATGTAAATTATTTGATGCCAGAAATCTTCAAGGGTTTTTCATCTTTGACAGTGTATTTCATACATTATCAATCAAGCTTGAGTGATGCTTAATTTGTGTGATAATTGCTTGTATAATTTCATAAATAAATTTTATATTGTTACTCATGTGCAGGTGTCATCTTATAGACATTTTAAATCAAAATGGCTGCCTTATTGTATCCAGCAATTTGGAATGGTTGCGTTCTTATAAGGGTTTTTATTATTATTATTTTTTTAATATTTAACCCCCATTGTGTGGCTGGCAACAAAATTAATATTTAAAATAAAGATTTTCATTAACCAAAATGATATCATATGATAATTTAATTGTTTCTACAAAAGGTATGTTTTAAGATATTTCTTTTGGTGACTATTTAATTCATAAAAATTAATTTCTCAGTATAAACATGTCAAAATATAGAACTTTTGACGAAATTTTTATAAATGAAAACACTGTTTTTTCCACTTTTGAGTTTCATTTTCTCGACATGTTTCAAAATGTTCACACCTTCATCATCGGGATCAAAATGTTAATTGTAAAATTTACTTGCGTAATTTTATATTCTTTAGTGAGCCCTCTACACTCCTTAATTATATTTTTTTACGTACTACAACTGCTGAATAAATTGACAAAAAAATAAATAAACGAGTCTCAATAAAAAGTCATATTGGAATAGTGTAGAAGTTTGTAATTATATATATTCTTTTGTTAATTTTAAAAATTGTATCGTATAAATGATAAGTCTAGCTCCAAATAGTAATTGGTGTAAGAAGTTCTATTTAGAGCTGCACACGACATTGGAGTGGTAAGGGTTAATATTAATGTCTTTCTCCAAGTGAGATTTATTTTATTAAATTTCAGTAGTGAAGTGGATATATCTGTTTATAAGATATGGGGATATATTGTGTTAGGTATAATTGTGGTGTGTGTATGTTGCAGAGGAAGCGGGAGGCGATGGAGCTCCGTGGTCGCGCGTGGCCCGGCGCCGCACGGACTTGGTGCCCACGGTGACGGGATCCCGCGGAGAGGCTCGCGCACCGCGCTCCCCAGGTAGGGCCTACTCCATGACGCGTCTGGACCAGCTGGCCCTGCCGCGCCGCCCGGCCCGCGAGGAGGCGCCGGCGCGCCCGCCGCGCAACGTCCCGCCAACCAACTGAGCCGCGCCGCTGGCCACCGCTCCGTGGGGAATCTGCTGGCCGCCGTGCATGCACCCGCCCCACCCCCTCGCCGCCACTCCAAGCCCGCCCCCATGCCGGCTTCGACAGGTCAGTACCCGCCCAGAGTTACTTGGATAACCCTACTTGGTGGCAGTACACCGTTCACCCTCATTAACATACGCCATTCCCAAGCAAATTATAGACCTACATTTAAGTATTTTTTTAGAAACATTTTTTTCACCAGAAATTGGCACAATCGGTTGAAGCCATAATCAAGCGGAATTAAACTAAATATATATTATAAAGGAATTTTTTAATATATTTTTTTCAAGTTTAAATGCTTGTTTCATTAACTATAAAACATATTTTCAAAAGGGTGTATGATAGAATACCGAACGATGAAATAAGAAAGAAATGTAAGGCAGATGACTGCATCATGGATAAAATTAAAAAAGGATCCCTGAGATGGTTTGGACATATGGAACGAATGGATGATAGTAGAATGGTTAAAAAGTTGTACACAAGCAGCGTGAGTGGAAAAAGAAGCCGAAGACGACCGAGGAAAACATGACATGACCAAATTAATCAATTACTAAAAGGCGGTCACTTTCGAAGTCAGAATAATCGACGTGCATGCATGGTACGATGTATGAATGTAGAGGAAGCCGGAGAGGTATGCCAGGACAGAGCATTGTGGCCATCTATCCTCTCTGCCTACCCCACTGGGGAAATGGCGTGATGGTTAGTTAGTTAGTTAGTGTATATATCTCTTTATAATTTATTTTTATTATTTATTAAAACATACAATGACTTGTATTCCCATGAGTTCATTTAACTCATTCCGGGACTGATTAAAATATAAACATTTTAAATACACTTTTTTTTATGACTGATATATGTAATCCATTGTTTTGGCAGAAACACTATGATATTTTCATATTATTAACCGATAAATTAAAAATCTAGAAATTGGATCTTTGAAAACCCTTCCAGTCTGAATGATGAAGGCCAACATCCTCAGTTTAATGCCACAAATTCTCTCGATGTGGTAGAATCAACTTGAAGTTGATCGTAACATCTGATGATGCCAACATAACAGCTGTTGCAACAATTTCATAGAAATTAAAAAAACAAATCATGATATTATAATCAGTTAACTGAAATATGTGTATGATTTTTTTTATTTATATTATTAGGTCATGACGCTAATACAATGTTCTAAAATATATCGATCACAGATGACACTGTTATTAAAAGTTTTAAAATTAAATTTGCTTGGGAAGGATGTTGTTATGTAATATATTTTTTAAAACACGTTTGTTTTACTTTCTGATATTCTTTCACCTAATATTTTTTTATAAATAACATCTGTGCTATCATATAATTAATGATAACTTGATATTTATGAAACAATTTTTCACAATAAATATATTACATTCTCGTTTCAACATTCAAAGAATGTTTTAAATAAAAATAAGTTTATGAAATACTTGTTTCCTCAGATTGTTGTCTATGGGAATCAGAACAATATATATTAGTGCTCTGTAAATGAATAAATTATTCTCAGAATAATTTTGTATATCATATATAAATTATCACACTTTTTCAAAATAAACAAGACAATGAGTAACACCTATGTGTGTTAAAGTCAATTAACTACATTTAGTTGTTGTAAAAGCATGTTATATTTTTCTGAGAACTTTAAATCAATGTTTTTATTAACATATGAATTATGATAATCAATCATAATATTTTTTCTTTTAGTAACACATAAAGTTATCACGAAATGGAATAGAATAGATGATTTTCGTGGCAGAGTGGTGAACTCAGACTGCCATATGGAAGGTCCTGGGTTCGATTCCCGGCGATGGCAGTGTGATTGTTACACTGCCTTTAGTCTGGTGTAGAATTCACGTGACAATAAAATGGCGATAGATTAACTACCTATCACATATCATGAGAACCAAAATAATAGCTAAAAACAAATTGTATACAGAATTGGGTTCAAACGACCTGTTGTATACAGAAAAAAAAGATAATAAATAAATAAAACACTAAATTATATAACTTTTAACTAAATCTCATTTGCACAAACCCAATCCTCACCGTGTTGACATTACATTGCACTGTAAATATCCATTTCCGTGGTGTGTTGGTGTTTTCTTTGATCACCGCTTCACGAGCACTCTTTCACATTAACACGATGAATAAGATAAATCTCTGGTGTTGTACAAGTCCAAGTAACTCCGAGCAATCTGTGGTTGTCTTTTAAAGATCTTTCTTTATTCCTACTCACGCTGGAAGAGGTTTGTGGTGAAGGGTTCTTCCTCCATTACTATGCAGTCCAGAAGGTAAGACATTCATAATATTTAATCACTCAGATTGGAGCAGATATTTTTAAGATAAATAATTTTTATTTCATTTCAATAATCGTATATTTTTAATTAGAATTTGTTTATTTTTCTATGGCGGATTCTTTACATTTTAAACTTTGATACAAAGCCATTAATTGGTGGTTTGACATATATAAAAATTAAATTCAATACTTTATCACTTAGTATAAATAAACCACTATATATATCTTTATATATTTTTTTGTCATGAATAAGAATATTGATAAATGAGTTTCAGAAAAGGATTTCTTTTTAAATACTCAGAATTTAACATTTTCTAAAAATAATCGTCACTTTATTAAATTTCACATTTTTTGGGTTATAGGCACAAGTTTGCTCTTAGCTCTTTTCACTTCTTACCTACCACCAACTCCTTAATTATTTTTCATAAGTAAGGACATGAAGTAAGGGTCTCTAAAAAGTCATATTGCAATAGTGCAATGCATATTTTTTTTTAATTTAAAAGAAATTTGCTTTATAATGTATAATATAATGTCAATTTCATTTGTACAAACAGTTTCATCCATATTCATGAGGTTTATGAGGTTACATGTACTTCTATTATAAAATTATTTTTAAATATTAAATTGTCGCTTTATAAAATATTTGCAAAAATTGTTTTCATATTATGCTGTACGATTATTGGTTTGTTTATCATGAGTAAATAATTAAATCTGTGAAATATCTGTTCCTCCGCTTCTCCTGGTAAACTTGGTGTTGGGTAAAACAATCATTCTTCTATCACATTTTTACGATTTGATAATTTTTTGTGCTCCTTATGTTTTTTTTTGTCTTATTATTAATACAATGATTTAACATTTTCACTTTTATGATATAGGTTTTCTGTTTACTGTAATAAATCATTAAATGTGGAGATAAGTGTACTGAGAGATTCTATGTATCTCTGTTATTAACACATGCTGATGATGCATATTCACATCAAAGTATAGTGTGTAGCCACACTCAGGACACGTGTTTGGGTTATGCTCCTATAGCGTGTGTATCAACAGATTTTTTTACAGTTTTGTACTATGTTTGCCAATAACTACACAGTGCAACACAAGATGTTTATTTGAAAGCTGAATTCCCATTGCGTAGCATTCAGCATGCTCGTAATTATTGGGTATTATACGCAGCAGCGTGGTAATTATTGGGTATTATACGCAGCATTTAATATATGGAGGAAATTGAAGCATTCAATTTTGTTGTGGTTTGATCAATGATGTGAAACTCCATATATTATATTTGATATTGAGAAAAATATAGAAGTTTTATTATATTTTAAGAGAGTGACATTACACCCTAGCAAACATTTGAATCAAACAATCTTTTGAAATTTTCAAAAATATTATTACTGCTATCTTAAATGTGTATTTATTATTAGTTTATTTAAACCTTATTCATACAATAATAATTAAATGAATATATGTATTTTTTTATCTTTGTTTTCTTTTTATAATATCAATGTGGTAGTGTATGATTAAGTGTTAATATGAAAATTGATTGTGTGCATAGGGTCTGGTCTGCGGTCGGGTGAGGTGACCCCCGGCAGTCCCTCGCGGCCGGGCAGCTCGCTGTCTTCGGCATCCACCGCGGCAGGGTCCAGCAGCGCGACCATGACTTCCTCCGTGATGGGCTCACTGGTCAACCGCCGTCCTCGCGTCACCCCTCGCCGCCCGCGCCCCGCCTCCATCGCCGGCACTGGCGTCACCACACCGCCGCATGTCAAGACCAGTCAGTACTCCCTTTCTCTCACCATGCTCTACTCTTGCTTAACCCTTTGGCTGAAAATGCCGCGATTTTAGAGAAAATAATTCAAAAGTCTTATAATTTATAAACAGTCTGTACTATTATTTAGATAATTTAGATTAATTTGTAGTTAGAATTTTTAAATATAATATATAGATTTAAAATAATAAAACACTTTGTATTTAACCACGATAATATCCATACCGTATTTATATTTTGTCCTCTCTTTGAGATGAGCGATATATCGGATTTCGGCAACCATAGGTTTATATGTATATATTTTTTTATCATAGCCACAGTGGGTGCTGATGGGAAGATAATTGGCGTGCGTGCGGAAAAGCCACCGTTGCCTCGAGTGCACTCAGCAGGGACCAGCAAGAAGGGCCCGCAGCCGCCCACTCCAACCCAGGATAAGCCTGAGGTGCCCAAGAGAGCGCATAAAGGGGGATCTGTCAAGGTAAACATACTAATTAGCCACTTGTTGGATTTTATAAACAAATAAAACTAAACAAATGAACCATCACACCATTTCTATCAAAGTGTATAAATCACTGTATAAACAAAACTAATCACTGTATAAATCATTAAACCTCTTTAGCTTCTTCTACATTCATACGATACTTTCCAGCATGTCGATCCTTCCGACTTCTAACATGATGGAACTTTGAAATTTGATCAATTTGGTCAAGACATTTCCTCTGTCTTCCTTAGCTATTCTTTCTTTATCTTTGCGTTCTATATGTACAAATCAACACTGTGACACACATGTCAAAAGGACCTCATCCTTCTTCTGGCGGTTCCATGCTTCGCTTCCTTACATAAGAATTGGAACCAGAACTTCATTGTAAACAGTCATTTTCAGTTTCATAAATAAACTTTTATTTCCCACTATTATTTTCAATCCTTCTTTCAAATAATCTAACAAAAAAATTTGCAGGCTTCTCCTCGACTCACTCCTCGCTCCACTCCACTGCAATCTCCAGCATCTGATCTTCCACCCTCTGTTCTTCAAGATGTACAGGAATCTGTCTTAATTGAACAAGAGGACGTTAAAGAGAACACTCTTGTTTCTGAGAGCCAGTCCACTGAAACTATAAATACGGAATCTGATGTCAGTAATTCGACAATTACCGAGACTGTCCAACAAGTTACCAAAGAAGTCAATGGCGAAGAGAGTAAGGTCACCACTGTGACAACGACGATTTCATCCAATGGCGAAGGGGACTCTGCACAGAGTGTGACCGAGACTGTCATCATCACCGAAGAGATTTCGGCAAGTGTTCCTGAAACCAAGGAAGATTTTACTCCTCCTCAGAAAGTCATCACAGAAATGGTTAAGAATCTTAAAATTAAAGAAGAGGTTGTGGAGAAACCACAGGAGATGACCCAATCTTCAGATCCCTTGGAAGGTGCTGATATGACAGGTAGTTTTACAATCAATAATCTACTTTAAAAATATCTTCTTTATAACTCGATTCCATATGGTGAAACCGGTTGCTGTCGAAATAAAGACAAAAGTGGAAGTAGTTAAAAAACATTGTTTTATTTAATTATTATTATATTTATTTAGAATGAAAATAAAATTTTATTACTTCAATTTTTTCATTCTGTATTTTTTTGTTTTCTTTAAAAATATAATGGTTTATTGAATCTATCTTCTCGTGTACCTTAGCATCCATGTCAGCTCGTGGAAGGGGCGTGATCACAACGGAGGGAGAAGCCAAAGCGGCTCTGGCCGAGAGGAGACGACTGGCGAGAGAAGAGGCCGAGAGAGCAGCTGAGCGAGAGAGATTGAGGTATTTATTTATCCAATATTTAATATTCTTGTATTTTCCAATATTATTTTAATATTTTAAACTAACCATTACACCGTCTCCCGAAGGGGTAGGCAGAAAGAATGGACTGCCACACTTTTCTTTCCTGACACATTTCTCTCGATTCCTCAACATTCATACATCGTGTCATGCACGCGCGTTGATTTCTCTGACTTCTCACATGGCCGTCTTCCTCGGTATTTTATGATGATTTAATTTTAAGTGTGCCAAGTGCACACAAGGAAAAGACTGACTGAGAAGTGCAGTCCCAAGTAGTTTTTATTTATTTAACATCCTTATCCTCATACTTAATTCCATTGCTATTCCACCCTAACAAACCTGCAACGCTGAAAGTACGATCCTGAAAACTTGCTTTATTAGCTGACTTTACCTTTCCGTTGGCATGGGTGTCACGCAGAGGTCTGAAATATATGCTCTCTGGTGTTGAACCGTAAACACTCGAACACAATTTGTATTTAACTAGCTACTGGACTCTGAGCCAGCGATGTTCCTTAAGGAGTGGCCTGATCTAACAGTCTTTTTGTAGCCCCATAATCAATTGTTTAATGTATCGCAGAATATAACTTTTTAATTGCCTCTTGTACTGTGATCACCAGGTTGGAGAAAGAAGAGGAGGAAGAGGCGGAGAGGCAGAGGCAGGAGGAAGAGAAGCAGCGCCAGCTGGAAGAGGAAACCATGCGCTTATCTGAGCTCCAACGTCAATCTGAAGAAGAACGTCTCCAACAAGCTATTTTGGTAATAATGCCTTTTTGTTATACTGTATTTCAAAATGTGAACTTTAATTTATTAGCAATTTCTGATCTGTCACTTTTAATGGTGAAATTTTTACAAGACTTGAAATAAGATATTTATGTATAATTTCCATAAAATATTTTATTTTTAGTACATATTGTTTTGTTATTTAAACTAATAACACATATTTTAATTAATATCAATGAAATTTTTGATCTGGTATCTTGGATTATATGGCTGTAATTGGGCATTTTATCCTCAAACTAAAACAAACCTAGATAGTATTTTTTTGATATTTTGGAAGCAGAAACTTTGACTAGAATTATGATTTTTTTAATAATAAATTTCATTGTTTTTAGTATAAACTTGTTTTTCGTGCATTTCACTAAAACAAATTCAACAATTTAACAAGTTCCAGATTGCACCAGCAATCTGTTATTTGTATGTTTTTTTGTTTAACATCACTTTATTATGTAAATGTCTGCAGGAGGCTCAGCGTCGCACAGAGGAGGAGGCAGCGCGCCGCGAGCAGGAGGTCCGTGCACGTGCGGAGCGTGAGGCGGCGGAGGCTCGCGCGCGGGAGGTTGCGGAACGCCTTCGCCGCGAGACGGAGGAGCGCCTGCGCCGAGAGGAGGAGGAACGAGAGGCTCGCCGTAAGCGCGTGGAGGCCATTATGCTGCGCACACGTCAGGCTAAGCAGAAGAAGGTAACCAGTGACCAATAGTTGACCAATACTATAATTTTTCTTCTATATTGCTATCACGTTGTTGTGTGGATTCTCATATGAATAATTTTTCTGAAAACATTAAACGATATTAACGTTTATATCGTTCTCCCAATTATGAAGGTGTAAAACCTTATAAACATATCGAGAAAATAAACTAAAAAGTGAAAGAAAAAAATGGCTTAATTCATAAAAAAATTGTCATTATGGAATTCCAGTGTTAACGCCTTGCATTTATCAAATATTAATTATTTCTTGAAATGGTTTTTTAATATGTTTTTATTTAGCAAAAAGCTATGAGCTCTGCCATCTTTTTTTTAATGGACTGGTTTTCGTGAATATTTTGACATGTTTGTTTGTGTACCATGGAAATATAACAGGGATTTTTTTAAATATATTTTCAGGATGGAGATAAAAGTCCAACAGAAGAAAATAAAAGTCTAGAAGAATCTGATCAAAAGTTCATAGAGAATAAAATGGCGACTGAAGAAGTGAGCCAACAGGAGTCTGTCCCCGCCGACCAACAGCAAAGGGACAGCGAATCGGCATATGAGCTGTCGGTACGGGAGCGCGAGGAGGCACTGCTGAGCCACTCCGCACCGCATAATCAGGCGCAGACTCCCTCGCCCACAGCGGGAAACGGGATCACCTCCTTCCGAAACGGCTCCACAGCACCAACCAATGGGGGACCTGCGCCCGATGTCCCGCCCCACAACTATGGAGCGCAGAATGGCCACTCCAAAAGTCAAATGAACGAACTCAATAATTTTATAAATACTAGTGAAAATCAATATAATAATGTGGCGCTGGATAATGCAGTGTAAGTATACTTCAATATTTACTTAGGCTTAATGGGAGGGCATACGATATCTCGGAGTTGCGGGAATTCTTTTTGTTACACTTATATATCGCCAATGTTTCATTTTTATTGATTGTATCTGTTTATACTAAGGGCTTTGTTTATAATGATTATTATGTAGGATAGTATATGAATACCGCCATATTAGATATAAATCATTTCATCAATTTAATAATTTGCATTTTTTGTTTTGTTTTCATTTTTTTGTGTTTGTTAAACACATTAACCCTTTATAGGACAACACATTTTATTTATAATTTTTAAGGAAAACTCAATTTAATTCAATCAACATCTGTTTATGAAGCTAGGAAAAATACAAGCACTTGAATAAAAGTATATATTGACCACAGTCTACATATGTAATGATATAAATACATAAAGATTATTTTAGATGGACATTAACCAAGATAAAATAACCCTTCTTTGCGGTGGCATAAATATTTGCCATCTTCCTATAAAGGGTTAAACGCATCACATTGGTTACTGATTTGAAAATTGAAAAAATTCCACAACACGCACCGCTGTGTATTTTTGTGCTTTCACGTATTATAAAAAAAAAGTATTACTTGTTCACTTCACTGCATGCTGCTTTTAATTGTGTTTATAATTAAAATTTATTTTAAATTATCTACAATGAAGATTAATGTGGAATACACAGTTTCTTGGTCCAATCAAACTAAAATATGGGTGAAATAAAACTAGATATATTGATGATTTTTTTATGATAATTAGAACTCTTTTTTCCACTTTAAAATTAAGTATTTTTGACATATCGCACGCTTAATAGTAAACTGACCGATTATGGTTTAGGTCGTAATTGGGTTAATATTAGACAGAGGCTTGTGTTAACGCTATCCATCTATTTTTCACAATGTTAACGCTATCCATTCGTACGTACGATAATCGTTCACAAAGTTAACGCTATCCATTCGTACGTGTTTTTCGACTGTTTTTGTTAAAACACCGACTCCTGTTGGATTGAGCAAAACTTGCTTTTTTGAGTTAAGCCAGTGTTCTACTAAGCGTGCGATATTTCAAAGGTTTTACACCTTCATAATCGGGAGAATGATATATTAGTATAATTCTTCCGGTGATAACGGTATACAACCTTAAAAACATGTTGAGAAAAATAAACATTAAAATGGAAATATTTAAATTCATAAAAAATTGGTCATTGCGGCATTACGCAGTATGAATGCCTTAAATTTATCAAAAAATAAATATATATTATAACTTTATTTTTTCTTCTTCATTATTTACAATTTAAAACCAAGAAATTTCAATAACGACATTAACATAGTTTTTTATTGAAATGTAAAATTCCCTTTTTTGAAGAGTAACGAGAATTTGTTTCTAAGGATTGTTAACAATTTGATTTAAGAATTAATTAGTGGTTTATGCTTGTAACACATTAAGTCACCGTTAAATATAGTGTTTAAATTTGTTTTGTATTAGTTTTTCATTTTTTTAAAGTAATTTACAATACGATAATGTATGCCTGAGTGACCCTGCCATTTTGAAGTGATTAGGAAATCATTTCACCCAAGAGTGTTGATGAATATTTGTGAGATTTGTATACATTGGTGCTATTGTATTATGCTCAAGCTTGTTAGTGTATAGTGTAGTATAAAGTTCGGTCCGATCCGAGGGTTCTCACCAATGTTAGTGAACATGTGATTGTCTCCATGCAAACGTGTACAGGTAGTTTTTGCCTTTGTGAATTTACTTTGATGCTGTTTTTATTAAATAAAATAACTAAATTATTAATTAACACTAAGCAGGAAAACATCTTATGAAAACAATGTATGGCTTAGGTAATATTTTGAACTTTATTAATTCTTTACCCTTTGGTTGTCAAAAGCCGATATATCGGCTTTTGCTACACCAGCGAGAAATGCCAAATCCGACAGATCGAAGTCATGATTTATAAAATAATCATATACATTTTAGATAGAGTGTGAGGGAGTGAGTCAGTGGTACATATTACTTACTAATTGGATATATATTTAATAAAATAATCATATTTAGAATTAAAAGATAATTTATAAATTAAAAGTACCCCAAGATTGCCGACAACCAAAGGGTTAATGCATAAAGCTTATGAAAAATACTACTACTGATCTAACATCATTTTAACCCCAATTGTGCAGCTGGCTTTATTTGCAGTAAAAAATGTGTTGATCTGCAGCTGACTATATTTGCAGCTCAGGTAGTTAGTCCTAGTTCATCATAATATTACATACAATTTAAAAGCTAGGAACTAAAGTAAAAAAGTTTATAAGATACATTCAAATATGAGCTGCTAATGTAGTAGGCTGTAGTTCGAAACCGTTATTTTGAACTGCAAATATAGCCGGCCACGCGGTAAGAGTTAATAATATAAATTTGTATTTTTTTAAATTATTCAGATAGCATGGTATTTTTACCACCTATTCAATTATTTTTTTAATACAATCACATCCATTAACTTTTTTCAGTTATAAGCTTTACCCTTAACCATTTTAAGTCCAAAAAAATTGGCTTCAAACTGAGGCTGGCTATATTTGCAGCTCAGATGGATTGTCCCAGTTTATCATAGCATTAAGCATAATTTAGTAGTATTACACTAAAGTGATTATTATTATTATTATGAGCTGCAAATGTAGCTAGCTGTAGTTTGATCCAAATTTTTGGACTGCATATATAGCCAACCGGACAATAAGGGTTAATATGTATATGGGTTCTCTCCCTTTTGCACATTCCTCTTTGTTCATTTAGTTTCATTCTCAATATATTTTTAACTTTTTGGTCTTCACATAAATAACAGACACAACCAACAATGGAAAATAAAATTTGATTATCCTTTATACAAAATGTCAATTATTCACAGTGGAAAAATAAGGAAATATTCAATGATCAGATAACACAATATTGTTTTAAAAATAAATTTTTGATTATTGCATTTACCATAAATTAAATTAGAATTAATAAACGTTTTAAAAATCAATAAATAAGATGCACTTGCATGACATATAATTCACACAAAACAAAGTGGTTCAGCTGGTTTTTTTTTAAGATAAAACAATTTTCCAAATTCAAATTTTGTATTGAAACTCAAGTTAATTTGTGTTTAGGTGCCTACTTATGGGCAGTACTTTAGTAGGCACCTGTTTAACTGTCATATAATTGTTCTTATGATATAATACGAATCCCTGTAATATTACAGTATATATCGGTACTTATTTGGCAAAAGGTTCCAGATGCGTTTTTTGTGAAATTGAGTTAAATATACCATCAGTATTATTTTTGCACACTCTATGTTTTGACAAAACGTTAGAGCTGTACTTTTTTTATTACATTTTTTTATGTATTTTTTTTATGTACAATTGCATTCAACCCCTATTTAAAAAATATATATATTCATATTTTTTTAATTTAGTTACTTTGTAGATAACATTATGCTACGTAAATTGACATTTGAAATAAACAATTTGGAACAAAAATTACATTTTTATAAATAATATAAATAATGTAAAAATCTTATTTTTGCTCTCCTGTAAAATTCATAAAAAAAGCACCTTTTGCCAAATAGGTACCGATATAGACTCTTGATAGCAAAGTAAATATTTTACACACTATATATACTCAAGTGATAAAAGAACTTAACTTTTGTCTCCCAAGTAAATAAATGTTTTTTTTGTTTTGTTAATTCAGTGCACTGTTTTCAGCCATGTCCTCTGAAATTTCATATTTCTTTGCATCATATGATTAAGTAATTTTTCTCAACTATTAAATAGTTTCCTCAAATAATTGTACACATATTTAAATATACAAAATTATGTGTAATTACTTTTCAAATGAATGTAATATTCCATAAGCATAATGGTTACATTTAATGAATATTTTATGATTGTTTAACACCATGCTTGTATTTCTTCTTTTAACATGTATATTCTATGTAGTTATTTTGTAAATAATGTTACAATATATGTATGTCCATATTAAATATTAAACAATTAAATTTCTATAACTCTTAAAACTTTTCATGATTCTTTTTTTCTATCCCAATAATTTCCATTAACACACCACAAATCTTTTAACCTAATGATAAGAGCATATTGAATATTTAAACTCAATATGTTATCTCAAGCACATTTTATGCTAATTCACAAGTTTTTGAACCCATGTTTTAATTATATAACTATGATAGTCAATAAGATTTTTTATGGTGTACTTTTTAAAATTAAAAAAAAATTATGTAACTCGTTTACAAAAATTTTATGAATTACACACATTTTTCCACTTTTGAGTTTATTATTCTCAACATGTTTCAAAGGCTTTACACCTTCATCATCGGGAGAACGATATCAATAGTTTATATCACGGTCCCGAAGAACAATGTCGGATGTGCAAATTTATAGTTTTGCGGTAGAGCTGTTTGATATTTCGTTCCAGCGTTTAATTTTTTTTTTGGTCAAATATTTTTTACCACAAATATGGATCAGTACAAAATTTCAGAAGAATGCTATTATTCTTGACCAAAAAAATATATTAAATGATTTAACGAAATTTCAAACAGCTGTACCTCAATACTGTAAATTTGCACATCCGACATTGTTCTTCGGGACCATCGATATGTTTTTATCGTTCTCCCGATGATGAAGGTGTAAAGTCATTGAAACATGTCTAGAAAAATAAACTCAAAAGTGGAAAAAACAGTGTTTTATTTCATAAAAAAATCGTCATTATAGAATTCTACAGTGTTAACGCCTTAAGTTTACCAACTTCGTTTAGTTTATTTTATTTTTTATTTATCATATGAAGACTACAGGGGAAAAACAAGGAATGTCCGTTAAAATTCAAAATAAATATAATAATGCCATCTGGCGGCATTTGTACGTATCTATCCATAGTAAAATTTTCATATTCAAAAATCATGTGTGTCATCGACTATGGCCAGATAATCGATTGCTAATTGCTAAGAAATATATAGACTTTGATTAGCTTTATTCTCAATTTATTCAAATTAACCTTCTACTGACATTCCTTATTTTTCCCCTGTAGTTTTCATATACATTAGCTAATCGTCATTTTATATATCCAAATATTTTGCGTTAAGTTAATATTGTTGAAAAATATTTCCATTGATCTAAATTAGGTCTATGGATCTGTGATTGAATTTCATGCTAATTTTTCTATCTTTATCCATACAGATAACAAATAAAACGTTAACAATCGGTGTTTTATCTTTTCATTATGTATAATTTAAAAAGTATACCATTCAATATATATATATATAGTAATAATAATAGTGATATTTACAATAATGTAATAATGCTATAGTTGCAATGGGGTATTAATAATTTCATATTCAAATTTTGTTTATATTCCTGTTGCGAGAAACTTCACAGAAACGTTTTTGGAAGAATTTTAAATGGAAGAAATGAAAATAATTTAACGGGATACATGTGAGTACTTTCTGCAATACACTTTAGATTGCCAGAGTAATTTAATTATTCAGTTTCCTTAGAAAACATAATTCGTGTAAATTTAATAAGTTTCCTATTTATTATATGTATCCCTTCTTCCATAAATTAGAATCCTTAGCTTATTATTGATCATAATAGTAACATTTCGTATGACTTCAATGTTTCGATATTTTTATAGTAAAATGTGTTCCAAATTATCTATTTAAATCTAATTAAACATTTTTTAAATGTTTTAACCAATTATTATAAATGTCAAATATTTTTCTGCTAAAGTAGTAATTTGTTATGGATATTATTTTTAGTATATTATACAAGTAATTATATATTTTGATAAGCATGCTTTGTTATATGGCATTTTTAATGTTAGTTGCATGCTTCTGTGTTAGCTATAATAATTCCTACAAACCTATATCCAAATATATTATGTATAATAATTAAATAAAACAATGTTTTTATAACCACTTTCACACTTTTCTATATTTATAAGCGACCGGTTTCGCCAGGCTCGTTGGCATAGACAGACTGATGACACTATTGCAAACCGAATCCTTTATATACATACAGATTGGTTGTGGTAAACATGATTCTATACAAAAATTATCTTCAAATATTTATGTAAAATTTACTAAATTTAAATTCCATTGTATTGAATATGAATCTTCTTGAATACCTGTAATACCATTATTTAAATTCAGTAATATTACATAAATATTTGAAGATTATTTTTGTATAGAATCATGTTTACCACCCCTGATCTGTATGTATATAAAATACTCGGTTTGCAATAGTGTCACCAGTCTGTCGATGCCAGCGAGCCTGGGGAAAATGGTCGCTATTGAAATAAAGACAAATGTGGAAGTAGTTATAAAAAACACTGTTTCATTTAATTATTATTTAAAATGAACTTCCATCAAGAGATTTCAGTTAAATCATTTGATTATCATAAAATTATGTATTTTATCAGTGAATTGTGTTTATCCGTGCAATTGAAATAATTTTAAAATAATACATACCTTGTTTTTATATTTAAAAAAAAGTACTGCTCATTGAAATCAAAAACTATTTAAAAGGCATAATATTGCTTGGATAAACTATGTTTGCGTATTTTTAGAAAATTTGATATTAGTTGTTTTTATATTTTACATATATTTCATTATTAAAATATGTATAAATTTTATTATATCATTATTTATCTCTTTGATCCAACGTTATGTCTGTTAGTTATATAGCTATATACGAGATATAAAGTAACAAACTAAATTGGAGTTTATGTTATGATAATACTGTTACATAACACAATATAAAAACTAATCTTGTTTAAAAAGGAATGAATGGGTAATTTTTTTAAAGCATTTCGCGGAATTGCACCAGTCTATATATATCTGAACTTTGTATTACCGATAGGCCCTAACTTATGGCAATCTACACTTCGATCAGCAAACTCCTCAGCAATAGGTAGATTAGTTGAGTCAAAGCGCAACCCCGGACAAATTGTGGCATGTCCGTCCACCTGGAATATGCTTCCCGCACGCCTCAGATGCATTGACAATCCGACAGATTTTAAATCTCATCTAAAAACCCACCTTTTCAAAATATTGCATAAAATGTAAACAACGGTTATCTGATTTCTGGTGTCAAATGCAGCTCTCATGACTAAAAACATTGTCAAAGCGCCCTTGACGTGAGCTACTCACGAAAACGGCGCTATACAAATTAGCCTAATAATTATTATTTAGGTGGTTTGGATCCGTGGAAAAAATGATAAAGAAAGTATATATTAACTATGTAAATGGAACATGAAATAGAGGAATACTGAAAAAAAATGTGACACAATCAAAAATTAACTGTCGGACACGTGAGGAGTTGGAGAAATCGATGTGCTTGCATGACACAATGTATGAATGTTGAAAGAACGAGGGGAATATGTCAGGAAAGTACAGCGTGTCAGAAAGAATGACTTCTGCCTGCCCCTTTGGAAGATGGTGTGATGGGGGAAGTTTTTATTTATTTAAAAAAATTACATTAGAAGAGTAGCACTGATGACTATGTCTAAGAATATTTTACATTTTGTGAATTTTCAATGGTTTTAGATCAGTTGTATTAATTACAACTACTTGCATAATCTTTACGCATATCCCCAAGTAATTATATTAATTTTGTCTTGTCAATATTTCACCATTGTAATTTTTTGGTTTTCAGAACACAGAATAATGTTACCAACCTGTTGGACATATCAGAGGTGGACTTATTGAATACTGCAAACAAGAATAATCCATTCTTGATCGACATCAACACGAACGGTGGTTCTTTGATGCAGCCCCTCACCAGCCCGCTCCACGAGGGCAACAACACCCTGACGGGCGACACCATATCCAAGAATTTTGTTAATGAAGATTCCATGAATTCCAATCAAACTACTAATTCTCCATTTATCACATCATTCCAAGATAATCAGGAAAATAGAGGTATATATTTATTTTTGCAATTTACTTTGTAACATCGTAAAATCATTATTTGCAGGTAAATCTGTACCTGAGAGCTATAAAGACTTAGTGAATTGAAATGAGTTAAGATAGCGATGGTCAGATTTTCATATTGTTTTGAGTGTATCCAAGGTTATTGTATGTCTTTATGGTTACATATTACTATACAATATCCTGTGTGCTATTAATGCTATACTGTATACGGGCAATGTGGCACATATTACTTAGTGCCATAGCAGATAGAGAGAGGACGAATGGCGAGCTTCCAGCGCCATAAAACTGGATACACCCAGCTAAGGGAAGGTAACCCCAACAGAAAATCCTCCAGAGAAGGCAAGGGGATACCACTCTGGATAGTTTTCCCCAGGTCATCACTATGAATACTCAAGGGTGATAGTCAACGTTGGGGAGACCTGACAGGACACGGAAAGAAGAAGTATACTGGATACTATGTCAATGATAATATAATATGTACAAAACTCATTTTGTACAAAAATTCAATAATTAATAGGAATGAAAACAACTGTTTTCTAGAAATTTTATTATATTTTATGGGAAAGACATATTTTGCCTTGCTTAGTTAGTCAAATAATAACATTTGATAATGCCTTAGCAAGGCGAAACATGTTATTCCCATAAAATATAATAAAACCACCATAAAACAGAGTTCTCATTCGTATTAATTATTTAATATGGAGTTTTATATCAATGATATGGCTATGTGAGCAGAAGAGACAATGACTACGTTGTCCACAAGGCTCTGCAACTGGAAGATGGAAGGAGGTGACCAGATCGGCCTCCTGTAACATAGATTTCTACAGTCAGGAATGACCTGAGGGTGCTGCGACTGGACAGCCAGATGACCCAGGATTTGAAACTTTGCAGAGCCATATTAGAAGAGCTGACCCCAAATAACGGGAATTGGTTAGGCGAAAGAAGAAGGAGTTTTACATCATTGTTCAAGAAACAATATATACAAAGATTCACTTAAAACTTACGGCTTTGTTTCATTTACAGAAATATTTGCCTAGTTTATGATACATACTTTAATCGATTGTAAATACTGTTTATATGTTATTTTGTGAAGTAACAAAGTGTTTGTGTTCCAGATGTATCCTTGCTGTGAATGTTCCACGAGCTGTGAGCAAGGAGCCAGAAGTCGGGAGCCGGGAGCCAGGGAAGAAGGAGGAAGGCAGGGAAGGAAGGGATAGGAGACTTATTAGTTTATGGTGGGCGGGCCGTCTCCCCGAGAGGTCCCGCCACGTAACACATTAATCTAACATAGGAACATATTTTTCATTGGCTAAAACATTATACAAGTGCACAAACTGATTGATAAATTAAATTTATCTTTTTTAAATGATAAAGTTTAAACTTAGTTCTGTGTCACTTGTGGGATATGAGACGCGAGCATAGTATATTCAACTAATTTTATCCCAGAATATATATTATATTAGGTGTGTTAGAGATGAAATTTTAAATATATACCGAAATGTAACATAAAACATAATTCATATATGCATTTTTAGCTTAAATATGAAAAGGCTGTAAGGTTAGCAGTTTGCGGGACAATATACACAGGAAGCAAGTTTGGGCGGGATAGATTCTTGCCTTAATAGTCATAAGCTGGAGGAATCTTGCGGCGACCAAGCCCGGTGGAGTGTGGACTCGCTGTCAGTCACTGTGTTGTTATCTTATTTATTAAGTATTGGGAAGAGAATGGTCGGCGGGGACTCACGATGAAGCTTGCTAGTCAACCATTTGCTGCTTAAAATCAGTTATAATTATATATTGCCGGATATTTGAATGTCAAAAGTGTTTATAATTATACGGGACACGGTGAGATTCAACTTTGTATTGCGCACTTTATTTCATTTTAAGTGAAATGCATTTTTATAGATTCTTTTTTATTACTTTGAATTGACTTACAATAACAACCAGTATGTTAGTGTATGAATTGAGATATAAGATGTTTATTTATTAATCCGATCATGTTTCACTCTTTAAGGTCTTGTTCAATTTTTAATTTCAATGTTATCTTAATTGTATAAAAGCCTGTAATAAAGAATTATTCAATATCACTCCTATTTTATTCAATGCCCCCACAATCCACCGAGTAAAACAAAATAACAGTAAAATCAATGTTTTAAACAGATATGACATGACTCATAAACCAATCTGACCTACTTCAATACAAAGTAAGAATGTTTTTTTATTTCCCGTAATCCAATGAGATCAAAGTACGTATTCTTCTTCTACAGCTTTATTCAATCCAATGCTGGGTATAGGCCCTTTCCATTTTCCTCCACTCGTCCCTTACACTAGTGCTCCGCAATATTTTCTCACCTACGGCACACACAAGTTCTTCCTAGAATTCCGTGGCACACCAAAAGCTAAAATTCGGTCTGGACGTGGGCGTCAATCAGGTCAGGAGACGTTTTTTTTAGCTCATCAGCGACTTCCGGCTAGTAGAAATCAGCAGTGATGTTTTTTTTTGCTCCTCCCGAAAGATCGAATGACCAAATTTTCGTGAATTCTACTAGCCAGAAGTCGCTTTTAAGTTAAAAAATTGAGGTCGCCAGCAACTTCCAGCCAGTAGATATCAGCGCGACCGATTTTTCACGGATGACCTAAAATATACAAAAAAAAAGTCACCAATATCTCCTCAACTGGTTTACAAAAGAGTCGACTCTTTCGCAATTCACGAGTTTCGACTAGAACTAAATATTTTTTTCATTATGCATTTGGTCGCGACACACCTGCATCCGGTTCACAGCACACCGGTTGCGGAGCACTGCCTTACACATCCGGGTCATTCTAGCTATTCGAGCAATGTCATCAGTCCATCTTTTAGGTATAACATCCCAACACTCCTTTTCTCTGTCAAAGGATATATGTATTAACCACTCAAAACAAGCAACAAGCCAGCTTAAACAACAAGTAAAACCATTACATAATACGAATTTTGTTTTCTAGAAGTTTTATTATATTTAATGTGAATGACATGTTCGCCTGTGTAGTGTGTTCTTCAAATGTCTACATTTGAGAATGCTTTATTCAAGCGAAACGTGTCATTCACATGAAATATAATAAAACGGAATTTTTCATTCGTATTCATTATTTAAAATGGAGTTTTACACCATTATTCAAGAAACAAGTAAACCAATTAAATAGATATATTGAAACTAAAAATTAGAGTATATTGAGGTAGTGTGTAGCAAAATGTTTATATTTTGTACATATCTTCTTCCTCTTTACCATTGACTTCCTCTTGACTTAATTTCTCCAGAAAGCCCTGTCTTGGATCAGCTCTCTGTTGATTATACATTTCTTAAGAGTGGCCTCGATAGATGGCCACCATGTTGCTTAAGGCCATTTGTTACCCATCTTGACTGATTTGATTCAAAGAGCAGACATTATAATGTGGTCATTATCTGGGGGCCTGATGTGGTAAAACAATCTCAATTTGATTTCCTCATCCTTATCTATTATTGGGGCGACCTTAAAACTGCCATCATCATCACTACCCTGAAGATGGAGACTGCAATGATCTCCGAAACGTCGGTCCAGAAATGCGAGCTACACGGATTTTCCCAAGATCCCAAAATACACATTATCCAATCCATTGGTAATATATGCAGTAATTTTAAAAGCAATCTGATAAAAATGAAATTCCGAATATTTCATTAATTAAACAAAAAATAAGCTGAAATCAGCTTATATAAAATTCTAGAGATTGTAATTTAATCCAATGATTGAAAGTACCATCCATAGAAATCTCAATCACTTTTTTTATATTAAGAAATACTATACGATTTGTCTACAAAAGCTTAATGCTGAAATATTTTGAGCAATATCTTTATGGTAACACTTATTTACTTCGTATAGATAGAGTTTCGGCCTAATTTTAAACAGCGGATATTGTCATATGAATAACATTTTATAAAATTGTATAAAGAAGAAATTATCACCGACGCGCGAACATTTTAATTCATAGTTTGAGAAAAGCGCCAACGCGCGACATTTTATAATACTAGCACTCCAATCCTTTGCCTAATTCGATACGAAGGAATCTGCTATGATTTTTACTAGTTCATTGTATTGTTGCTAGATGGCTATGCCATCGCAGGCTGTGTACATTTAAAAGTTGACAAAAGCGGGAAGGCGTATCTCAACTGTCAGCGGAAAGTGATGTCATTCGCATTCGCGCCACGGAAGTTGCCGGTCTGTTCAGTGCTCAGTGTAGTGTCGCTCGAAGTTTTCAGTGCAAATAAATAATAATCCCACAAAATGGCAAATAATAGAGCAGCGAAATCTGGATTTGCCGCCGAGGCCCAGAGAAAGGTGAGTGATTTATTCACACGTGTATTATCAAACATCATACATATAATGTTCTATTTCACAGATTTTGTTCGAAGCCGGTTCTCTGTATCGATTTCCATGTTTTTAGTAGGGGAGCAGGGATAGGTCAATTCAACTCTTGACCTATATATGAGATCTACGTTTTATGTTGTCGGGTTCGTTGTTTTAATGATGTAGATTCATATTAATTTATTATTTGTGGTGATACGTCGCTTTTGCTAATTTTTTAAGCACTTTTTTTTACGTATTTAGTTTTTGTGTATGGCGTACACGTTTATTTTAAATAATTTACATTGCACACTTTATTATTTGTCTGAGATTATTTGCTGAACATAATAATATGTTGATAATAAGGATTGAACAGTCCTCCTTGCACTGTGATTCGTCCGTCCATATTTTACACCTGCCGTGAATTTTAATTAAATCGTTACATAGAAATTGACTAGCCGAAGGTAGTTATTATAATATCGCGTCTGTGTGCCCATCTCGAAGCCTTGAGGTACAGACGGGTGTGTTTAATTCGAGTATTTTTGATTCAAGATTCAAGGCGTGCTTGAAATCATTATGCTATGGCCATTACAAGGATTTGTTTTGTAACTCAATGAAAGAATATTTACAACTCTTTGGATTTACCTGAGTTTGCACACATCACATGTATATTTGCGACCATACCACATTGAAATATATTATATTGAAAAATAATAAACACTTTTTACAAACTTAATCTCTAAACATAATAATATTATTATATCTAAATATATAATAAGCTAGAATGGCAGTGCACAATGGTGTTCTTCTACCGACCCTTATGTATGGAAGCGAAGCATGGAACTGGCAAGGATGAAAGTAGAATAAATGCAGTAGAAATGAGATCTCTTAGACGAATGTGTGGATACTCTATGTATGATAGAGTGTCGAATGAAAATATAAGAAGTGAATGCGGTGCGAATGATGGTGTCATGAACAAAATAATGAAAGGATCATTAAGATGGTTTGGACATATGGAAAGAATGAATGAAGAAAGAATGGTAAAAAAATTATTTGTTAATGATGTAAATGGAACCAGAAATAGAGGAAGACAGAGGAAAACGTGGCACAATCAAATATTGAATGTCGGTCACGCGAGGAGTCCGAGAAATCGACGTGCGTGCATGACAAGATGTATGAATTTAGAGGCAGCTAGAGAAGTATGGCAGGACAGAACAGTGTGGCGTTCCATTATTTCTGCCTATCCCTCCGGGGAGGCGGTGTGATGGTTAGTTAATTAGTAAGTTCTTAATGACTTGGACTTGGATCTTCTGGCTTACAGAGGTTCAGCTCTAATGGCTATTCCTCTTACGTCTGTAGGAACATTGTTGGAATGCGATTTGGTAGTTGTTTTATGATGGGGCTAGATGTATGGCCCGGAGTGTCCCTCCGAAAGAGGGCGAGGGGGGATTTAGGGTTTATGATAAAGTCTTACATTATGATTGGATCGGTGTTCGAGTAAAAAATAAATAAAATTCCGGTGTTATATTGTGTTGAGGCCGCGAGTTCAAATTCTACTGATCTCTTAGTGACAATCTTAATTATGCTTCTAATACTCGTATATATTCTTCTTGATATGAATAATTTGTTAATTATTTTTAACTTCTCTGACTCATTAAGGAGTTCATAATATTTGTATAGCTTGAATTGTTACACGCTTGATAATATTGACATTACGACACGAAATGGTGAACGAAGTTGGATTTTTTCCATCTCAGCTCACGCACGTTGTGTGGTCTTGAATCCAACAATGGTCTTATCAACAGAACGTCGATAAGAAAAGCGTTTTAGATTTGTCACGTTTTGTTGACTTTATAACCTAAGTACTGCCCAATATCACGTATCAGCTTAGTGAGTAAACAGAAACGCACCTCGGCAATAAAAACCCACGACTTTGTACCATTTATATCATCACAACAAATTTGCTGTTAATATTGATAATTGACGACCTTCGTGGCCGAGTAGCAAGTGTTTTGACTGCCACACCGAAGGTCCCGGGTTTGATTCCCGGCGATCGATGGCAGCGTGATTGTTACGCTGTCTTTGGTATGGTAAAGAATTCACAACAACGACAACAAACTCGATCGAGTTAGGAATACAGCAATCCGAGAAATCTGCGAGGTCGAAGATGTGGTCAGATGGGGACGTCAAAGACGAAGATACTGGCACCAACATGTAGAAAGGATAAGCTCAAATAGGATACCACACATAGCTCTCAATGGAACGCCAAACGGACTACGCCGACCAGGAAGACGCCCGAAACGGTGGAGAGAAAGCTGGAGTTCAGCGTCTCAAGAGGACCCGCCTGAAATAACAGGCTCCTGAGTCTACCACAAGTGAAGAAGAAGAAGAAGAACAACAACAAACTCCGAAAGGGTAGGCAGAGGGAATGAACCGCCACGCTACTCTATCCTGACACACCTCTCTAGCTTCCTCCACATTCATACACCGAGTTATACACGCACGTCGATTATTCCGACTTCCAACATGGCCGACCTTTAAAATTTGATTGATTTGGTCATGTCGTGTTTTCCTCGGTCTTCCTCGACTCCGTACTCCATTCACATCGTTGACGGATACTTTATTAACCATTCTTTCTTCATCCATGCGTCCCAGCGAGCCTGGCGAATCCGGTCGCTGTCGAAATAAAGTCAAAAGTCTAAGTAGTTAAAAAACATCGTTTATTTAATTATTTTATAAAAATAAAAGATATTATTTAAAAAAATTCAAATTATTGTTTAGTTCTATTTTTTATATCCATAAGCCTGTCAAATTTTCACAATACTTATTATATTAATTCGTTTATATCAAAATACAAAGAACGTTTTGACATTGTATATTCGAAATTCATATAAGAATATATAATATTTCCATAATTCTATTATATTATTTTTAAACAATGTAATTTATTAACCGTTTCAATGTTATTTCAAATCGCGACATCTATTTCCGTTCTAATGAATTTAATAATCAAAAATATTTTTAATTAAGTAAATTTATAAAAAATGATAAAACAAAAATTTACGTTGACCGAGTAATAATAATTACAAAGAATTTCGCCTTGAATTCTTGGTACTATTTTTATGATGGTATTAAATAATTTTATGTAGTGTACTTCAAGGTATTAATATTTTATGATACCATGGTCATCAAAAATACGATAACAAAAAAACAGCTTACTCCAATGGAAATAATAATTAGTTAAGTATTTTTAAATTATCATTAGCTGTTCATTATATTAACATAACATGTGTACATTGCACAAAGCACATCCTAATATAGTATGTTTATGTACATAATTTTGTTAATGTATTTATTTATCAGATAAAGCTCGTATTTCCTAGAAATATTCGCTACATCCTTTGGATATCGCATGTCCTGATTGGTTATACAAATATTATTTTTCCTGGAATCGGATTTTCAGGACCTGAATGCTGTTCAATTTGATCGTGCCACGTTTTCCTCGGTCTTCCTCTATTTCTGGTTCCATTTACATCGTTAACATATAATTTTTTACCAATCTTTCTTCATTCATTCTTTCCATATGTCCAAACCATCTTAATGATCCTTTCATTATTTTGTTCATAATACCATTCGCATTCACTTTTTATATTTTCATTCGACACTCTATCATACACAGAGTATCAACACATTCGTCTAAGAGATCTAATTTCTACTGCATTTATTCTACTTTCATCCTTCTTTTGCCAGTTCCATGCTTCGCTTCCATACATAAGGGTCGGTAGAAGAACACCATTGTGCACTGCCATTCTAGCTTTTTGGATAGGTTTTTGTTTGCGATGACAACTTTCAGTGCATCATTCACTTTGTTACCTGCCCCAACCCTTCTTTCAATATCCCTCTCCACCCGCCCATCTCTTGTAAACATACTACCTAAATACACGAACTCATCGTGGCACGGTCAAATAAATCAAATATTGAAAGTCGGCCATGTGAGGAGTCGGAGAAATCGATGTCTGAGAAACGCGCGTGCATGACACGATGTATTGATGTTGAGGAATCGAGAGAAATATGTCAGGAAAGAAAAGTGTGGCAGTCCATTCTTTCTGCCTACCCCTTCGGAGAGACGGCGTGATGGTTAGTTAGTTAGTTACTTATGTTGTTCAATCCATATACGTACATTCATCTGTTGCTATTGTAGTTGGAAGATGCACACGCGTTGGTAAAATGGATTGATATTTTTTTGCGTGGACTCTCATACACTTCTCAATTCTCAATAATTCACCCATCGTGCTTCCTATGTATACAGTTTCAGTCTAGTAAGTATAATGTTAGTATGTCATAAGCCGCCATCTGTTGAAAATAGTTGTAGCAAGGCCCCAATCTAATTGCCTAATGGTTGTCGTTCATACACAGTCATTATTAGGTCAATCCGGTAATATTTTATAGGTAGTATCGAAGATCTTTGCCATAAAAGGTGTGTATTCTTTAGATAATGTTTACAGGTAGATACAGATACATAAATCCTTCTTATTTATAGTATATACACACGTATTAAATATAATATAACGCTGCCGGGAATGTTTTAGTTGGATATTGGGTAATGTTGAGCATTCTTGTTTGACTGTAGTTTTTCGTTGACTTTTTTATAGGCTCTGCGATTTTACAGAAACCTTACATGTATTATATCAAATAAACCTAAGTAAATTAGTCAATTGATTTTAGATTAAACAAGCTTAGTGTTTGTGAGCAGATTGCAATATACCTACATTTATTAGAATTATTTATTGAAATCAGCAAATTTATTACAAAATTTTAAAACTTTCAAATTATGAAATTAATCGTAAGTTTCTCCGATTTACAATTAAAATCTTTTGCGACTCGCTTATTGCAAAGCTTCATCTTCATTCAAAGAATCAAAAGTATTGTTTATACAATAAAATAATAGATACAATATGTATGATAACTTATTCCTTATATTCGACGACCTTCGTGGCCGAGTGGTAAGTGCATTGACTACCACCCCGAAGGTTCCGGGTTCGATTCCCGGCGAGGGCAGTGTGATTGTCACACTGTCCGTGGTCTGGTGTAGAATTCACGTGACAATAAAATGGCGATAGATTAGCTACCTATCACATGTCACGAGAATCACTATGATAACTATAATAATACCCTTTACATCGATTTGGCTCATGCTGTCATGATGTAAAGAGCGATTCAACAAAATAATACTAATAATAATATTGCCTCGAAGCTTATGTCCCAGCGAAACTAGTCGACTTCAATTATAATTTTACCATTCCGTGGTTAAATACAAAGTATTTATATAATATTTCTTCTTCTTCCTTGTTGTAGACTTATGTGGTATGTTCTCCAAAGGGTTGCTCCCCCTGTGAGCTGGATTCCCAGCTGTCCTTCCATATTTTAGGATGTCTTCCACGAGGACGAGTCCCGTTAGGCTGTAGTGCAATATAGGGGAGTCTGGTGGTGTCCTTTCTTTGGACATGACCGTACCAGTCTCTCCTTCGCTCTCTACTTCATCTTATAATATCCTCAACCTCACATATCTCTTTAATTCTGGTATTCCTCACGCAATCTCTCAGTGTCTTGCTTGCTATCGTCCTTGGTGTCTTCATCTAGGAAGTAATATAAGAATTTTAAAATGTCTAACCAAAAAGTTTGTATTTCATATGAAAGTGTCGTTTTTCATAAAGTTATTTTTAAAATAATTTGTATAAAGTAGTACTTAAAGTTTATCATTGTTCTTAATTAAACATTCATAGATTTTATTAACTTGGTGTAATCGAAATACGTTGATTATAATAAAACTAACTAACTAACTAACTAACCATCACGCCGTCTTCCCGGAGGGGTAGGCAGAAAGAATGGAACGCCACGCTGTTCTGTCCTGACATACTTCTCTCGCTTCCTCTACATTAATACATCTTGTCATGCACTCACGTCGATTTCTCCGACTCCTCACGTGACCGACATTCAATATTTGATTGATTTGATCGTGCCACGTTTTCCTCGGCCTTCCTTTATTTCTAGCTTCGTTCACGCCGTTTACATATACCTTCTTTACCATTCTGTCTTCACTCATTCTTTCCATGTGTCCAAACCATCTTAATGATCCTTTCCTTATTTTGTTCATAACACTTTCATTCGCACCACATTCACTTCTTATACTTACATTTGTCACTCTATCATATTATACAGATTTGCCATACATTCGTCTTAGAGATCTCATTTCTACTGCATTTATTCTACTTTCATCCTTCTTTTGCCAGTTCCATGCTTCGCTTCCATACATAAGGGTCGGTAGAAGAACACCATTGTGTACTGCCATTCTAGCTTTTTTTGGATAGGTTTTTGTTTGCGATGACAACTTTAAGTGCACCAATCACTTTGTTGCCTGCCCCAACCCTTCTTTCAATATCCCTCTCCACTCGCCCATCTCTTGTAAACATACTACCTAAATACACATACTCAACTACTTGCTCCAAATTTTCACCATTCACGCTAATGTTGCAGACTATGCGTTGATATTCGTATAATATTTCAAATTATTTCAATTGATCCGTAATTATATTTTTATAAGTGTTAACGCAAGTGCGCGGCTTATAATTTAATAAAGCCACACCACAAATTAAGTGTTTCATACGAAAGTATAAATATTTTTTTATTTTCTCCGAAAGTGGTGCTATACCGTTGGCACGTTGTACAGTTAAACGTATAATCGAATACTTAACTTTTGGATCACTGTAACGGAATTCTTTCCATTTAAAAATAACAATCAATTAACTTTGTCCCACAATCGCGATATATTATGGATGTCACGTAACACATTTATGAAGGGACTTATTTGTTTAGTACTTGTACGCATGCGTACAGTTATATCGAGAATATTTCGGCCCTTTTGAATACTGTTTTAGGGACAACGTTTTTTTTAACATTTCGATTGTCATGATGGTCACCGAAGACCGACACTAATTTATATGAACTGATTCAACCGGTGAAGACTGTTTTGTTTATAAACTTAATGTGTAATTACTGTGGAAATTTATAATACATATTTTTTAATAAATTAAACACGTTTTTTTTCTTCTCATTAATACGAATTAAAACGTTTCATTATATTTTCTGGGAATGACATGTTTCGCTTTGCTAGAACAAATGATAATGCCTTAGCAAGGTGAAACATTTCATTCCGATAAAATATAATAAAACTTATTGAAAACAGATGTTTTCATTTGTAGTAATTATTTAATATAGAGTATTACATTATTATTTAAGACAATTCATAATAACACTATTTTCCTACAAAAAACAGTTATTTAATTCATATTAAAATGTGAACATAGTAATATTTTAATGACAGATAGAGGTAACCAAAACACAAAAAACTCTTATAAAAACTTTCTTCTTCTTCTTCTCCGATGGCCCTACAGCCCATATCGAGCCTTAGCCTCCAGTATTCTTCGCCTCCAACTCCCCCTGTCCTCCGCTTCGACCCTCCAATCTGACACTCGTAACAATCTTCCCCCACTCTCCCAACTTCATCCTCCCATCGCAGCCTTGGTCGTCCAATTGGTCTTCTACCACCTGGGGGTATAAAACTTTAATTACATAAAATTATATTTTTCGAGGTTCGCAACCCATCACACCGCGTCTCTCGCGTTGGCGAAAAGAGAAGAATGGAGTGCAGCATCGATTAAAGTTGCAGTCCATTCTTTCTGTCTACCCTTTCGGGGAAACGGCGTGATAGTTAGTTAGTTAGTTAGTTATATTTTGAAAATTTTACACGAAATTGATTGGCGTTCAAAGTTTTAACAAACCGTTCTAATTATTATATTCTTATTTAAAATATTGTATTTTCGCGACAATTGAATTATATGTATATGCGGAAATGAGAATGAATGGGTCAGTCCTATTTTTAACGTACTCGTATAGTTCTTTATTTTGAAAAAGGCCAGAATGTAAAAAGTATTTTACGGTGTCCATTACAGAGCCATTCCCTTCAAGTGTTCGCTGTGGCTCCACCTTGTTGATAGCATAAATGTAAATGGTTTCGCACAACTGGCTTCAAACAAGTTTCCGATATTGAGCAGCTTTGGTGGTAACTGTGGCGATGACTTCATTTTCAAAGAAAAGGGGGCAATGTTCCTTTTGAACAATATACTACACCATACAACACTTTCAAGTGGATGTAATTGTCGCTGCTAAACTGCTCATGGATTCTCCGTAACCCATATCTTTATCTTGCAGTTTTGCTTGTTAACAAAGCCATTTAATTGGAAATGAACTTCATTATTGACGACCTTCGTGACTGAGTGGCAAGTGCTATGACTGTCACACCGAATGTCCCGGGTTCGATTACCGGCGATGGCAGTGTGATTGTCACACTGTCTTTGGTCTGGTGTAGAATTCATTTGACAATAAAATGGCGATAGATTAGCTACCTATCACATGTCACGAGAATAATTATGATAACTTTACCTTTTATATGGATTTGGCTCGCGCTGTAATAATGTAAAGAGCGATTCAACAAAAATAATAATAATTATTTTTATCAAATTGTGGATTTTGCATTTAAAAAAAAAACTAACTAACTAACCATCACGCCGTCTCCCCGGAGGGGTAGGCATAAATAATGGAACGCCACACTGTTCTGTCTTGACATACTTCTCTCGCTTCCTCTACATTCATACATCTTGTCATGCACGCACGTCGATTTCTCCGACTCCTCACGTGTCCGACATTCAATATTTGATTGATTTGATCGTGCCACGTTTTCCTCGGCCTTCCTCTATTTCTAGCTCCGTTCACGCCGTTTACATATACCTTCTTTACCATTCTGTCTTCACTCATTCTTTCCATGTGTCCAAACCATCTTAATGACCCTTTCCTTATTTTGTTCATAACACTTTCATTCGCACCACATTCACTTCTTATACTTGCATTTGTCACTCTATCAAATACAGATTTGCCACACATTCGTCTGAGAGATCTCATTTCTACTGCATTTATTCTACTTTCATCCTTCTTTTGCCAGTTCCATGCTTCACTTCCATACATAAGGGTCGGCACAAGAACACCATTTTAAAAAGTTTGATAATTGAGAACGTCCTGAGTTCATAGTTCTAATAAAAATATATTGTTTCTTGAACAAGGATGTAAAACTCCATATTTAATAATTAATACGAATGAACACGTCTGTTTTCTAGAAGTTTTATTATAATTCGTGTTTATACCATGTTTCTCGTTGTAATGCCTTCGACAGGTGAAACATCTCATTCACATAAATTATATTAAAACTTCTAGAAAACAGACGTTTTAGTTCGTGTTATGTATTATTAAAATATTTGAAACATTTATTCAATCAGTAACTTCAATCATAAATTGAGTGATTGATTTATTATACAAGTGTTTTTAGATTGTCTAATGTTACCTAAATTAAAAAATTAATAACCTTCATATATATAGTAAGATTTTTATCTTTTGGTATTTTGATCTCATATCTTTACAAGATTATTATATGATATAAAACATAATGTACAAAATAACAATGGAATTATTAATTATATAACTATTTATTTATACAATAAATTTAAAATCAATTTATTAAATTTTTGGGTAGATTTTCACGTTTGGATTATTATTATTTTGTTGAATCGCTGTTTAGATCATGACAGCGTGAGCCAAATCGATGTAAAGGGTATTATAGTTATCATAGTGATTCTCGTGACATGTGATAGGTAGCTAATCTATCGCCATTTTATTGTCACGTGAATTCTACACCAGACTATAGACAGTGTGACAATCACACTGCCCTCGCCGGGAATCGAACCCGGAACCTTCCGGGTGGCAGTCAATGCACTTACCACTCGGCCACGAAGGTCGTCGTTTAGATTTTAGGTAGATCCGTATAATTTCTCCTTCACGATCTACGTTTCGGAGATCGGAGCAGTCTCCATCTTCAGGGTAGTTAGTTAGCTACTTAGTTCGGAGATAGTTGCAGTATTTATCTTCAGGGTAGTATACTACTTAGTTAATGCGATAACTTCTCTGAAGATGCAGACTGCAACGATCTCCGAAACGTTGGCCGAGAAGAAGTTACAAGGATTGACCAAAAATCCAAAAAAACAGCATTTTGTTCAATTCACTTGCTGTTTCAGTGATGTGTTTCCTATTAATATTTAAATATATTGTGTACAAATAATCAAAATATCCAGAGCATTTTTATTTGATTTTACAAATTTTTTTTTTGCAAATTCATGTTTTAAATTTAATAACTTATAACTTCTTCGTAATTTGGTTAGTATACATTTTTTATCACTGATCTGACATATATATATATTTTTTTTTTTTAACCCTTTATAAAACAATCATCCGAACAGTAGTGACCTATGGATGTGAGGCGTGGACAATGACAGCGAAATCTGCAGAGCGACTGGATACTTTTGAGAGAAGGGTGCTGCGCAGAATTCTGGGGCCTGTGAATGACGGTGAAGGCTGGAGAGTGCGGCATAATGACGAGCTGTACAATATTTACAAAGCTCCCAGTCTCTCCACACAGGTCAGACTGAATAGACTGAGATGGGCCGGTCACGTGCAGAGGATGCCGTCATCGCGAACCCCAAAAAGATTGCTGGAGTGGCACCCAGGTGGTAGAAGACCAATTGGACGACCAAGGCTGCGATGGGAGGATGAAGTTGGGAGAGATGGAACAAGATTGTTAAGAGTGTCAGATTGGAGGGTCGAAGCGGAGGACAGGAAGAGTTGGAGGCGAAGAATACTGGAGGCTAAGGCTCGATATGGGCTGTAGGGCCATCGAAGAAGAAGAAGAAGAAGATCTGACATATTTTTTCACCCGGTTTCGACAATATTCACAACTTCACAAGTTCAATTAGTCATGTAATACTTTGAATATGATTTGTTCAAGCCTAAGGCGAAGGTGCTAGTTAGAAATGTATTAATTCTTATACCGCTAAGAAAACATTACTTTATCTGTCATCGCTACACGCAAAATTCTTAACAATTATTTATTATATCAGTATCTTTCTCGAATGTCAAAGAATTAATAAGCACGCACTCAAGCCTGACGCGCACGACTTATTAGTTTAACTAAAGTCAGTCTAAGCGGGCTAAAAGTTAAAGTACCTAACCAATGCATTTATACCGTAATGGTCCATTTACACTGGACAGTCATCAGCCGATACCGACACGTCACGATAAAAATAGCCTTGAATCTCACTGACTCGTTGCTCAAATGTTATAATAAAATCGCCGTCGGGGGTTGCCGAAGAAAGCACATACCTACATAAAATTGATACTTAATAAAAATGATCAATATGTTTCAGGATTCAATTCAATTCAATTTATTTATTTTTTAAATACTAAACATTACAGTATATAACCAAAGCGCTTATGACTATACAGGTAGGATAGAAAAACAACAAAAAACTATTTAAAACAGTAAATACAATTATGAAATTTAAAAAAAGACAAAAACACCAAAAAAAAAAACACGAGATAATTAAAAAATTAAGACCGAATAAGTAATTAGAAACAATAAGAAGAACAACACATTATTTAAGAGATAGATGTTTTCTGATGGTAGCCTCACTATCGTGGAAGATGTCCACATCCGAAGAGATGCGGTTTAGAAGGATTATTGTCCTGCCCACGGGCATGTGGATGTGTTTCCAACAGAATATAATTCTTTTTTACAAAATACCGTTTTTACTATAATATAAATTCGCCGTGGAGAAGGCGATTATCTCGGAGTTTAAATATAATATGAACGGAATCGGCATTAATTAAAGCTAATAAGACACCATCAAAAGAAACAAAACGATTATTTCAAACCCGTGACGTGTCGGTATCGGCTGATGACTGTCCAGTGTAAATGGACATTAAGGCGTTGAGACATTAATACGTACGCAGATTTTTTAATATCGGGGATCTAATAAACATGTTATGAGTCTGTTTTTAATATCAATGTACTATTCCAACTACATTCAACAATTCCATAACATTTATACCCATGAGGGTACCAGTTGAGAGAGTAAATAATATTGTCAACGGTAATTAAGAGGATTAAATCCAATCATAATTTGTGGCGCCATGATGTAATGTTGTAAGGACCATTCATAATCGAATTAAATTATAAATAAACCTGTTTATGGTATCTGCTTTCATTTCAAAAGCTTAACGTTAACATACTCCAATACAAGTTTGTGGTTTTTTCGTTGTGAAAAATATTAAAACTTATCTTACTGACACAAATGTAAATCAAGAGGTTAATTGATAGTTTTAATGGCTATTAATGCCTCGTTTTTTCGCACATCTTGTATCTATGGTCATAAAATATAGATTAAGATTGTCTATTTTTTTTAATAAACTTAAGGCTAGTTACATGGTGGAATTTCATAATGAGGATTTTTTAAAGAATTAAAACGCTGTTCTTTCCACATTGGAACGAAACATCTCGAGAAAAATAAACTCAATAGTGAAAGAAAAGGCAGTGTTTTAACTCATTTAAAAAAATGTATTTTTTTTTCAAAACGATTATTTGGATCGACGGCTTTCATATTAGTGAAAGTACGTTCAGAAGACAAATTCTCTTGACTTTAGAGAGTATCTTGTATTCCTAAAATCGAACCATCTCTCATGGGTTCTTGGTATTATATAAAATAATTTATCTGTTCTCAATAGATGCCTCAAACTATAATTTTTGTTTATAATATATTTTGTTTAAAAAATAAAGGAATTTCGTAAAATGATGGAATTGTCAAAGAATATATAGAAATTATTAACACTTATTATTAAGCATATTTATTTATTAAATTTATATTCGTATTTAATATCCTTTTTAAATGAATAGTTCAAATTTGAAACTGATATAGTGACTTACGTAATTGTGAGAATCATTTCCAGAAGCAATAGGATAGAAAAACCGAGTAATTGGTCGTATACGGTTGAAAGCGAAAAGCCGACTAGTCGGCTTTTGGTAGTTAATGTGTTAAGAATCTGAGTATTTTAATGAGTTATTTCATTTGATAAAGAGTTCATACACTGTCAATTAAAAATTGGATAAGTTCGAAGTGAATTTGACAGCTTGATATCGGAGTTTTCGTAATTATATGCTTATCCAACTCCGGGAGGTAAATATGATTTAAAATGATCGAAACAATTCGCCGATTAATCACTGTTGACACAGTTCTCGGGCCTGTTTCATTGAATCAGTTTTGCTTGCAAGTCGAGCGTAAAGAAATCCGTTTGTTACTCATGTTTCTGTTTGAACGTCGGCATGTGGTTTGAATGATTCCGCGCCCGCTGCATTATCACAATGACGCATTGGTTCCGCCATCTTAAATCGAAGTGCATGCTTCTCTCCGCCAGGAGGCAGTTCCAGCGGAGTGCATTCTAACAGAATCTCCTGACCGGCCCCTTAATTGATCTGTCGTGTGCGTTTTAAATGAGACTCGAAATAATTGATATTTATTATACCCCATTTACTACTCTTTCATTATTGGGGGACGATTCATACAACATATTTTGTTACTACTCAATTACAAAATTTCAAGTGATAATGAATTAAACTGTATTTTCCCACTTGTGATACTTAAGTTTATTTATTTCGAATGAATGTATCGAAGGTGTGATACCTTCAATGAATTTTTTTAAATAACTTAGTAGTATTTCTTATATTGTATATTATACACGTTGAAATAAAATTAAACTCGTATTAGTTTAAAAAGAATTACGTACATTATATTAAAGAATTCATAGCTGTTTGTTTTGTTGCCTTACTGAATATTCTAAAAATCTAATTTAAAAGGGAAAATGAAATGGTGCAATAACAAAGAATTATATATTTCTTTAATGTCACATGTTATTTTAGATGTGAACGGCGTGATAATTATTTACACTTTATTTCATGATTTTTTATATTATATTTTAACAATTATCTCATTACTTCACGATTTTTATATTTAACCAGAACGGTGAGAAACTGGAGCAAGTTAACGAATTTATTTATCTGGGAAGAAAGTTTATAAGAGATGGGAAAATGAAGACAGACATCGATAGAAGGGTCGGTGCTGGAAACAACATAAATGGCGCTCTCAAATATATCACTGCAAATAGAAATGTATCCACTACTGTTTCTCACGCTGTTTCCTGGAGGGGTAGGCGGACTTCCACACTGTTCTATCGTGATACACGCATCGTTACAGGCACGCTCGTCGATTGTTCCGAATTCGAACATGCCCGCCTTTAAATAATTTATTAATTTGGTCATGCCTTATCTTCCTAGGCCCCCCTCGACTTCTTTTACAATTCATACAACTTGTTTATATGTTTTTGGCCATTCTTCCCTCATCCATTCGTTACATATGTTCAAACCATCTTAGTGACTATAAATTTAAATTAAACCACACTTGTGTTGTGGAATCGATTGGAATGCGTACATTATTAATGTCATTGTAATAAATTATAGTATTTGTATTTGAATACAGTTTTGACGAAAGAAATTCTAAGATATGATTATTGACCACTGTTAATGTCACTGTTCTTTGCTCATATATATTATATAAATAGCAAGACTGGACACCATAATAGGTAGTCGGTCTGAAGCACCATCGTGAGTCAGTGAGTCAGCCAGACATCTGTACTGACACCACGGACTTGGGCCTTGTACGGCACGGTTTGCGTACAGATCAAAAATATATTGTATCAAACGACATTCGCCCTTTATGATTTTTTTTATATTTTAACAATTAACCCTTTAATGGTTTGGACGAATGGACGAGAGAAAAATGGTTAAAATCTTGTAAACTAGCAGTGTGAGTGGAAAGAGAAGCCGTGGAAGACCACGGAAAGCATGGCATGACCAAATTAATCATAGACTGAAAGACATTTAACCGCCCTACCTTCGGGTTATTTTCCGAGAAACGTGCAAAAAAAGCCGGTTTTTTATTAATGAAATTTAATTCTAATTTTTTTTTTTTTTTTAATTACAAAACGACAAATACTCGGCCGCACACTTCGCCTGCCCCTTGTAAAACTATCATATCATATTTATGAAGACTTGTACTCAAGTGTTGTTAGCACACGCGCGTATCCCTAACAGTTTGTACATTTTATTATTATTTACATCGCCGGGAATCGAACGTGGGACCTTCGCAGTCAAAGCATTTACCACTTGGCCACGGATGTCGTATTTAAAGTTTTGATTTAAAACTAACTGTAAGTACAGGCCATTGTAATTCTATAGCATATTTAGATACAAATGAGATAATTTAAAATACATTGTTACAGATATACGAGTGGGAGGTTTGCGTTTTATCGTAATACTCGCTAATTTTATTGTTCCTCGCTGTGTTTATCAGAATGCAAAATTATATCATTCAGTTGCGCCATTGTGGCTCCCGAATGAAGTTACTAAAATGTGATAAGACTAATAAATCATACGTAAGAGCATATAAAACGGTGGCTTTACATACATTTAAACCTGTACTCGATGAGATCAAATTCCGAATGCCAGAAAACATGACACCCAAATTATTGTATGCAATATCGATAGTAGTATATTGGTATAGATTGTTTCTTGAATAATGACGGAAAACTCCATATTAAATAATTAATATGAATGAAAACGTCTGTTTTTCCATTTTTTAAGTTGGTCATGCTATGCAACCTTGGTCTTCCATGGCTTCTCTTTCAACTCACAATGCTTGTTGTCAACATTTTAACCATTCTTCTCTCGTCCATGGCATCCTTTTCTAATTTTACTTATGGTGAAATCAAATCAAATCAGTTTATTTCATCAATAGACATTACAAAATTAAGGTTTAAGGCATCTATTGAGAACAGGTAAAATGATATATTGTATTCATATAGTATACTATCAGAAAAGCCTGAGAGATGATTCGACATCAGGAAGACAAGATGCTCTCCAAAATCAAGGGTATTTATTTGCCTTCTGAACGTACTTTCACTAATATGAAAGACGTCGATCTCCGAGGAGACCGCGTTCAGCAGAATTGGTTTGCAATCCTCTGTCTTACATTTCTTCCTTATTTCGTAGTTCGGTATTCCATCATATATCGTTTGAACGCACACTCTTCTCAGTGATCTCATTTCTATGACATTTATCCTACTTTCATCGTTATTTTGCCAGCTCCAAGCTTCACTTACATGCATGACGACCTTCGTGGCCGAGTGGTTAGTTTTTTGACTGCCCTACCGAAGGTTCCGGGTTCGATTCCCGGCAATGGCAGTATGATTGTCACACTGTCTTTGGTCTGGTGTAAAATTCACGTGACAATAAAATAGAGATATTTCTCTTGTTCTTTTTTTATACACTTTGTTTATACAACACTTACATTAAAAAAAAATTAATTACATAGACATGTTATAATAACAATATTATAATATTTTAAATATGTATCTTATTAATATGTATCACTGAAGAAGGACTGGTTGTCCGAAACTTGTCTATGTAATTTTAATTTGTTTAATGTAAGTGTTGTATAAATAATGTGTATAAAAAAAAGAAAAAGAGAAATAAAGCAATTACAACACAAAGTATGGTGAATATAAAAGAAAATAGAGATAGATTGGCTGCTATCTATCGCATGTCACGAGAATCAATATGATATCTATACCCATTACGTGATTTGGCTCGCGCAAAGAGCGATTCAACAAAATAATAATTGTTGGCTCTATAACTCCATGATGACCTTCCATGGGAATTTTTCAATTACCCCTTCATTCGTGGCATCTTGATATAAAGTGATTACCAAATATAAATACTTTAATAACTCTATTAGCATCGTCAAAGAATGCCTTCAATAATATTTGTGACACGTGTCGATGTGGACATATGAGTAATGTTCCAATATCCCCGGAATTTGTCCTCGTCTCGTCCACACCACCAGAAATATCGGCTGTATACTCGGTGATCAGACCGTATAATAAGATTCGCATCATGTCCTATGGAATTTGCATACCTCAGGCATCATCGGATGGAGTGGCCTTTTGGAACTTCGATGACTCAAAATATAATCCACGCCTCACATTTACCAATCAACAGATGGCCGCATTTTTAATTTCAACACTTAATAATGTAACGAGTTACGTTTCAAACACCGCAATTTTGTTCATGGTTCATTTCAATAGTACCTACATTTATTTACTTAGGAAATTGAAAATAAATTTGTTTAATCCACTAATTATTAAAAAAGATATTAAAAACACGTCATGTTTCGGAGGATACCTCCATCTTCAGGTGTAAAAATTTAATAAAAAAATAAACAAAGAAAGACTAATATAAAAACGAATTTAAAATTCGATACAATAATTCAAATTTAAAAATTCACCTGGGCTATTTGTTATAAGTACTAATAATTATTTTTTTAACTAATAATAATACCTGATAAATACTAATAATGATTAATATTAAATAATAATAATACATGATGATAATATTATATAATAAATTAATTAATATAAAATAAATAGCGGGAGATGCCTATTGGTGGCGATGAGGTTCGCAACCCATCACACCGCGTCTCCCGCGGGGCGAAAAGAGAAGGATGGAGTGCCGCATCAGTAAAAGTGTGACAGTCCATTCTTTCTGCCTACCCTTTTGGGGAAACGGCGTGATGGTTAGTTAGTTAGTTAGTTAAAAATAAAAAATAATTTGTAATTTAGAAAACACATACATTTGAAAAGACATAATTACTCATACAAACTCAAATAAAACATTTATTTTTTGTGAAAAACATCTACGTAATATGTTTTTTTTAAGAATTTTGAATAGATTCGTGAAACATCTCTATCTCGATCGAGTTATATAATAGCTGAAGGTGGAGACTGTAACGATTTCCGAAACGTCAGTCGAGAAGAAGTTAAACGGATCTACACAAAATCCCCAAAAAATATGTTTCTACCCACAGTGCACAACTATGCAATTATTTGATACTATTGGAATTGTTATTAATTTGCATAGAATTTAAAAATATCTCATTTGGTTTTATAAATATCACTTGTACATTCGTTTTATTTTATGCATTACTGAGTAATGATGCGTAGGTGAAGTGTTCCGAGATCATTCAATCCAAATGTGATGGTGTCTGGACACAATTCATCGGTGGATTAATCAAACAAAATACTGGTTTATGCCGTCATCGGTTAGTCAGCTCTGTCGACTGAGAAGTTAGTAAGACGGGCCGAGAGTAAAGTATGTGGACGCCAGACATTCATAGGGAGTTCGTGGTACATTAAAAAATATAGTATTTTATGTTTAGTCTTATTGTTATTATTATTTTTCCGGATAAATCTTTACATTATTACAACGCTACCAAATTGATATGAAGACTGATATAGAAAGAACATTAAAGGATATTTATTGTTTCTGGACCAGTGATGTAAAACTCGATATTAAATCATTAATACGAATTAACACGCTTGTTTTTATAGAAGTTTTTTTTAATATTATATGGGAATGATGTGTTATGCCTTGCTAAGGCATTATCAAATGAGAATACACTTGCAAAATAACAAAATTTAGGCTATTCATTTGGACAACAGTTCAGTAAAATCGATTTCACAACATAATAAGAATAATATAATTAGAAAAAATGTATTTTAGAAAGATTCCAAATATGTAGACGTCAGTAATTTCCAGCTCCAGAAGTCATGATATTTTGTTTGTTAACATTGCCTCACTGACACTTAAATGTTCAAATCCGAATTGCTCATTCTACTGGCATCACCAAAAGCAAATTGGTTCTGCGTGACGTAGTTAACACGCCGTTTTTTTTTAGAAATCTTATACATATTATATGGGAATGACATGTTACCCCTTGCTTAAGCCATTATCAAATGATTTTGCATTTACATTTGATAATATCTTAGCAAGGAGAAACATATCATTCCCATCACATATAATAAAATGACGGGAAAATAGATATTTCGGCGTTACCGCCAGTAACCATTAGGTACACATAGAATTTAATGGTTGAAGTAAAATAGGCATTAAATACAATAAATAAAAACTATGTACGCAGATTCGTTCTATATCACATATAGAACGAAACTGGATATTTAGTTTTATTTTAATACTTTTGATAGTGCCGTTTTTACTTCAAGTATTATATTATTTGTTCCAGAACATAGGGGTTCTAAATAGAATCCCAAATCAGCTTGAAAAATGGATCGCTTTTCTGTCTTTGCTTTTGCTATTGCAATTTGCTTTTCAAATTCGAGCCTCGGCTCGCCGCTATGGAAAAGTACTCTCAAACGAGAGTGATAGTAGTTTATCCTGTCCTTTTCAAAGCAAATCTTGCATAACGAAACAGCTCGCAACTTGACCGTGGATTTAGCTTATTTCGCAGAACTCTTTGAATGAAAAGGCTACTCACGCTCCCGCCGGCAGACAACAGACGGTTCAACAGACCAACGAGCAGGCGAGATGATGTATTAGTTTGACCTAGACGGACGTTGTTTTACAAATATGGATTGTTTGAAACGAGCGCACGAAGATTTGTGTACCTTTTTAATTCTCTCGATACTCTGTCCGTGAGACCAACGCACATCTCGATGGATAATACTTTATGAAACAATTTTAAACACTCATTCATTAATACGTATGAAAACGTGGTTTTTGGGATCTTGGGAAAATTCGTGTAACTCGTCTCTCTAGACTGACGTTTCGGAGATCGTTGCAGTCTCCATTATCAGGCTAGTTATAAATATGTAGTGGGTAATGTACTATATACTTATGCATTGTGCCTTGTCGACACATCGTCGTCCGTGTGCTAACTAGCTCGGAGAACAAAACTCGGATGTTTCTTTCGCTCTCACACTGCTGGCGACAAGGTACAGCGTAGAAGGATTTAAGCATAAATTACCCACCACACATGTATTTACTACCTTGAAGATGGAGACTGCAACGTTCACTGAAACGTCGGTCGAGAAAGTCAAGTTGCACGGGTTTTCCCAAGATTCAAGAACTTTTATTATGGTTTATTGCATGTTATGGTTTATATACACGATTTAAATTAGCAGAATACAGTAATTAAGGTCATTGATATGTCTTAATACATTGTTGGCAATAATTAAGGGCTAATCCCCAAAATACTAGCATACCTGGAACAAGTTAAAGAATTTTATGACTATTTAATAATGTGTCTGAGAAAAACGTATTTTTATTATTATATACAAATTATTATTAAAATATTTTGGGCACTTGGCCCGGAGAGATCAGGACAACCTTGAAAAGCACATCATCATGGGCAAAGTGGAAGGAAAGCGACCACAAAGACGACCACCAAGCCACTGGTCCGGTCAAATCAGGGCGTTGACTGGTCTCTCATTAGCTGCAGCCTGAAGAGTGACGGGGGGCAAGAGCGCATGGCGTTCCATGGTCAATGGTTTACAGAATGGACACCACCCTCAATCATCAATACGGCTGAAAATGAAAAAAAAAGACTAATTATTATGTTAATGATTTCGCATATTTCAAATTAATTAATCAATCAAATCAGTTTATTTTCTCAAAAGATATTACAAACAACAATTGTAGTTTAAGAAATCTATTGAGAACAGGTTAAATATTATAAATATATAATACCAGGAACGCATGAGATATGGTTCGACATTAGGAATACAAGATACTCTCCAAAGTCAGTATTTGTCTTCTGAACGTACTTTCACAAATATAAAAGACGTCGATCTCCGAAGTGATTATGTTCAGCAGTTCATGTTCATTAATGATTCTTCATTGATAGAGAAGAAGAATCGGACTAAGTTTTTTTTATTTTTAACTTTCGGAAACATGAGTTACATCCTTAAAAACCGGAAAATATCGATCAACCTGAAACGAAAAGTCTATGAAGCCTGCGTTCTGCCAGTTGGTACTTATGGTCTTGAAACTGTTGCATTGTCCAAACAATGTGCCGAGAAACTGTGAGTGACCCAAAGAGCCATGTTAGGAATAAGCCTAAGAGACAGAGTCAGAAACGATACGGTGAGAGAAAAAACAAAGGTCACTGACATCATCTACCGGGTGGCGACTCTAAAATGGCAATGGGCAGGTCACGTAGCCAGAAGCTCAGATGAAAAGTGGACAAAAATACTGCTGACTTGGAGACCGTGGACGGCGAAGAGAAGTGCAGGGTGACCGCAACTACGGTGGAAGAATGATCTAAACAGACACGTCGAAATAACCTGGATGCAGTTTGCACAGGACAGAATGACATGGAAGCAAATGGAGGAGGCCTTTATCCAGGAGTGGACGGGAACAGGTTGAGGAATAAGAAGAAGAAGAAGAATAATGGTTCTAAGTATATCATATTGCTGTTATGTGTTCCGTAGACATAATCGGCGGATTCTTCTCGTTTGCATCTGAAAAATGAATTCACCTACAGCAATCCATAAAATAAGACTGTCTTCCATATTTCCATCTCTTGACTTAGTATCCAAGGCGTAAAGTTCCATTTATCTCTGACAGTAATTAGATTACAAATAAGTTAATGATTTTTTTTAGTCTTGAGTTATTACATAATTTGGTAATACGATTTGTATGTGTTAAATCTTGTGTATGACCGAATCGTTGAATGAAGTCTTGCTTGGTAACATGATGATGTCATAGGTCTGCGCTTATCCAAAAAAAAAAACACATCACGAGCTAGTGGTTTTATTGATTCCAATACATTAACAAAAATATGTTTAAATTCTTCACAGCAATATTTGAATTTTCTGCTAACAAATTTATGATTTTTCATATGAAGTACTCACTTTGTGGTTAGACATTTTAAACTTAACTAATTAACCGTCACTCCGTCTCAACCTTCCCTAATGTATGGAAGCGAAGCATGGAACTGGCAGAAGAAGGTTGAGAGCAGAATAAATGCCGTAGAGATGAGGTCCCTAAAACATATGATAGAACGATATACGACAGAATCTCAAATGCTGATATAAGAAAGGAATGTAGAGCGGAAGAAGGTATTATGAACAAAATTATGAAAGGATCGCTGCGTTGGTTCGGACATATGGAGCGCATGAATGGAGAAATAATGGTTAAGAAAGTATACCTTAATGATGTTAAATGAGTACGGAGTCGAGGCAGACCGAGGAAAACATGGCATGATCAAATTAATCAAATTGGTAGGTTGGTCATGTTAGAAGTCGGAAGAATCGACGTGCGTGTATGACTCGCATTAATGTGGAGGAAGCTAGAGAGGTGTGTCAGGATAGAGTAGTGTGGCGGTCCATTCTCTCTGCCTACCCCTACAGAGACACGGCGTGATGAGTTGTTTGTTTTGTTTATTTTTTTTTTTCAGTTTATTATTATTATTATTTTGTTGAATCGCTCTTTACATCATGACAGCATGAGCCAAATCGATGTAAAGGGTATTATAGCTATCATAGTGATTCTCGTGACATGTGATAGGTAGCTAATCTATCGCCACTTTTTTGTCACGTGAATTCTACACCAGACCAAAGACAGTTTGACAATCACACTGCCCTCGCCGGGAATCGAACCTGGAACCTTCGGGGTGGCAGTCAATGCACTTACCACTCGGCCACGAAGGTCGTGTCTATTCACGTTTATCTAATTTCAACCGTTGCATTAAATTTTTACAGATAGGTACGCCTTTTTTTCGATACGGTTCAAATAGATTGTATTTAAGCAAATGTGTTCTGCAGTTTACAGCAACACTCACCTGTTTTATAGCCGTGAAGTTAGTCGCACAATAGGTCGTTATGTACACAGAATAGTCACATTATGTACACATCTATTTATATGGCGTCGATTCAATGGTCGATTGTGTCATCCGTATAAATAATAGCCAGTCGATAGTATCTGTGCGTCTCGGAGGAGCCGATAGAACTCCACTATAGCCGTTATCACACCGTATCTAAAATATGGTTAGAAAACGTTAGAATAATGATCCGACCGCGTGCAGCTACCTAGATTATTTATCACTATTATAAATTGATGACATCTAATCCCGGTATTCTGATAACATTTATTGGTAGAACTATATAAACTGGATTGTGTTAGGCTTCCAAGGATGTCCAAATTTTAAGTCACTTTATAGATTTATTGTTTCTTGAACAATGATTTAAAACTCCATATTAAAAAAATTATCTCTACGAAAACGTCTGTCTTCTAGGAGTTTTATTATATTTTAGATGGAATTACATGTTTCGCCCTTCTAAAGCATTTTCAAATGTCTTTTTAGTGATTATCATAAACATTTGTTAATGCGTTACAAGAGCGAAACATGTCATTCCATCTAAAATATAATAAAACTCCTAGAAGACAGGCGTTTTCATTCATATGAATCGCTTTATAGATACGTACACAACAATCTGGTGACACCGGTGGGAAGAGCAATTAATCTGCTGAACGCAGTCTCCTCGGAGATCGACGTCTTTCATATTAGTGAAAGTACGTTCAGAAGGCAAATACTCTTAATTCTGGAGAGTATCCTGTCTTCCTAATGCCGAATCATCTCTCATGCGTTTCTGGTAGTATACTATACACAATATATTATTTTACCTGTTCTCAATAGATGCATTAAAAAATAATTTTGTAATGTCTATTGATGCGATAAACTGATTTGATTTGATTTGAATAATAACATGTATCAGACAGTTTAAAGATATTCAATAATATTAGTTTAGTAATAAGTACGAATGAAAACGTCTGTTTTATAGATGTTTTATTATATTTTATGTGAATGACAGGGGAAACATATCATTCCCATAAAATATACTTAAACTTCTAGAAAACAGACGTTTTACTTGGACTTGGATCTTCTGGCTTACAGAGGTTCAGCTCTAATGGCTACCCCTCTTACGTGTGTAAGAAACATTGTTTGAAATGTGTTTGGTAGTTGTAGGGTTCCACCGAAGAGGGCGAGGGAGGATTTAGGGTTTATGCTAAAGTCCTAAATTCTATTCGTATTTATTGTAGAAATTAAATCGTTGAGAATGTTTAAAAGTCCGTTAATTTTTTTCTACATGTCATGTCTTAAAATCTTACTGAAGCAAAATATTATACACAAAAGAAATTATCAAATTCAGGTTAAGCTACAGACTGAGACATTAGACAACCGTAGCTTTAGATTATCTATTTTAATCATAATCACACGTTGCTATAGTAACGTTAATAATTGTTTCCATGCCAGTGTACGTGTGTCATTAACCCCTTCAGTAATCTTTAAAAAATAAAAAAATATTTTTTTTATAAATGAATTTTATTTACTGAACATATTGGTATATCTTCTATAAATGCCGTTTTAGGTCCAAATGGAATTGAATGTTGATAGAATCTCAAATGCTGATATAAGAAAATAGAGCGGAAGAAAGTATTATGAACGAAATTATGAAAGGATCGGTAGGTTGGTTCGGACATTTGGAGCGCATGGGTGGAGAAAGTATACGTTAATGATGTAAATGGAATACGGAGTCGAAGTAGACCGAGGAAAACGAGGTTGGTCGTGTTAGAAGTCGGAAGAATCGACGTGCGTGTTGACGACTCGTTGTATGAATGTGGAGGAATCTAGAGCGGTATGTCAGGATAGAGTAGTGTGGCAGTTCATTCTCTTTGTCTACACCTGCGAGGAAACGGCGTGATGGTTTGTTTGTTTGCTTTGTATAGCATTAAAAAAATGCTAATTTATAAATCGTATTTATTTTCGCCCAAGTAGGTATATTCCGGAGTGGTCTTTTCTACAGGTAATCGGTTTACCCGAGTTATCTCGGGTGTGCAGATTTTTTTCACACATAATTATCGCCCGAGTATACTCGGGCGTGCTCCTTAAGCGGTTAATATTTAGATCATTAGACGCTCGATTCATCCATTAGAAATTCAATAGTTTGTCGGGGATCTCGGAACAAAGAGATGTTCTCGACTTCTCTTAAGTTCTCGTGTTACAAAGTATCGTCTCTTACTTTGATTGCTCGTGCATGTCTATCGTCTTTCTCCCGTCTGCCAACGTACCCAATAGACCATAGGTTCCCAAACTTTTTTGTCCCGTAGACCCCTTGCTGATTTTTTCGGTATTTTGCGTGCTTTCCTAATATTGATTTTTTTGCAAATTAATCTGTAACTATAAAAGTATTATTTTGAAGCCTACACCGAATTACTCACATTGATAGCATTTTCTATAGAAAAAAATCAGTTTACTGTACACCTTCTCTTCTCGGGTCTCAATCTAATGGTTGGTCTGCAGCAAGGCTACGAATCTCCTCTTCCACTCCGCTCGGTCCTCGGCAACTCTCTTCAACTCCGCATAAGAGGTACAGCCCATGTCTCGGCAAATCTTGTCTAGGTACTCCTGGCGAGGTCGTCCTTTGCCAATCGATCCCTCGACCATTCCCTCCAAAACATCATGCAGAAAACATTTGTGTCGCAACACATGACCAATCCATCTTGCGCGCCTCTCCGCTATGGTTTTCAACATGTGCCTATTCTCTTCAACTCTGCTGAGAACCTCCTCATTTGTAATTTGGTCTCTCCATGAAACATGGGCAATTCGTCGGTAGGTCCACATCTCAAATGCCTCCAGCATTTTGCGTTCTCTTTCGCCCAGGCACCAAGTCTCGCAACCGTACAGTAAAACACTTCCACACCAATGTTTTTATAAGTTGTTTTCGGAGGTTTACTAGGTCTATGTTGTTGGACTCGAATATTTTAGATTTTTTGTTGAAGGCAAGTTTAGCCTGGTGGATACTGTACATGTAATTGGGGAATTTATGTCTATTATAAGAAAGTATGCAAGTACATACTATCTGTGAGATATATTATTACATTTTCAGGAATCCAAATTTTGGAGACACTTGCTTAAATTGGGTCCACTATCGTGGACCCCTTGCAGGTCCGATTCGACCACTGGGGGTCGATATAGACCACTTTGGGAATCACTGCAATAGACTCTTGTAGGCCAACCGGCGACGGTGGGACAGATAGCTCAGGTGTCATTTGCTAATTAATCTCGCGTTATGTAATTATTTTTTGTGAAATCGTGGGTACTCTTTAATTTCAAAATTGCATTTGAGGCGGCCCATTTAGAAGAACGCAGATGGCAAGTGGAATCGCATTCACAATACACGATTCATTGCTCCTTTTTGTTAGCAAACTATTTTTCTACTTGGTTTCTCTCTTGTTTATAATTCACTCGGATTTTGCTGATTTTACTTTACGAAATCTTTTACGTGTCATAATGAAATAATACTTAGTCTCACAAAATAATCTATTTCTTTTTTGTTAATAGATTTGGTTTTTTCATATACATCGCGATACGTTTCGAAGGTTTTCGACTTTTGATATTCGGAATGATATAATTAAAAAAAAAAAAAAAGACTAATATCAAGGATTTACATCAATGATATTAGAATTTATTTTACAGTCTTCAATGTGAGCAGAAAATAGCTCATTATTATGAAGAAGGAATCTGGTCGTGTCCAGGCTTGAACCCATGTCCCCTGGATCAGGAGGGAAGCGTTCTATCCCCTAGACCACCACCCGGTTATTAAGATTGTATACACCATAATGTTATTACTTTCTGCCTACCTATTCGGAGAAACGGCGTGATGGTTAGTTTTGTTACTATTTAAACTTTATTAATTGTTTTTTATTACATATGAAATTGTCGTGACAGCTGTTTCTGCAAATGATGTTGGCATCATCGGGTGTTAGCACGACAATTTTGTTAAAATTAATGAATTTAAAAAATGTATATATATAATTAAACATTCAAAATATTTCAAGTGATATCAGGAAGGAATGTAGAGCGGAAGAAATTATTATGAACAAAATTATGAAAGGAACACTCCGTAGGTTTGGACATGTGGAGTCATTGATGGTTGAGATATTAGTTTTGTAAAACTCCATTATTAATTTATAATAGTAAACACGATTGTTCGGTGGTTTTACTTGGATTTAATTTATAGATTGGACAGTTTGAGAATGCCAACGCAAGGCGAAATTTATATAAATTTGTCACAATTTATATAAATTAAATCCAAGTAAAACCACTAAACAATTGTGTTTACTATTATAAATTAAAGTATACGTTAACAATGTGAATGAAATGCGAAATCGAGGAAGACCGAGAAAAACATGGGAACACAAACAAGAAAACACATTTTTTTCCGTTTCCGTTCCTCCCTAAGAATAAGCATAGAAAATGGACCACCACACTACTCTACCTTGACAAAACTATAGATTCCTCTACATTCATACAGTGAGTCATACACGCACGTCCATTCTTCCTACATGTAACATGGCCAACCTTTCAACTTTGATTAATTCAGTCATGCCATGTTTTCCTCGGTCTTCCTCGAGTCAGTAATCCATTCACAGCATTAACGTAAAAGTTCTTAACCATTATATCTTTGTTGTTAACCATGACATGATTTTAAAGGTCGACCATGCTAGAAGTGCGAAAAATCGACGTGCGTGTATGACTCGCTATATGGATGTAGAGGAAGCTAAAAGGTGTAAGGATATATTGTTTTATTTATTATTATTATTTTGTTGTATCGCTCTTTTCATGGTCTCATATAACATAATTTCACCCGACACGGGATTTTCTAACCCATCGACCGTGTTAAAGAAGAGAGTCTAGGTGGTCCGCCGGTGTATTATAATCCGAATGAGAGACTTTAACGACACCACAACGAGCGAGGTTTCGGCTATCAAATAAATACGAGAATTTATTAATCCCACCATACATGGTTGAAATCTTTACCGAGTTTTTTCTTGTACATAAACGCATTCACATCAAGACTCAAAACAACACTTCACGAACAGAGTACCATTCCAGATTTTCAACACGGTTTCCATGCCCAACACTCCACACAACATCAGCTACTTCGTGTAGTTGAACTTATTAACACAAACTTTAACACGCGCAAATTCACCACTTTCTTTTCCCTAGATGTCAGTAATGCGTTTGAACGCGTCTGGCACACCGGCCTGTTATACAAAATGGGAAAAGCAAACATCCCATTGCTTATGATTCAACTCATAGCCAGCTTTCTGTCCGATCGCCTTTTCAGCGTCAAAATCAACAAGGTCTAATCCCTTGTACACCCTATCAGAGCAGGAGTTCCCCAAGGTTCAGTATTGGCTCCTACTCAGTTCAACATCTACTGCAGTGACATTCCTCTTCCCCGAGATCAGAACACCCACATTGCCCAATTCGCTGACGATACGGGCATCATCTCCAGTTCTAAAATTCCGCTTCTCGCGACCCGCAGGGTGCAAAAACAGGCCGATGTGCTAGAGGTGTGGTGCAGAAACTGGCGCATTACCATCAACCCTAGTAAAAGCGCCGCGACCCTTTTCAGTAAAATACACATTTCTCCAAACATTCTCAACATAAAAATGTTCGGCCAAGACGTTCCTTGGACCAAAACAATCAAATACCTCGGAGTTACCTTGGGTTCAAAGCTGACATTCCATGTCCACACATTACAAATAAAATCAAAGCCGCGTCAAGAGCAATCTCAGCCCTCTACCCAATGTTAGCTAGAAAACAGTTAACTAAGCACCGACAATAAACTCCTGATATATAAAACGGTTACAAAGCCGATCTTCATTTACGCAACCCCAATGTGGGGCTATGCAGCTTCGAGTCACATACGAAAACTCCAAATCCTGCAAAATAAGGTTACCCGTTTATCGTTTGGTGCGCCTTTATGGACCAGGATCTCACAACTGCACCTAGAATCGGGAATCCCGATGATACGAGTAGATGAATTCATTCTGAAACTTGACGAACGTTTTTTTACAAAGGACTCCCTTCACATCCTAACCCCACACTAAAATACTCGTACCTCTCAAAGTAAGATCCAAACACCTCCAGCCGCCACAAGCGCCCAAAGTCGATTCTCCTTCAGAGGAACACTCCGGGCCACACAAAAACTTTGCCCCTGCATAAACTTATAACCCACCAAATCACCTTCCAACAATGTTCCCATCAGACGTAAGAGGAATAGCCACATGAGCTGAACCTCTGTAAGCCAGAAGATCCAAGTCCAAGTCCAAGACTTTCCAAGACTTAAGCCCGGTCCTATTTAAAACGCTGCGATTTGTACGGAAACCGGTTAGCAAGTCTGTGGAGCATGTCCGTTCTCATATACGCCTACTCCATTATATTAAACTTTAAGATTTATTTTATTTTGGTTCTCACGTTTTTTTTCCATATTTAAAATGAGGTTTTATGATTAAAACTATAATAATATAACTAACTAACTAACTCACCTCACGCCGATTCCCCGGAGGGGTAGACAGATAGGATTGATCGCCATACCGTTCTATCCTGACATACCTCTTTAGCTTGCTCCACATGCATGCATCGTAACATGCAAGCTCGTCGATTTTTCCGACTTCGAATGTGGCCGCCTTTCAGTATTTGATTAATTTGGTCTTTCACGGTTTCTTTTTCTACTCACACTGCTTGTTTTCAACATTTTAACCATTCTTCTCTCGTCCATTCGTTCCATATGTCCAAACCATCTCAGGGATTTATTTTTTTATTTTTACGAATTAAAACTAATATTTGAAGAATAATTAACAATAAATTGTACAATTTTAATAATAAAAAAATTATGGAAATTTTGTATTTATTACAAAATATATTTTTATTGTTTTCTGAACAAATGTGTAAAACCCATTTTTTATTAATTAAAATATTGTTTTTTCCGCTTAGGAGTTTATTAGGTTTACACCTTCATCATCGGGAGAACGAGTTTACATCGATATAACGATGTAAACTCGTCCTCCCGATGATGAAGGTGTAAGCCTTCGAAACATGTCTAGAATCATAAACTCAAAAGTGGAAAAAATAGTGTTTTAATTCATAAAAAGCATCATCATGGAATTCCACAGTGTTAACGCCTTACTAAAATAAAATAAAATAAATTAAGACACATTGTTTTTTTGCGCATATCTCGGATTTTGCGTATATCTCGTCATTTTGCGTATGTCTTGTGATCGTGCGTGATTTTGTGCATATCTCGTGATTTTGCGTATATCTCGTGATTTTGCGTATATCTCGTGATTTTGCGTATATCTGTGTCTCGTGGTTTTTACGTTAAATTATAATACATTTCTGAGATCGTTGGGTACTCCATCCCAGAGTAGATGATAGATGATCACGAGACACGAACATATAGGAGATTCCAAGGAATAATACAATTCATTATATTCTAAATACGATAGTTAAATTGAGGAAAACGTGCGTTTTCTGGATGTTTTGTACTATTTTTAAGAGCAACACATTTCGCAATACTTATGCTTGTACTTCCATGGAAAAATATAATAAATAATATCACTTCATTTGCTGATTGTCATTTCTAAGTATTATTTATTTAAACTTCATATCTATAGTAACAAAAACAGAACTCAGCATATTGACAAACGCGCCTACATTTTTTTATTGTTTATTTTGCAAGTAGGCAGAATTGTCAGCAAGTAGGTGTTTCGACACTGCACTTAGCAATATTAATTATGACTCTCTTGTTATTAAATATCTAACAATTTAGTCATCACCACTTCGGTCCGAAGTGTATTCTCCTAGTCTGTTTTGCCAATTGCTGGCAACACCCATTGTTCTCCACTGGGGAACATCCAAACAATTTCTGCAACGATGATTTTCTCACAACGTTTCTACAGGTCTCCCGCGTATTTCGTTTCCAACCTCTACACCGTGTTATTTCTTGTTTTAAAACTCCAAGATAAAATGGTGCAGACGTGTTTATCTGCCATTCTGACTCGTAGATCAATCAACATAATGTAATACTTGAATTAATTCTCATAAAATTGCAAAGTATGCATATTACGATGAGTTGCAAAGTATGCATATTACGAAAACAAAGATTGCACCGCGTTATATTTAAAAAGATTTGAGTAATAAAATTTTTGTATTTATTGTTTCTTGAACAATTATGTAAAACTCCATATTAAATTATTAATATGTATGAAAAAACGATAGTTAGTAATAGTAACAAATGTAATGTGACATTTAATAATACCTTAGAAGGGCGAAACATGTCATACATAAATATTGTAACAAAAACTCCATGAAAACTATCGCTTTTTCATATAGGTATATTAATATTTTTTGTATATTTATATCAGCATATTTGAGACGACCTTCATGGCAGAATGGCAACAGTTATGATTGTCACATCAAAGTTCCCGTGTTCGATTCGCGGCGGTGACAGTGAACCAGAAAATAAATTCTCACGCTGTTCTTGTAGCAGGAAAATGGCGATAGATGTCATTAGAATCAATTGCTTAACAAATTATATACAATAATTGGGTTCAAAAACATGTCTTAGTAAACCAATATACGGCGTGCTGTATCGATGGTACGTTTCGCGTCACGCTGCGTGATACTATAGTGAAAAACTTTTCCAGCTTAGCACTAAGCGAAACACTTCAATGTGGCCTTACATTAATATAGCTTTAAAACTGCTTCATATTTAATCTTTTCTCTTGTACTTCTGGTCCGTGTGTTCTTAACTCGTTGTAATAAGTAATAATTAATTGTTTCTTCTATATTCGCCTTCATATTTGAATAAATATGATTGCACTTAGTATTTTTACAACATTTTATTACACTTTTCACAGACATGTTTCGGTTAACATTTTTCAATGTAAAATTTTGTGCGTTAAAACTGGTTGTGCCATAACCGAAACATGTCTCTCAAAAGTGTAATATTTTTTTTTTTGTATACAAATACTTATAGACAAATTTTTTAAGGATTAATTGTATCTCAATAGAGACGAAGATGTAAATTATTTTATTTTGGGCGGAATGGTGAATGTTGTTAAACATAAAGTGATCGCTTAACCCAACCAATGGCAGGTCATAAGTCCTGTAAACGTCTCGACTACCATAGTCTGTTTTCAAATAAATTACATCTTCGTCTCTATTGAGATGCAATGTAATAAAGGGTTGCACAAGTACTTAGTGCGGTTATATTTATTCCAATAATTATTTGTGCTTATGTTTTTACATATTTAATTTATTATTTGTTAGTTCTTTAACTACGAGTGACCCAAAGAGCCATGGAAAGAGCCATGTTAGGAATAAGCCTAAGAGACAGTCAAAAACGATACGGTGAGAGAAAAAACAAATGTCACTGACATCATCCACCGAGTGGCGACTCTAAAATGGCAATGGGCCGGTCACGTAGCCAGAAGCTCAGATGAAAAGTGGACAAAAATACTGCTGACTTGGAGACCGTGGACGGCGAAGAGAAGTGCAGGGCGACCGCAACTACGGTGGAAGGATGATTTGAACAGACACGTCGGAATAACCTGGATGCAGTCTGCACAGGACTGAGTGACATGGAAGCGAATGGAGAAGGCCTTTGTCCAGGAGTGGACAGGAATAGGCTGAGGAAGAAAAAGAAGAAGAAGTTATTTAAACTACTTTACATATCTGTATTAATGTATTCATCATATTGCCATAATATTTAAAGAATGTCTCTAATATGCGAATGCTACACAATTTAAGTGTACTATTGTTTAAAAGAGTTGTATATTTAAATGTCATCTGGATTGACAACAAAAAGATTTGTGTAAATTGTATATCACAATTTTGTTTAAATCAAGTTTCACCTTTTAAGGCCATTATCACAATAAAGAATTTATAGCTATTTGAAACCACGTTTCAAAGTATCTTATTTGATATTTAAATATCCATAAAACCCACCTTTCCAAATTATTACATAAAATACACAATAACGAATATCTGATCGCTAGTGTCAGATGCAGCTCCCATGACTAAATATCATTGTCCAAGCGCCCTTGAGATGATTTGCTTGCGAAAAAGGCACCATACAAGTAAGCCTAATTAATGTTCTGGAGTTTAACAGTTTTACTCAGGTAATTATGAATAAGTTAAAATATTAACTTTGCTATTCCAATTGAAGTACCATGAAAATTTGGAATAATATTAATGACCATAGATAAGTTTTTTCTTCGAGTGCCCTGTCGGGTCCCCCCAACGTTGGCGATCACCTCGGCGAACCTGTCCCTGTCTTGCACAGCTCGGAACAGCTCCTCCACAATTCGGATGTCGGTCCACTCCTTCACGTTTCGCAGCCAGGACATCTGTCTCCTACCGGGCCCTCGGCGTCCCTCAATTTTCCTCTCCAATATCAGTTGGAGAAGGTGATACTTTTCCCCACGCAGTATATGACCCAGATGTGAAATCTTCCGAACCTTGATAGTTGATTACAGTTCCCTGTCAAGTCTAGCTCGCCTCAGGACTTCGGTATTGGTAACCATGTCTGTCCAGGGAATAGAACCAAAATTGAAATGCTTAATAAATAATTAAGTAATTAATAAATAAGTTGTGTAACATTGTTTAAATTTTAATTGACAAGAAAGATCCAAAAATCATTGATATTTTTTTTTGACAAATTTTACAAAGGATTATACCTATACGGATCTTCTACTTCTCAGTGCTACATCCCGGTGTAATATTTCGCGTCTTCTACAGCAATCCTCCACTGTCTCCTCCCTGACCATCGCTCTCCATTCTCCAGGTCTTTTCAGTTTCCTCCAGTTCTCTTCGACGCAGTCCGTTCATCTTATTGGTCTCTTGTAAATATCAAATAATATTATAAATACGTATTTTCATATATAGTCTTCATATATGGTATAGTCTAGAGACAACACTAATAACAGAAAAAAGTGTCCATAAACATAAAAGTACATAACGATCAATGGAGAGGCAAATGCTCGGCGTGAGTCTACGAGGCAAAATAAGAAATGAAGAAATAAGACGCCAAACCAAAGTTGCGGACATCACGGATTGTACAGCTACATTAAAGCGGCAATGGGCTGGTCATATAGCAAGACAGGGCTATACCCGATCCACATCCAGAATATGTCAGTGGAGGCCTTGGACAAAGAAAAAGGGTGTCTGGAGGACTGCCGATATTGCCCGAATAGGATATAGAAGAGGCCTATATCCACCAGTGAAGGGAAGAAGACTGAAGAAGAAATCTTTTCATTATATTTTTTAGCGGTTGGCTTATTTAATAATAATAATTGAATATTACATGGGGATTTCTGAATTAATAATCTTAAATATTCAATGTAGATAAGCTTAGAAGAATCTTCCAAGCGAACCGAGTTAACTGACAACTAATTAACTACCGCGACCACGTCTAGACTCATCACGATTTCATTAGGTACTGAATTATTTCGTGGAAGCCACTAAAATGCTTCTAGGAACTATGCATGCGGGTCCAAGTGTCGCCATTTAAAATTTAATCAATTGTTTCTCTAGGACTTCGTAATGTTTACTAATTTATCTTCCATTATTTGAGTATTTCAGTGTATCAATATTAAATTAAACATCTCGATTGATATCTTTGATCTTGATTTTGTATACATGTGTATTTTGTATTGATTTAATATTTGTTTGTTTGATATCTGTGTCAATCTTAATTGGTCACTTATCATTGATTTTATATATTAATAGTGTCTTTAATACGAGTTTTTTTATGTATACACGTAATAACGTCTCCTATTTCACGCAATCGCATGATTGATCAATTCTGGATACATTCTTACTGCAGTTGTCGGATGAGGGGCCGCATTTGTGTCTTCCGAGAACCCGTTCGAACAAAGCGCGATTCACCTTTTCGGTAGTATGCGTTTGACAGAAATTCTTTGTGATTCCGTGAATATTGGTGTATGATTGTTACCCCTCGTACTCGCCCAGGAGATTTTGATCAAGTTAACTTTGCCGCGTTTTAGTTCGGTTTTGACCCGCACCGGCGCGGCTTAGTGCCAGGTGCCAAGTGAGCGCAGAACATTCGGCCAGTGATTAAAACAGGTTTCTTTTTTGCGAACCTCCGCTAGAGGACAGCGTCACCCAGGATAAAGAGCTCGTTTCGAAATTCGCCGGATTCGCCGCAGAGGCAACTGGACTCGACCAAAATCCTTCGTGTTGCATGCACGGTAGAATTTTCATAGAAATGTCCCGCAAACCGGGCTGAGTTTTGATCGAGAGTGGCCTGCCGCGATAGTGAATCGCATACCGTGGGCCACTAACCGACTAAATAATGCGTATTCTTCGTCTCGAGAATAACTGAATCGTATCGCCGAATAGTAGTTCCATCTCGGTAAAAGTGAACTCCGCTGATTCCAGTGCGGGACTTGTCTAATGGCACACTATGCTTGAATATAAATTACCGAACGAAAAAATATATAATGACTTCACCTACGCCGAAATTGGCTTATTTAAAAATCATTCAACTGCTAATAATGGTGCACAAACGTCTGGAGAATTCATCGGCCCACACTCTGCTCTGCTTAATCTTGTGTGGATCGTGAATTATACGAGTGAATCTGATTTGAATCATTCTACTATTTCGGCACTTGTCATCTGTGGAACTTGGCAATATTTTTTCTTCAAATTAATCATTATTTACTAAATCCTTCTACGGACTAGTAATCTGGGTATCTACAGAGCTTTGAATCAATTAATCTACACAATTTATAATTAAGCGTACTTATACGAAATTAATACAACTCTCACTTCTTCCACCAATGTATAATATACTCGTATAGGGTGTTTTTTTTAGAGGTATACAATACATATTCAAAATGAAAAAAAAAACACATTGAAATACCGTTAAAGTCTATGATATTGGCTTTATTTAATAGATAATTTTATGCCATTATTGTTTAAATATGATTTCGGGCATATGAGCGCCACGGCTAGCTCGAAGCGCAATCGTGAAATCCAATTTTCGACAATTGTCGTCTTTGTGGATGCGTATTATCCACTAGAGTGTACGTGGTGCGAAAACGATCCATGGTCTTTCGAATAACTTGCTCGGATGGACGATTATGTCGACTGTAAAATGGACGTAGTGCACGATAAGTTTGGCGAACCGAACCATCATTTTCAAAATGAATTTTCACAATTTGTACGCGCTTTTCTGAGGTCAGTCTGTTCATGGCCAAATTGACAGTCTGTAAAAACAATTTTGCCATTTTAAAACCAAACCTCTAATAAAACTCCCTATATATACATCATTTATAAATCACATACTTATAGGAAGAAAACTTCATCAAGTATCTTCCACAAAATGTCTGCAAGCCGACTACTCCATGTTACAGTAGCTCGTGAAATTTATTGCAACATGTGATTGTCGATTTACAGGGCGTATTTACATAGTGAAAAGTTTTTGCAGAAGTTATCTTACTAGTGGACACTTTTAACATTTGTTTTCGCTCATTGCGATATACTGTTTGCAAAATGAATTTTCTTAATATACAGCCGATGTCGTCCACTACTGGACATAGGCATCCCCCATACTTCTCCACACACTCCTTTCTTGTGTCTTCTGCATCCAATCACCAGCATTTTTCATTATGTCATCAAACCATACTGTGGGGTCTCGCTCTGTTTCTTTCTTCTATCTTCACGGGGTCTCCACTCCATTACACTTTTGGTCCATCTTTGGTCTACCAGTCTGGCAGCATGTCACGCAAATGACCATTTGAACGTAGCCACCCTTACGACGATTGTAGTACCCCAGTCGTCCATAGTCATAGTAAGAAAGCGCAAAAGCCAAACATTTTCTATAAAAAAAAATCTTTAAAAATTTCAGTTTCTACTTATATTAGAAATTTCGCCACTAGTATCAATAGCTAGGTGGCAGAGTACATAGCTTGACTTCTTTATTTCGTTGGCTGGCTGGTCTCTGGTTCAAATCCAGAGTCATGCGTTTTTTTTATTAAACAGTGAAACGTATAATTTTTTTTCCAGAAATTGATTGGCGCTTTGCTACTTTGGCTATGGACGATTCTTAGGGGGTACTACAATTTTGCAAAAGTGCCCTCCCCTTGTCAGTGTTTCTTATTCGGTCTGAGAGTCGTATATGTAGCATGACTCTTTCTTGTTTCCTTTATGCTACTTCTTCAAACAAGTGTATCATTAATTCAATATGTCGAGCATATAACATGTTGATTCGAGTTTTCTTTATTATTTATGACACTCATCTTAAGTGTAGAAATTAACACTATAATGGAACAAAATCGTTACTTATATAATAAATAAATAAAAAGGAATAGGGGGGAGGTATAATGTCTAGGGTTAATTTTTATATTGTCTACAGTAAGTCGTTTGAACCCATTTACTGTATACAATTTATTTAGACCATTATATTGATTCTCACGACATATGATAAGTAGCTAATCTATCGTCATTTTTTTATTGTCACGTGAATTCTACACCAGACCAAAGACTGACAATCACACTGCCATTGTCGGAAATTCGATATGGTAGTCAGAGCTCTTACCACTCTGCCACGAAGGTCGTCGAAGTTTAGTTAAAATTACGTAAATTTAGTTAGAATTAAGGGAAATGGGAAATAAATCAAATATTGGACTTGAAGTGAATTTTATTTGGTTGAAAATATTTTTTTGGTGACACGTCAAAAAGGAGGGAAATGTCGCATTTGACGACACCTTTAACAAGTAAAACAGGTTTGTGCACAATGCACCCGAGGTATTTACATAAAACATTTCATATAACGATCCGCTGGCCTGCGGTCAGAAAGCACAACATGACTAAGTAGGTAGGTACTTAGCATTGATTGATACATTAAACAAAAAAAACTTTAACTACGAATGAAACGTAAAACAGAGAAGGAGCGAGGAAATGGATCGCTACAGTACTTTATCCTGACACACCACTTTAGTTTCCTCCACATTCATACAGCGAGTTATACACGCACGTCGATTCTTCCGACATCTACCACGGCCGACTTTTGTAATTTGATTAACTTGATCATGCCACGTTTTCATCGGTCTTCCTCTATTTCTTGTTCCGTTTACATCGTTAACATATATATTTTTTATCATTCTTTCTTCATTCAGTCTTTCGACATGTCCAAACCATCTTAATGATCCTTTCATTTTTTGTTCATAACACCATCATTCGCACCGCATTCACTTCTTATATGTTCATTCGACAATCTATTGTATCATACACAGAGTATCCACACATTCGTCTAAGAGATCTCATTTCTACTGCATTTATTCTACTTTCATCCTTATTTTGCCAGTTCCATGCTTCGCTTCCATACATAGGGTCGTTAAAAGAACACCATTGTGCACTGCCATTCTAGCTTTTATTATATTTCACGAATTGGCCAATCACCAGAATTTAGAGGGATTTCTTTTATTTGTTTGATCGTTCTGAAAACGATGTTGGCACGCCTGGATTTGGCGAGGTCTCCCCCTCCACCTCCCCTTCACTGCACCGCCAGCAGGCCGCCTCCCGGCCTGGTTTGCCCATAAAAGGTTTTATGGGTCGTGCATATGGTCACTGTTTTGAATACGCTAAGATTACCGTTTTCGCGTTATTTAGCGCTCGCGATACTTATCTTTTTGAATTCCAAAAGCGAAAATTTTACCTTGGTTTTAAGAACCCCATATTCAAAAATATAGAAGCAAAGCTTGGGGCTGCCATAGAAATTAGACCATTGAGTAGAATGTGATAGAACGCAATATATGATAGAATACCGCTCGACGAAATATGGAAGAAAAGTAAGGCAATGGTTGCACCGTAAGTAAAATTTAAAAAGTGATCCATGAGGTGGTTTAGGCATATGTAACAAATGAATAAGATATGAATGGTTAAAATGTTGTATACACGCAGTGTGAGTGGAAAGAGAAGCCGCGGAAGACCAAGGAGAGCATGGTATGATCAAATGAATCAAAAGAAAAGACTTACACCAAGGATTTAAATCAACAATATTAGAATTTATTTTACAATCTTCAATATGAGCAGAAAATAGCTCATTATTTATTATGTACTCATAGAAGGAATCCGGTCGTGTCCAGACTTGAACCCATGTCCCTTAGATCAGGAGCTAAGCGTTCTATCCCCTAGACCACCACCCGATTACCACATTTGAATTCGGAAAAATCGACGAGCGTGCATGTAACATTAATACACAAATTCATCCACTTGTTCCAGATTTTCACCGTTTACACTAATGTTGCAGACTGTCATATTGTAGTATAGATTTGTAATTTATTTTATTTTTTTATTTTACTTTTATATGATATATAATAATTTGACAAAAAAAGTTTATGGACTGTAGTTGTCACACTAGGCATGGCCTGTATCGTGACAACTACATAAAATAGCATGTTAGTGGAATTGTAAGGAACATGGCGGTTTGTTAGTATTTGTTAGTAATCTTATGCTAACATTGGTAAGAGACTTATCGCAACATGATGATATAATTAAAATTAAATGCTAGGAAAGTTGTGATTAAAAATTTACATACTAGGATAGATAGGAAAACTCATCTAAATCTAGAAGAAGAAAACATTTCCTAAGTCTATGGTTGGCGTTTAAATTTCTTTATGTCGTTGATTGATTTGAGATTCTCAGGAAGACGAATGAACATATAGGGCGCGCGGAATAGAAATTGTTTTTGGGCTAGAGCTGAGCGACAGCCAGGAACTTTAAAATTATGATGAGAGGAATATCTTGTGGGACGGTTCTGTTGTGATCTCGAATTCGAAAATTTAAATTTGGAGAAAATAGCTGATATTTTAATGTAAAGTTTTCGAATACTAAGGATTTGATATTTTTTAAACAACAAGGACGAAGGATGCCTAATGGGTTAATAATATAAATAATGGGTAAATAATTGTTAATATATTAAAGTAAATTCGTTTTACAGTTAATTTAAGGAAACAATGTGCTAATCAGTTTCATCCTGTTATATCATTCTGCTGGTATTAGTGTTTGAATAATATGATAGTCGTTTTAATGGTTCACCACACTCGCACGAAGCGCGGTTTTCATATATTTTTTAGCATAAGCAGATAGTATTGTTAATGCGGTTACGTAATCAGTATGTGGCTCTTTGCGTGAATATCCTACACTCTATTTGATAGCCTTAAACAGGTTGTGAAATGACTTTGACTGCCGTTTGACGAAAATGTAAGTATTGTAATAAGCCCGCATCTTCGGTGCGTGACGTCGGGCCTTGCGGTTTCTTCAAATGGAAAGAGTTCGTTTATTCGCCACAGGAATAAAGTGGCTCGCGGCCGCAGAACGGCGACCGCAAACGGATTTGCCTCTTGTGTGGACTCGTACATTACGCGACCAAATAAAGAGCTGGAATTATGTATTGCCGGCTGCTTGTCAATCACGGGCTGGCGCGAGACGCGAGAGGGGAAAGACTTTCGTTTGACACATGCAAATCTCCGCCCTGAGCATTTTTTCTTGGTTTAAAATCCTACTACATCCTCACATACAATTTGAAATACGCAATTTGAACAATTGGACAACAACAAAGGCATTGGAATTAAAAAAACCTGAACAATCAAGTCGAATTTTAACCGCCCTACCTTCAGGTTATTTTCCGAGAAACGTGCAAAAAAAGCAGGTTTTTTATTAAATAAATTTAATGATACATTTTTTTTACTTTTTTAAATTACTCGGCCGCACACTTCGCCTGCCCCTAGTAAATCTATCATATTTATGAATACTTGTTCTCAAGTGTTGTTGGCACACGCGCGTATCTCTAACAGTTTGTACATTTTAGCTACATTACTTTTTCTTAAGCGCGACGTGATACGGGTTAGCGCAGAATGGTACAGTCACAGTGAACGTATCACGTACGTTCAAATACGTAGGGTGGTTAATGAGAAATGTTAGCGTCCTTGCCCGATGACAGATCATCGTAACCACACTCCTTTGGTACATCAGAACTCAGAACTGCAACTCCAGTTCTATTACTCCTTGCACCACCCCATATTCATCTCTTTCATTGACAGACCACGACCTAAATTATTACCGTCTGCCTTATCAGTTTAATTCCTTTACCACTAAGTTATCCACCATCATTCTGTCTTTAACCTTTAAAAAAATCCTCCCCGATAGCCCACTACGTACTCCGTCAAACAAAATGGTCTCACACAGGATACTATCTCCTACCACAACTTCGTCCAGTCACTGTTCCTCTTCTCTTCCTCATGGAAACTTTTTTTTCAATTCATAAGACTGATCCCATCATACTCCACAATGCCAACCCTAACTGGTCTTCCATTCCCTGAACAAAAATAATGCTTGTAATGGGGTCACCGTCACCGTGCGGTCTCTTCTTTCTACTCCTCCTCTTTGCGACGTCGTCTCTGCGCTGTGCTTCAAAGTCTTGCGTGCCTTTGTGTACTGCTGTTCTCCACCTAGGTATGTCTTCTGCAGTCTTTTCCCTGCAATCACAGTCGATGTGTCTGTTTAGTGTAATAACATATCTTTAAAATGATGAAAAAAACATATAGGCTTTATGTACATCAATTTTTCTTTTTTCGCTCTGCACCCAAGTAGAGTTCGATTCCGAATCCTAAATTTGGTTTCTGTCTGACAAATCCTAATGTGATTTATATTCGAGTCGTATTTAGATCATTAGATCTATACCCGCGGTAGACAATATGGAGTATGTGAATGTTATCACAAATTAATTTAAATTTATTAATAAAGAATTTGTTATTCCAAACGCCTCTGTCTAATTTGTGCTGATATGTAAATCAAGCCGAATTGTGCAATTATTCAATGTTTGCAATGGCGTCACATTATCCGTTACTCCTTCTCGGCCCGCCATTGGTCCGCGACGAATAATTAATTCACGCTACCTGTGTAGTGTGTAGTTACTCCGCCAGAATTTATGATTTATCATCGTATTGCAAAACTCCCACCGCCACTTTTATAGAAGACGTAAATTATAATATCTCGCATTTCATCGATGATTGTATCGAAATGCCAAGGCTGGGCCTGTGTCACAGTTAGCTGTACCTATAAATAATATATCGGCATCTTGGCCCACCATTTAAGTACTTAAACACAACACACTGTTAAGTACTTGAATGGGATTAGATTTGAAAGAAGAGTTCTTCGAAGAATTTAAGGTCCCGTGATGGATAGAGAAAAGCGGCGCGTAACACGAAATGAGGAATTTTACAACATTCATGAAGCGCCGAATACTCAGAATTCCCTGGGCAGACAGAGTTACCAATACCGAAGTCCTGAGGCGAGCTAGAGTTGACAGTTGAACTATCAAGGTTCGGAAAATTTCACATCTGGGTCATACGAGTATACTGTGTGGGGAAAAGCAATCCTTTTCGAGGATGCTGGACATAAAAACGAAGAAGAAGAGTATGATGGCCCCATACGCCAAGTACAAAGGAACAGACTTTGTTGCGAAAATGACATGAGAGTGGCACTTGCCAAGGTAAAGCCGTGCTTTCTGAACTGGTCTCTGAAAGGCAACAGCAGAAGTCCCACTGATTTGCAGTAAATATTCATTATTATGTTTTTGTTTTATGTAACGGTTTTGTTATTTGTTTTCAATGGTTTTGTTCATTTTGTGCACCTATGTATAAATATATACCTACCTATGTTTTGAAATTGAAAAAATCTTCTTCTTCTTCTTCTTTTAATAGATCTCACGATCTGTGACACAGAAATCATGTCTCGTCAGATGATGAGATCCAGCTGTCCCTCCATCTCTTAGGCGGTCTTCCAGGTGGGCGGTGTCTGGGGGGGATTTCATAAGCGGCTGTATATGCAAGTCTGTCACCATCCATTCGGGCTACATGGTCCCTCCAGTATCTTCTTCTGGATCTACTCCACTGAACGATATCCGCTTTTTCCCAAGTTTTTCTTATGTCTACGTGCGGACACGATCTCGGAAAGTTTTTCCATTAATTGATCTTAGGACCTTCATCTCCGATGTTCTTAGTAGTCCCTTGGTTCGCACAGTGTCAGCCCTTGTCTCTACAGCGTACGTCATGATAGGTCGCACGCATGTTTTATAAATTCTGATCTTGCTGTCGATACGCATGTGCTTGTTCTTCCAGACCAGATTCTTCAGGCATCCTGACACGGCAGGCTGAAGCTTTACTGAATTGTTCTCGTACTTCGGTATAAAGGTCATTTTGGCTGCAGATCTCTACTCCCAAATTTCTCATATAATAAAATATAATCATATTTTATTTTTCCAAAAGGGTTCGGTGTACGCGCATATGAAACTGGTGGGGTTCAGTACCTCCATCAAGGTTAAGAACCACTGAGTTGGAGGCAAAAGTTAAAGGAGGGTAGGGCTCGATTTGGGCTGTTGCGCCATAGAAAAAGTCTTGAATGGGATTGAGTGTGGACCGCGAAAGGGTTGAGTCCTTCCGTAGCGGACGGAGTCTGACACGATCTCTAACGCATCGATAAGTGCGCGGTCAGAGCTGCGCGTGTGTAGCGTGCTCACAGCCTCCGGTATACGAGTCTGCCACATGAAATCGTGTGTAATATTTATTTGTCCACGGTAAGTTGATCACTGGCCTCGGGGTAGAACAATGGTCGTTTTGTTCCAACTTTATCTGAAGTCTGATTGATTGGGCGAATTCCGTTTCTAAAATAGAACAAAAACAAATAATCTGCGCTTTATATGGAATGTTGAATAACAGTTATAAATACAGGGTACCCGTAAATTACTATCCAAGCTAACACATCCAAGATTGTCGTGTGTAACACATTATATGCGCATACCGTTGCAGTATACACGCAACATGTCATGTTTTATTAAAACTTTTGAAACTACTGTTTATTATTTTCAATACAAATTAAATAAAAAACTAATATTTCTATAATAATAACGATCTCTAACGGATATATGAACTAATTTAAAAGATAAAAATTGAACGTAGATCTTTTGGCATACTAATCATTCTGATAACTTGGCGAACGTTTTTACAAAGGACTCCCTTCACATACTAACCCCACAATAAAAAACCTAAATTACGACAAAAACATCTCTAGCCGCCACCAGCGCCCAAAATCGCTTCACTTACGCAGCCACAATCTGGGGCTATGCAGCTTCGAGTAACATACGAAAACTCCAAATCCTGCAAAATAAGGCTATGCGTTTATCGCTCGGTGCCCCTTCATGGACCAGGATCACACAACTGCACCTAGAATCGGAAATCCCGATGATAAATGAATTCATTCTGAAACTTGACGAACGTTTTTTACAAAGGACTCCCTTCACATCCTAACCCCACAATAAAAGACCTCTCAATTTACGACCCAAACACCTCCAGCCGCCACAAGGGCCCAAAATCTATCCTCCTTCAGAGGAACACTCTGGGGCACACAAATCATGCCCCCGCATAAACCAACAACCCACCAAATCATCTTCCAACAATGTTCCCATGAGACGTACGAGGAATAGCCACATGAGCTGAACCTCTGTAAGCCAGAATATCCAAGTCTAAGGTTCAGCTCTTGTGGATATCGGTGGGAATATTGTTAGAAAGATTTGTATTTATAAAATTATCTTAATACGATTTGCCCAAAATTCTGTCACAAATTATTCAAGAGCGCTGTGATAAAAGAAACTTAATTGAGCGTTTAATATTTCGGAAAACGATAATTTTCTAGATTTTTTATTATAATATTATTGTTCATGTGAGTGCCTGTTTTGTCTTGCTAGGGTATTATCAAATGTGGCTAATAATTAAACTAATTTTTAAAAGTATTATTTGAAAAATAAATGTGACTAATTATAGATATAATATTAAAATTGTTAATGGAGACAATATTTATTTTATTTGACATTATATAATATGTATCAATCATTTGCTTAATTACATTTACGTGCAATTTGCTTACAAGTTTTCAAATGTACCATCTCATCGTTCTGCAAACCTTGGGACCGCCAACAATTTTCCATTAAATATTATATAAATAAATTATATATTATATAAATATGTCGGTAATAATACAAATTTTAATCCATTATATTGAATACGAAACCTCTTGAATAATAACAATATTTAAATTCAGTAAATTTAACGTAATTATTTTAAGATTATTTTTGTATAGAATCATGTATACCACCCCTGATCTGTATGTATAATATATAAAGGACTCAGTTTGCAATTGTGTCACTAGTCTGTCGATGCCAGCCAGCCTGGCGAAACCGGTCGTTTGTTTCTCTCATAACTTCTTTTGTTCTTCTCTCATATTTTCCAGATTAATTTAAAAGCTAATTTCTATTTTTTTATACATTTTATTTATACAACACTTACATTTTAAAAAATTACATAGACATGTTTCGGACAACCAGTCCTTCTTCAGTGATACATATAATATTTATATTAATTTTTTTAATGTAAGTGTTGTATAAACAAAGTGTATAAAAAAAGAAAAAGAGCAATAAAGCAATTACAACACGAAGTATGGCGAATATACAATAAAAGCTTATTATTTATTTAAATAAATACTCGTACATAAATAACCGTTACTTTGTTCATACTCTAATTCGATAAATCCACCATTTACCGATTTTTACAGCCTTAATAAAGCTAGTTTTTTTATATACGAGTATTAGACAAAACAAGTTTTTTTTTTATGAATTCCGCTCGCAAAGTGTTACTTGCGAAACTAAACTAACCGTAAAAAGTGAATGCTATTGAAACACTTAACGTAGGTGGGATGCATCTTATCCTAATTGTAAAGGTGTTCAGAAAGAAAACTAGTATATTTTTTTCTCAAAAGCCTCCTTGAGCAATGTGTATAATATTTCATATTTCTCAATAGTGATGACGTGTATTTAGGCTTTAGAATTTTTCTTCGTTCGCTTAAATAAGAGCTTCCCAAACACACTATCCCCAGGACCCATTATAGCAAAAACATGTCATGGTATCCATCACCCTGTGGCGACTGTTAATCTAAAAAAACACAATACACAAACACCTCCAAGCGGAATACCTAACTAACCACCACCCCGTCTCCCCGAAGGGGTAGGCAGAAATAATGGATTGCCACACTTACCTTTCCTGACATACTTCTCTCGCTTCCTTAATATTCATACATAGTTCCATGCACGCACACGATGAGATGTTCGGCGATTCTCAGATAATAGAGGGCTATAATACAGACAACAGATAAGAAGGCACGATGCTCTTGAATAAGGGTACCGTAAATAAAATGCTTACAGTTGTTATGCGTTTATCTTAATGGAATTTGGATTTTAGAAAAAGGCATGGTTCAAAGTTTAAGGGGAATAGGCACTGTGACGGCCGAAAAAAAATTGTGATTTTCGGTATTTTTTTTTGACCGGGATAATTAAGGAATATGGGGATCGTGGTTTTTATTTTATTTTTAAAGTGTGCATTCAGCGTTTATATAAAATTTATTGAAAACTATTAAATAGTAACAATGTTATCAGCGTTGCTGTAGAGTCTTAAAAAAATCTCTCTCCACGGTCGCATCGATTTCTCGAAAAGAGATTATCCGAAAAAAAAAAAAACATAGTTCATCATAATCTTTATAAATGTAGTTATCGTTGTACGTATCCGATTTTTTTATTTTGATTTTTCACAAAATGGCGACCGATTGAAAAAAAAACTCATTTTTTGTCATTTTTTTTCAAGCACTCCTAAAAGATAGTAAAAATCAAAATTTAAAAATCGGCTACGCTTAATGATAGCTATTACAACGATAAATAAAACAAACAAAAAATGTTTAAAATCGGTTGATAATTACTCGATGCGAGCAGTTTATAAAAATAGTTTTGAGAAAAACGCGTTTAAAGATTTTAGTTAATTTTTCTTACTATGAAATCATGTATCTTCTAAACATATGTTTCAAATCTTTGCTGGGCCATCGCCCCCTTTACAAGAAAAATAAACGTTCAACGCCCCCCTCCCATAAAAGTTATTCCAAATATTTAGAAACACATAGTTGAATTATAAAATATTATTAAATCTTTTATGTATCTGAAAACGACACATTATGGTAGAATACCGAACGAAGGAAAGGAAGAAATGATTAGGATGTTTTTTTTTGTCTTTTTAGAGTATATTTTTTTATCTTCCCACGCTCTCTATTTTTTCTGGGTCTTCTACTGCACCCCTGAAAGTCTCAAACGCCCACAAGGGGGCGTTATCGCCCACTTTGAGAACCTAGGTTCTAAAATACACGGATTTATACTTACATCAAATTATCGTGTCCTGGACTATATGTTGGTTCTTCCCTTTATCTGCAGTGGTGTCCTTGACTTTAAAAAAAATAGTGACCCTTTCCATGCGATTCTCAGCAGCTTTCACCCGGTTAACGTCGAGGTCGGCTCAATGACAGTCGGTCTACCTATTCTCACTAAAATGACTGTATTTCAGTCAATTTTTGGAATTTTGACCTCAAATTTTACACACATATTTTCGAAGGTAATCTTTAATTAAAATAATAATAAAAATTTGCCCAATCACAATATCTATCCGTATAAGATCCATCCGCGATTTGGCACACACAAGATAATCCAAAGTACATTAAACTGCATTCGATCCCATATATCATGATCTCATGTCTGATCTTTGGGAAGCACTGATTTGAATTATTATTATTATTATTTTTTTTTTAAAGGAACATAGAAGTTCCCGCCACATACCCGAGGCTGTTATAGGGCGTAGCGGCGTCTTTTTATCAGCCTCGCTCGTAAACTCCCTGGGCCTGTCCCCGGTCCATCCGGGACTAAAATTTAAAGACGGCAACAGCAGGGGGGTGCCAGACCACATTTAATCTACTCCATCCTACTTCTATGCTCCGCTGTACTTTATTGAATAAATAAACATAATATATAATACATGAACATTTTAGGAACATTATATAAAAGATAAAAAGAATTTGAATTATTTATCCCTCGTGTCAAGAGGTGACCAAGTCCGAACTTTCCTCGCTCGAGCAGCCTCGGAACACAATAATGTCCGCCCAAGGACATCGGCCGCGATGACGGCATCTTCGCTGGGGTACAACGCCGGCCATTATTATAGTGGGAGGATGGGTGTACCTCATGAAACGAGAAACAGGCTTCGAAGTCTGAAGTCCTAAACCTCACATTTATCTAATATTCTAGAAAGGTCTTTAACACTTGCTTTACGGTGCTAAATTCGTCATTTTACCTGTGTGTGTGTGTTTTTTTTTAATACCACCTGTTCCTGTCTATGGCCAGCGCGCTTGGGAGTACAAATTTGGCCTCAATAGAGAGACCTGTGAAATTTGGTTGTCCGAGTTTTTTGCCAATAGAGACAAGGGCTTCTACGAGAGGGACATTATGATGTTGGATTCTCGTTGGCAACAAGTTATCGAACAGAACGGCGCATATTTGACTTAAATCGGATGATTGTAACACTTTTTATAAAGCATTGAAATAAAGCGAAAAATACGAAATTACTTTTTCCCCAACCTAATATATACAACAGGTCGTTTGAACCCAATTACTATATACATTTTTTAAAAGCTATTATATTGATTCTCATGACATGTGATAGCTAGCTAATCTATAGCCATTTTATTGACACGTGAATTTTATCAGACCATAACAGCGTGACAATCACATTGCCTCAGTGGGACCTTCGGTGTGGCAGTCTTGGCTCTTACCACTCTTCCACTTAGTCGTCCATTATAATTAAAACAGACGTTTTCATTCGTATTATTATTTAATACGGATTAATACATCATTTTTCAAGAAACAATAAACACCTATGCGTATTCTGCTCCATTAGCTCGGGTATTTTAACGGCTACGGGTTTGTTTCTCGCCATTTTTTATAATACCTTAGAAAGGCGAAACATGTCATTTCAATAAAATAAAACTTCTAGAAAATTGGCATTTTCATTCGTATTAATTCTACGGGTTGACAATAGAACTCCAGTATACGAGTAAATACGTCGTTGCGATGTTAATTATTAAATAGTCCATTATTTTGGCCGTAACACTATGAAAAGAAACAATATTAACTGTTAAATTTACTAATATCACAATTTTTATTATATACTTTTTGAGAATGTCGAATTGTTTGTAACATCTGATGATGCCACCATCGGTTGGCGAAACAGCTGTCGCGACATTCTCATATAGCGTATAATAAAAAAATGTGATCGTATAATAAAAAAAATTGAGATCACTAAGAAGAATCAGCGGGAAAACGTTGTATGATGGAATACCGAACGATGAAATAAGAAAGAAATGTAAGGCAGATGACTGCATCATGGATAAAATTAAAAACTTAGATGAGATGGTTTGGACATATGGAACAAATGGATGAGAGTAGAATGGTTAAAAAGTTGTACACAAGCAGCGTGAGTGGGCGCATAAATTACTAAAAGGCGGTCACATTCGAAATCGGAATAATTGACGTGCGTGCATGGTACGATGTATGTATGTAGAGGAACTCCGAGAGGTATTCCAGGACATAGCATTGTGGCGATCCATGCTCTCTGCCTACCCCTCCGGGGAAATGGCGTAATGGTTAGCTAGTTAATTAGTTAGTGATATTATAACAGTAAAGGCCGTGCCACACTGTTTGAAACAAGCTCTCCACAGGGGTGATCTTGGTGGAGAGCTGTGCAGCCTACGGTCGGTGTAGCGTCCACATACTGTTGTAAACAAGCTCTCCACATGTGGAATGCGTGTTTAAACGGTGGATCCACACGCATACTATGCGCGTTCGTCCACAAAGTTTGTTGAAGGTCAAACGAATTTTAGTTTCAAACAAGTGTCTACACAGTTTTAAACCGCCGGTGGAGACCGATGTGGAGAGCTTGTTTAAAACAAAGTGGCACGGCTTTAAATTTAACAGTTAATTTTTTTAATTATTTATAATTAATCTTTGATAAATCAATATTATTTAACATATTAATAAATCAATATTTAATATCGCAATAACGTATCTTTATTACGCTATTTCTCTATCTTTACTTTAGTTTTATGGGATATTGTATTTTTTTGCAACTAATTAATGTTTTTTGTTTCTTTTCAGGTATGTTGATGATTTGCAACCACCTGAGTGTACCATTAAAAACCAGGTCAGATCGGCACCAGGTTATCAGCTGTGTAACGTATATATAGACAGTAAATTAAATATTTATTGTATTTTTTTGTGAATGTATACTTATACTTGTATACGAAAATTAATCTCCATAGATGGCGTTAGTATGTAGATTATATAGAGTAATCTTAAAAAAGATTAACATATGTAATCGAAATCTTCATAGATGGCACATTGAAACTGACATGTGAAATTAGGCATAGATTTGTAACATATATACAACTTCCAAAAATTTGTCTTACGTGGTCATAAAGAAAAAGGTGTAATGGGGAATGTTGTAATTACATAAAGCGTGCGCTTAACCCAACCAATGACAGGTCATAAGTCCTGTAAACACCTTGATATTCAGTTTCTTTATACAATGGAAAAGATAATTATCTTTTCCATTGTATAAAGCCACATGGCAATCATGACACATGGCCATTTTTGACAGCCAAAAAACCGGACCGATTCTAAAACAACGACCTTTGGCTTAAAATTTAGGACACGATTGGCTTTTTGGAATGTGAGAACGATGTGGGAGCCGCACAGACTCATTGAAGTAGCCACAGTCATGCAGCGATACAACATTGGTCTGCTGGGCTTGAGCGAGACTAGGATGAATGGTTTTGGAGAGATCACAACTGTTGGCAATGCTACGCTTCTCTACTCGGGAAAGGAAGACCTGGAAGGTACGAAGGAATTTGGCGTTGGCTTTTTGATGAGCAGTGAATTTCGGAAATCTCTTCTGGACTGGAGACCTGTCTCGGACAGAATCATTGTTGCAAGATTCCACTCTGCAGTTCGGAAAGTCTCTGTGGTACAGTGCTATGCCCCCACAAACATGTCCCAAGATAGCGATAAGGACAAATTCTACGACCAGCTTGCTACCACCCTGGCATCCATCAAGCGGCAGGATATTGTGATGATACTAGGAGACTTTAATGCCCAGGTTGGCGCAGAGAATACGCACTTGGAACGCTTCATGGGTAAGCACGGCATGGGCACTAGGAACGATAACGGGCAGCGTTTTATCGACTTTTGCTCCGGACATGACCTGGCAATCGGAGGTACGATGTTTCCACATAGAGATTGCCACAAATATACATGGAACCATCCAAACGGAGTAAACAAAAACCAGATTGACCATATTGCCATAGCCTGCAAATGGAAAAGGTCTCTGCTCGATGTTAGGAACAAGAGAGGGGCTGACGTAGACTCTGATCACCATTTGGTGATGGCAGAGTTGCGTCTAAAGCTGGCTGTCCCTAAATCTCTCTCAAAGAGAGTAACGAGACGTTTCGATGTGACCAAGCTGCAGGATGAAGACGTCCGAAATGAGTACCAGTTGGAACTCGCTAACAGGTTCAGTGCTCTCGACGTTGCGGATATGGATACACACGAGGCATGGGGTCAGATCTCAGAGGTTTTCTCGGATGTTAATGGCAGACTTTTGGGCCACAATACTAATAAGAAGAAGCCCTGGATGTCTGACGCCAGTTGGGGACTGATCGAGCGACGGAATGAAATAAATCAGCAACTGCTGCAGGCACAGACTCGGGCAGAAAAGGAGACACTGCAGGAAGAACGTAAAGAATGTCGCAAATTTATAAAGCGACGCATCAGAGAGGACAAGCGCTTGTACATATCTAATTTGGCAAATCAAGCACAGTCTGCTGCAGCCCGGAAAATTTTTGGAGATGTGTACAAGATTACCAAGCAACTCTCTGGAGACGTTTTCTCGCATCGTGTTAATCGCCCTATTAGAGACAGGTTGGGAGTACCAATTGCCTCCTTAGACAAGCAGCTGGCTCGATGGCACGATCATTTCTCAGGCATCCTCAGCAATGTTCCAGACGCCGCAACTGCCCCACAAACGGAGGAACCCAATCAGCCCTTGCTGCAAATCGCTACTCACCCTCCTACGCAAACCGAAATAATGTCAGCAATCCGCTCTCTAAAGAACAATAAGGCTCCTGGCAGTGACGGGATTGTGGCTGAGATGCTCAAGGCAAGCGAGACCTCCTCAACGAGCATCCTGGCCCCTCTGTTGGAACGCATATGGATCTCAGAGAGGCTGCCACCCGCCTGGAAGGAAGGACTCCTTGTAACAGTGCCCAAAAAGGGAGACCTGAGCAACTGTAACAACTGGAGGGGAATCACTATCCTTTCCGTGGTGACAAAGATCCTTGCGAGAATTATACTGAGGAGAATGACTAGTGCACTCGAAGGAGGTATGCGAGAGGAACAGGCTGGCTTCCGAAGTGGCCGGTCTTGCGTTGAGCACATAAATACACTCCGCATCATAATTGAAGAGGCCTCTGAATGGCAGTACAGCATGTACCTAACGTTCGTCGACTTTGAAAAGGCCTTCGATACACTATCGTGGACTTCAATCTGGTCAACTCTCATTAGCAGAGGAGTCCCACAGAAGATTGTGAATATCATCAGGGCAATGTATGACGGTTGTTCTTGTCGTGTAGTGCACCAGGGCAAACTCTCCGAGGCCATCAAACTGAGTGCGGGAGTACGACAGGGATGTCTACTATCACCCCTGCTCTTCATAGTGGTTCTGGAGGATGTGTTGCGCCGTTCTTTCGACGGTCCCCGTGGCATTCCATGGATGCGTGATACCCAGTTGGAGGATCTGGATTATGCTGATGACCTCTGTTTGCTTTCGGTAAACCGGGTGGATGCGGAGCGGAAACTTTGTAGACTTCACGAGGAAGCGGCAAAAGTAGGTCTCAAGATTAACATGTCCAAGACAGTAGACCTACGAGTGTCCACAAATGACTCCACCCCAATCTTGCTCCACGGTGTCCCCCTTGTGACCACGACCAGCTTCTGCTACCTCGGTAGTATGATAGCAGGCTCGGGAGGTACGGAGGAGGATGTAGCCAGCAGACTTAACAAGGCAAGGGGAGCTTTCGCTATGCTTCGCCCTGTATGGCGCTCCGGTATCATTTCGAGAAAGCTCAAGCTCCAAGTATTCAGAAGTAACGTTAAAAGCGTACTGCTGTACGGATGTGAGACTTGGAAGTCTACCGCAGACGTTATTGGTAAACTCCAGGTGTTTATAAATAGGTGCCTTCGCTCAATATTCAAAATCTATTGGCCCCAAACAGTGTCAAATGCCGTTCTCTGGACCATGGCAGGCGAAAAGCCAATTAGAGAACAAGTCGCTAGGCGCAAGTGGCAGTGGATCGGTCACACTCTGAGACGGAACCCAGCCTGCATCGCTCAGGGCGCACTAGACTGGTCCCCTATGGGGGGAAAGAGAAAGCGAGGCAGACCTAGAGCCACCTGAGAAGAACCCTGCAGGACGAGGTTAAGGTAGCAGGTCTCATTTGGGACGATGTTAAGCATCAGGCATGCGATAGAGTCGGGTGGAGAAGATTCCTTGAGGCCCTATGCACCACGGAGGTGTGACAGGACAAAAAGAAGAAGAAGAAGAAGAAAGCCACATCATTGTTAATTTGCCATACTATGCTCCTCTCAATAGAGTATATAAAGAGTAACACGCCCAAGTAAAGCCACATTTGATAATGCCTTAGAAGGGCGAAACATGTCATAATATAATAAAACAATATAATAAAACTTCTAGAAAAACATAAGAAAACAACACATTTCATTCGTATTACTTAATTTAATTGTAACTTTAATCGCTTTTCAAAAAACATTAAATAATGTCAAAACTTCTGTAAAATACCCTCTATTTTGAATTGCTCTTCTTCTGTTTTTACGTAACCTCAGGAATAACCCAGTAATGGCCCGCGGAGATAAGACGAGTTCGACAATAAATATCTTTTCAAAGTATTACCGCCGATAATGTGACTTTTAGTCTACCGGTTTGATTGATGATTTAGGTGATCATTAATTTTGTGTTGTCATTTCAGAAGAAATGGTTCCATCCGCGGACACGGCTCTAAGTGTCAATTTATTGATTCATAAATATAATTTATTTTTAAAATAACTATAAATTCTATAGAATAACGTACGAATTAGTATTTTAACACGTAAAAAATGGTATTTGAAATTTCACGGTAGAAGGCCATTGTAAAAAAAATAAAAATAAATGTTTTTGTTCAATTATTATAATTTAAATTTTTGGTTAAAAAACTACACTTAGGTTTATATGGCTTCGACCGGTTTCGGCAGCTCGCTGCCATCTTCTAGAAATCATCGACCAGCGGAATTTAACGAAATATCATTATATGTAAGAAATTTTTCTCTTTCGTTATTAAATATTTTTGTATAATTTCCCAGGATAACTATTTATTTGCTTATTTAAAGCCAATGTGCAGGCTTTTATATAAAATAAATAATGTTACGTTTAAGTTAAAAAATATATATAAATAGAAATAATAATAATAAAAAGATAAATACAATAATATAAAAAAAAAATTCTCTTGTTCTTTTTTATATACTTTGTATATACAATACAACACTTATATTTAAAAAGAATTGAATTACATTGGCTTGTTTCGGACAAACAGTTCCAAAATAAATCTTTATAAAATCTGTCAGATCATGTAAACAATTTTATAATATTTTTTTTAAATGTATCAATACTGAAGAAGGACTGTTTGTCCGAAACATATCTATGTAATTTTATTTTTTTAATAAAAGTGTTGTATATACAAAGTATATAAAAAAGAAAAAGAGAAATAAACCATCATAATAACACAAAGTATGGCGTATATAGAAGAAATAAAAACATATCACTGAGAAATGGCATTTCAAATAGTACTGTTTTTTTTATTCAATCGTATAAAGAATTTTAATTCTCATGTTCTCAAATTTATGAAGATTCACAAGGATATATAAAACTAATCTAAACCAACCATCACACCGTTTCTCTTAAGGGCTAGGCAGTATCCTGATGTAACTCAAGCCTCTTCTACATTCATTACCATAACACGCACGCTCGTCGATTGTTACGACTTTGAACATGGCCGCCTTTTAGTAAATTTTAACAAGTTTGGGAACCACTGCTTTAAACGAACCAGATTGCTTCACAAGATTGACAAGCGTAACCACGTACTCGTATGTCGTCATTCATCCAACTATCTGATTCTATACCGTTAAAACAAACTGTCTGGTCAACTTTTCGTTGCCACATTTTTGTTATAATTGTACCACATCTAAATGGTTTGACATATCTCTTGTATCCTCTGCACCTTATTTTCATTTTATATAAAAAAAATTACATTACTTCTTTTCTTCTTCTTCTTCTTCCTCTTCCTCTTAGTTTAGGTCGTATGACCTGTTTGTGACGGTGAGTTGTTTCTAGTTAACTCTCTATCTTTTTGGCGGCCTTCCTGGTAGTCTCTTGCTGCTTGAGTTTTCATCTTTAACAATTTTTGCAATTCTTATGCCAGTTCCAAGCCTGGATAAAGAAGAAGGGTTCCAAGGTAAGGTTAGCTGCCTGCCATTGGTAAAAACCTTCTGTAGCTCATAGCACGGTAGAAAAAGCCGCGGACAAACATTACATAAGTGTCAATCCAAGTCACATAATAAGAATTGTGTTTAAAAATACCATTGAAATCGCATCCCTGGGGCAACTCCGACTATCATGAAATATGTCGACCTCCGAGACGACCCGATTACGCAAAGCGATTACTCTACCCGCAAGCAACTATTGACAAGTTGATTCTGCAGCGAGGCAAATAAAACAATCTGTGCTGTCTTTGACTAATATAATTATCAGGGACAATTAGACATACAACACTCAGGACATCCGAGTTATGTTTAACGCCGCCAATCAACTGAAAGAAGTGAACCCCTTCTTATTCTTCTTCTTCCTAGCCTTCCCTCCACTGCTGGATGTAGGCCTCTTCCATCTGTCTCCATTATTCTCTATCCTGTGCCGCTTCAATTCATTTTTTCCCGGCGACCACAACAATATCGTCGGCCCATCTCTTCTGTGGCCGACCGACACCGCTTTTGTTTTCCCATGGCCTCCACTTTAAGACTTTGGGAGTCCATCTTGAACTTGGCTGTCTGGCTACATGTCCTGCCCATTGCCATTTCAATTTGCGATCCGATCCATGATATCGGCGACTTTTGTTCGGCGTCTGATTTCTATATTTGTAATTCTATCACTCAAACTTATGCTCAACATTTACCGCTCCATGGATCGTTGCGCGCATTCCAATTTGTGAACAGTATTTATGGTCAGGTACATTGTTTCCAGACCATATGTCATCACAGGTAAGATGCATGCTTCGTAGGTTTTCCTTTTTAAATTAATGGGGATATCCTTGTTTCTCATTACTGACTGAGCTTTCCGAAGGCTGCCCAACCAAGTTCAATTCTTCTGGATATTTCTGCTAAGTGAACCCCCAAGTGGAATCAATTGTATCTCAATAGAGACGAAGATGCAAATTGGAAACAGAATATGGTTGATCGAGGTGTTTACAGGACTTATGACCTGTCATTGGTTGGGTTAAGCACACGCTTTATGTAATACAACATTCCCCATTCCACCTTTTTTTTCTTATGACCACCATGTCTGACAAATTTTTGGAAGTTGTATATACCAGTACTGAGTTTCAATCCAGGAGTACTGAGAGAGCTAAATCTGTACGTTCCCCATAGTTATAGCAGAGCAAGGGGGCATATATTATTTTATGCCCCAAATTGCCGCACAGAGGCCCTTCGAAGTTCTCCTGTATTGAAAGCGATTCGTCTCTTCAATGAGGTTGCAGAAGAGATAGACCTCTTTGGTTGCAATTATGGCGAATTCGTAAATACCCTTATGATAAAGGCAGCAAGCAAATAACTGGCTTTTCCTATTCATAAGGTTCTATGTATATTTTCTTTGATATTCTTTTTTACACCCTTTACATCGATTTGGCTTGCGCTATAATGATGTAAGGAGTTTTTTCAACAAAATAATAATAATAATAATAATAATATGTTAATCTGCAACACCACCCTTTGCATGGTAGTTTATTCAATCTACACACTAACGCCATCTATGAGATTGTATTTTAAGCATTAAGCAGAATATCTTTTTAACGCAATGTGAAAGGCTACCGCCATTTAGCGCATTGCTAGAAACCGCCTGGAGATGTCACTCCAATCTATACGCTATAATTGTGGATCCCCAAGTGGATATTATTTTTCTCCCCAATGATTGTTAGGTTAACATGCCTAGCAAGAATTTAGTCGGAAAGAGTCTCGGGTGTTTCTAATAACAGCACTTCCTTCGGTCTGTTTGCGTCCATAATTCCATTTGCGTTTGACCGCAATACATTTGGCTTGGGGCGCACAATATGGCGGCCTTCATGGCATCTAACTGTATAACGGTTTTGATGTATGCCCCCCGTGCCAGCTAATTTGAGTTACACGGCTGCTAATTAACGTGCAGAATGATATAATCAAGAAATCAAGACCCCCGGGTGGACCGTAGCTTGGAAATGGCACCAACCAAATCCGAGATGACAGTGAATGAGAGTTTACGTGACTCAACTATACATTTGGATAATGGAATCTAGTATCTGGACCATTGAGTTGCCTTCTCTGTTAAATATATCATAGTAAATATCTGATTTATTTGTATAGTTTTTTTAACTAGTAAACTAATTACATCGCGTTACATTCATGTTTACGAACCCTGCGTAATTTCACTTTAATAATTAATATTTAAATCAGAGTTTCCCAAACTTTTTTGTGCCGTAGAACCCTTGCCGATTTTTTCTAATTCGTGTAGACCCCTTGCTTTCCTAATTGATTGCAAAAAAATGTTCAGTCTGCGGAAGTCGCTGTCGACTTAAAAAATAACGATTTCGATCGTTCAATATTCCACAAATCAGCTAAAACAAAAAAAGGTAGCCAACGATTTCGATCGTCCGATTTTCCCCAAATGAGATAAAAGGAAAAAAAAAAAGATTTCGATATTCGTGTTGCGTTTCAATATTCGGCTTCAATTTACTTGAACCATCTCGTGGACCCCCAATTCTTTTGACAACTGTCGTAGACCCTCTGCAAGTTGTTGTGGACCCCTGGGGGTCTATATAGACCACTTTGGGAATCACTGATTTAAATCAATAATTTCTATCCATCTTAGAATTTTTAATATTCAAATAAACGCACGTTTTTTAGAAGTTCTATTGTAAAAAATTGACATGTTTTTCCCAGCAATGGATTTATTAAATTTTATAATGCCTTAGCAAGGCGAAACAGGCCACTTTGATTAAAATTATAGTTAACATGTATTTTCTAAATACGAATTTTTTTTAAAGAAAAGTATTGTTAATTGAACAATGACGTAAAATTCCATATTAATGAATTTTTGACGAAAACGTAATTTCTTCTATATTCGCCATACTTTGTATTGTATTATAGATGCTTTATTTCTCTTTTTCTTTTTTATATACTTTGTATATACAACACTTACATTAAAAAAAAGATTACGTAGACATGTTTCGGACAACCAGTCCTTCAGTGATACATATTATAAAGATACATATTTGAAAAATTATTAAATTGTTTACATGATCTGACAGATGTTATAAAGATAATATTAATCTTTATAACATCTGTCAGATCATGAAAACAATTTTATAATATTTTAAATATGTATCTTTATAATATGTATCACTGAAGAAGGACTGGTTGTCCGAAACATGTCGATGTAAAAAAATAATAATGTAAGTGTTGTATATACAAAGTATATAAAAAAAGAAAAAGAGAAATAAAACGTATTTTTTATTTAAGAATTTGCATATATTTTAAGGTTACGTGTTTCGTATTGCTAGGGCATTATCAAACGTTTTCATCGTGTTACCATCCGTGTTCTTAAATTTTATTATATTTTATGGTAGTGACATGTCAAAACCATAAAATACAATAAAACTTCTAGATAACGGACGTTTTCTTTTATAAATCTTGTTTTAAGTGTTTCACATCATTAATTATTGAATTGAGTAGTCGGTTTTTTCAAACAATGTAAAAACATGTATTTTAATATTAAGAATTTAAAAATGAATTATAATCTTTGTTTAAATTTAATTATATCGTATTATTAATGTAAAATTTTTCCTACAATTGGATTTATTTTATGACCTCTAATATCTTAAAAGAAGACCTGATTTTAAGTATGTAATAATATCGTGTATGTTCTATTAATCTTTCCACCCTGACCACTTTTTAACATTGCCATCCTGTTTGTGGTTTCCCATTGCACCGTGAACACTCGCCAGAGTCCAGCACTTCTAGTATAGATTATACATAGATAAAACTTAACTTATACGATGAAAAAATACAGGTTCCTTCGAGGCAATATATTTATATATTTAAAACCTTGACTTAATGTTTGTTTTACGCTGTTAATGCAAATTTTATTATTCATAATTCATTTCCCAAAAGTCTGCTTATTCATATGAATTTGGCACGAATTGTGATAAAATAATATGCGTAATGAATAATGGAACTTCATTTCAAGCTGGTTGTATTATTTTGTATAAAATCTAATTTTATATTACTCTTTTAAATTATTTAGATACGCCTGTTTAGCAAGTATATTTTGTATAATTATCTCACTTCTTAATTGAAGTGTATTTTGACTCTAATTGCACAAGCGGCTCATTTAATTGTTACAATTCATTCACACCAGCCATTTAGTGGTTCTGAACTATCAAAATATAAATAGGCAAAAACATGTATGCCATCAAGAAAGAGTACGTGAATATTTTGAATACATAAGAGCGAAAGAGGAATACGTACTTCGATTCTTTCCGAAATTAATTCGAAATCCACACGATCCGCATTATAATTTTGAATTTCGTTCTGATTATTTTTGTATGACAATAGTATAACATTTTTGTATGACAATAGTAGAAAACAAAAGAAGTGCAATTTTGTGTTGATAATTGTGAAAATTTTAACGTGTGTGAAAAAACTGTACAATTGTACAGTAAACCAAGATTATAAGGAGTAGAAAAACTTTATTTCCTTGAATATTTCACGGGTTGTAACTAGTTACTGTTAAATTTATAAGCTATGGCAAGAGGCAGGAACCTAAGACCGTGGGTTACTGAGTGGCTGCGAAATTCCATTTAACCACCGCAACAGTCTGTTTAAATCGAGAGATTGGACAGATATAGGGTAAGAAAAGGCTAAATTGGAAGGTACTTAAGAAGACCCTACCGTCAAGACAAGAGTTATCTTGGAAAACCTAGAGGACCCCGAACTGAACGCGCACACGCGTTGGTAAATCCAGGGACATCATAGCGAGATGGGTATCCTTCAGGGCGATACGACGCTCTGCATCTGTGGCATGGAGCAATCTATGCTGCACATAATGAATGCCATCGTGACATGCGGCGGTTTAGCTGGCGGACTTCTGGGCTGATGTTATTTGATCGAGTTGCCTTTGACACATCGAAGAATATGACTGATTGACCAATTTGAGAGCCGAAAAGAAATAATAATATTTTGTAAATTCTGTAATGTATTCTGATCCATTTCGGGCGACTCATTTCGGTTGACCCAAATCGAGAACAAAGCTTGTTTACCGCACTCTTATTCTAGGATAGCGTTCCTACTTACCCGTAGCGTAGCTACCCTTTATATACGTAGCCGTATATAAAGATATAGCCCTCCCTGATCTGAGAACCGCCAGATCATCCCAGAAAGCTAAACAGTAAACTTTAAATATACGAGACGAGGAGAAAATCACAAAGTCTTATCAGTGAAAATATATAATTCCACCTCTAATTATCCCGAGAGAGGCTAAACCGTCACCGACCCACACCATATCAGTACAACGATGAGGTCCATGACAATTCCACTGAATCAAATCGTCTTCATAATACTCACATTTTGGTTGATTTGTGCCCGTGGTCCGAAGTATGTAATAAAGGGAATATTTTAAACGTTATTCGTTCTACACCTGTCGCTCTTCACCTCCGCGCATGTTCAAACATGGCGGCGCGTATCTAACAATAAAGTAGGGGTCCTAAATATTCTAAGACCTCGCGCCTAATGGCGAGCACTTCCGCCGAACAGTCTGGAGGCCCAGTAACACAGTATGCATATTTTAACGAACACTCATACACCCGGCGACGTCATCTTCATTCCGGTATGTGGTCGTGTGCCGCAACCAGTTTTAAAAGATCCTCACGTAGATTGGCATTCGCAATTTCACAATCATGGCTGCTGTAAATGTCTGATAAATCTTTCCAACATCCTTAACCCTCCATTTAATTTCATGGAGTAGCAAATATACAAACCGAAAAATCTACTAATACATTTTTGAATTTCATGCATATTATTGTTGTACGCTACACTCTACATTCCCATCTACCCTATAAAATTACACAAGCCATGGACTATTGTCAATTTTATTTTGACATTTGTTTGACGTTGACCTGCTTCGATTTATTACCAGTTTATAAGACACATTTTGAGTAAAAAACAAACGTTTTTTTTTTCAAATAAATTAAAATAGCTTTGTTGCCAGGTGAATATTTATATTTTGGCCAATCACTTATTTTACGCCACAATCAAATCAGATCAGTTAACTTTCTCAAAAGATATTACAAACAAAAATTATAGTTTAAGGCATCTATTGAGAACAGGTAAAATATAATATATAATACCAGGAACATATGAGAGATGGTTCGACTACTCTGTAAAGTCAAGAATATTTGGCTTATGAAAGTATTCACTAATATGAAGACGTCGATCTCCGAAGCGATCATGTTTAGCAATTTGATTGCTGTCCCCACCGACATCACTAGAGGCAGGTTGGTTCTGCATGTTGGGAGATAAAACAGTATGTGCGAAATATTATCGAATTTAGCATTCTTCTAAATTGCTACAAGCACATTTTTATCGATATAAATACTATTTATACTCGTAAATAACAACATGTATATTTTTCGAAATTGTTTATACTTGTAAACAATTTTATAATATTTTAACTATGTTTCTTTATAATATGTATCACTGAAAAATGACTGGTTGTCCGAAACATGTCTGATATGTAATTTTAAAAGTGTTATATATACAAAGTATATAAAAAACGAAAAAGCCAAATATGTATTTTAAATTTATTTTTCCCGTAATCAATTTTGCAAGAGATAACTAAAAATATTGTTTTTGTTTAAAATCGTGATTTGAAGGGTTAAACATTGAGTGCTGTTGGTTCATTTTCCATAAGTGACTTCAGTTTTATGTAAATCATCTTAAAAACACGATTTCATTTACATAAGTCATTACACCAAGAATGTTTATTTAAAGTATTTTAAACACAATTTATAAGATATAAAGGCAGCCCATTGTATTATTTTTATTTGATAAATAAATAAATAACGCCTTTGTTATAACTTAAAAGCAATTGTAGTTCATTGCAAAAAGAATTGTTATATCTGTCGTCTAGTTAGGTTATCGTTTGGATGGTCCCGAGTCTGGCGTTTTTGTCCAGCAATATCAGTTCGTGGTGACCTAAGGTATTTCGTGACCTGTCTGGAATGTCGTGAACTCGGTTGATCTGCATGTATTAAAGTACAGAGCGTAAAGAAAACAAGTCAAGCAGTTGTCGGGAGAAAGTTTCAACTTGTAATGATATTCTCGTGCCGCTGGAAGGAGGAAATCAAATAATCGCGTTCACAGCTCCTTGTTTTCCTAGAATCTAGATAGATTATTTTTTTAAATTTATAAACATTTAAAAGAAGGCAATTCGTTTCCACGTTAACCTTACAATACGATTTTTTATTATGGAACCAATTTTATTATATTTATGCACTAAATATGCATTAGAACATGAAAAGAAGGTAAAGGTTGTTTTTTTTAGAGGTGTACAAATTCAAAATTGTCTCATTATTAATTGTCTTATATACCTTCTACATCTCACAGTGTCTTCTATATTGCAGATTCTCCTAATCTTTTCGTTAGATATCCTATCTCTGCACTAAATATGCATTAGAACATGAAAAAAGGTAAAGGTGTTTTTTTAGAGGCATACAAATTCAAAATTGCCTTATTATTAATTGTCCAGAATTGTCTTATATACCTTCTACATCTCACACAGTCCTCTATATTGCAGATTATCCCAATCTTTTCGTTAGATATCCTATCTCTGCACTAAATATGCATTAGAACATGAAAATAAGGTAAAAGTTTTTTTTTAGAGGCATACAAATTCAAAATTGTCTTATTATTAGTTAGTTAAAAAGTTTCAATCCTGGGATTGGTTTGCAGCAATTTCTTCTATTCTTCTCTTCCATTCTTCCCTGTCTTGTGCGTCTCTTTTGAAATCTGCATATGATGAGCAGTTCATGTCCACCAACAGGTCCTCCAGGTACTCTCGGCGTGGGCGTCCCCTAGAGTTTGTCCCCTCGGTCATACCCTCCATTATGGCATGCAAGAGGCCAGGTGCCTAATTTATTGACGTATTACATGGCCGATCCATCTTGCACGCCTTTCGGACAAGGTCCTGAGCAGTGTCCTCTATATTACAGATTCTCCTAATATTTTCGTTAGATATCCTATCTCTAATGGTTCTTCCTACGATAGGTCGTAATGTTTTTATTTCTGATGTTCCAGAAGATGTTTCGTTTTAACAGTGTCTGCAATTGGCTTTGATTCCATAAATATGGGTCTGATAGATGTTTTGTATATTCTGAGTTGTTTTTTTTACTAGTAATACAATTAAAAATATATCTATTAAATTGTGTAGTTCAAATATGAAAAATGCCCATTTTTAAGGATAAAAACTTACTAACTAACTAACAACGATAGACAGAATGTATGGACCGGCAGATTGTTCTGTCCTGTCATACTTCTCTCGCTTCCTCTAAATTTATACATCGTGTTATGCACGTACGTCGATTTCTTCGACTCCTTACGTGGCAGACATTAAATATTTGATTGATTTGATCGTGCCACGTTTCCCTAGGTCTTTCTCTTTTTCTAGTTCTGTTTTCGTCGTTTACATATACTTTCTTCACCATTTTGTCTTCATTATTTTTTCTATGTGTCCAAACAATCTTAATATCCTTGAGATAAACCACCGCAAGGATCAAATATTGTAATTGAAACCAATAAAGGAAACAAAAAAAAACAATCTTAGTGAGCCTTTCATTAATTTGTTTCTTACACTTTCATTCGTTATAATGATATAGTAAATGATAACCACTGGTTATTTAATGATAATTAATATGATTTAATTATAGGTAAAAGTAGTAATAAAAAGAATTTTAAAATCAGTTAAACATTATTTTATTTTGTTGAAGCACAAAGCCGCATTGCCTTTTTCACAGATAACAAAATTTAGACTTTTTCAATTTGGGCTTTTGCATCTCACTTTGATAAAGGTGGTTTATTTCGCTCAATATTAAGAATAACTTTGCACTATAGGGTTAAAATAACATCACTATTTTACTAAGAATCAAGAGTAACAACGATGACGCCATTTGTTCGAGAATATAGACATTTTTCAAACCTCGCAGGAAGTGGATGAGGCATTTCGTTCTCTTCGCTAAAGCACCACTCGGACGTTTCATTATGATCGTTAATGCTTATAGTGTAACCGTCTGCCGTCCGTTGGAATTATACACAATTTGGCGGGAAACTTGTCAAATTTGATTGATGACTTTTCCGCTCACGCCCTCTACCGGGCAAGCCAGTCAGCTAATTGCCGATATTTTCGGCGCGAAAATGCGATTAGCTTTGGTATCGAAACCATAGAATGCGATAATCAAACGCCAATGTTGATTATGTTGTCTGCGTGTAGATCTACAACGGTAGGTGCCTAATTTATCGGCGGGAATTTCAAATTGTACTCGACGCGCTTCCGAATGGAATTGTTCGCCAGAGTCAGACTTCGGCTGTATGCTGGTGATGATTCATAAAGGATGTGAAGCGTATACAATTACGTAATGTTTAACCGCTAATATTTTAACGTATATATATATGGGCACCTACTTGCTTAGTACCCATGCGCAGTGCCATTGGACCTTCTCGAATCTTCAATACGAATTTATCGTGGTAGAAGTGAATATTTTGTATTCCAGCATCTAGATTAGTTACCAATGTGTTATGTATGTGTGTATCACATATAATAACAATTCAAAAACATTATTTAATGTTTGTACTGCCAATTGTTCTATGAATCAATCCTATCGCTTGCTTTCTGATTATCAAACAAGAATTGTTTATATTTTTCTATCAACATTTTCTGCATTTTTTCTCAATTTTAAACTAAGTTATTGCAATAACAATGAGCTCTTATGCATATAAGAGTTTCTTTTCTATAACATGCATATATTTAATAAGCACAAGTGGTAAAAATACATTTAATAAATTTATTATGAAAACTATGATATTCCGCAATTATTATTTTTTATCAATTAAAATCGAATAGTTTCACTTACTCGTATATGAGTTTTTATATCTCGGTAAGTAGTATACCAACTAAAATAGTATTCCTGCTAAAATAGTATGCCTCCTAAAATAGTATGCCTTCGAAAATAGTATACCTGCTAAAATAGTTTACCTACTAAAATAGTATACCTGCTAAAATAGTATTTTAGGTACCTACCTATCTTCATCATCTGACGAATGACGTGGACTAAACTTATTTCTTTCTCCCGATGATGTAAACTATATTTAACCTGTTGGAGTTAAATAAACTTCCATATGTGATTCAACCCATTTTATTATTTATAAAAATAAAATAAAAAATCAGTCACTCAATTTCGTATAACTTTATACTTACGCATGATGTAATCGAGTAGCTTACTACAATAGTTGACATTTAGTTTTTTTTATAAAAGTACCATAAATAATTTCACATATTATCTAATAAGCTTAAGGTATTTAAACTATGGAATTCAAAAATTATTTCGTAGTAACATTTATTGCTGGAAGAACAGTGTAAATTGGGAAAATTCATAGAATTGTTTATGAAAACTTTTTTTTTTTTTAAGTTTTATTATACGAGTATGTTATGCTCTATCTATCGAAAGATCTCACATCTGGGTCATATACTGCGTGGGGAAAAGTACCACCTTCTCCAAATGATATTGAAGGGGAAAATTGAGGGACGCCGAGGGCCCGGAAGGAGACAAATGTCCTGGCTGCGAAACGTGAGGGAGTGGACCGGCATCCGAAGTATGGAGCAGCTGTTCCGAGCGGCGCAGGACAGGGACAGGTTCGCCGAGGTGATCGCCAACGTTGGGGGAACCCGACAGGGCACTTGAAGTTGCTAGGCATTATCATGTGAGGCGAAACTTGTCACTCCCAAAAAAAACCATAAATTTTCTTGAAATCACAATTGTTAAAGAAACAATAATTATCATTTGTTTTTAACAGAATACTAAAACTACTTAAATGATTACTTCATATCGTTCACTTTATAGTGATGGTACCTTCAAAATATGTCGAGTTAAACAAAACAAATGGAAAAACAGTGTAATTTGTTTGTTATTGTTTGCATGTGTATCTACTCTTGTGTTGTTTAATGCCAATTTAATCGATATTCGATGAAAAATACGCTCCACATACGTGTATTTGGTCCCCATAGTCCTATTAATAGTTAAGTTCTCTATTACCCCGGAGTCAATGCACCTGGTCGTGAGCTGGTAATTTGACCGTAATTGGTAGGTTTTTGGCGTTTTTTTCTGCGTGTAACTTGTACGGGCATTATGCGGCGAGACCTGCGCCTCATATCCGTGTCCGTCTCTACCTAAGAGCCAAACTTGTTTGTCTAAACGTCGAGTATTTGTTTTATAATGTACAAGCAATAATAATTCTTCTCATAGATCGTATTTGTAACAAACACCTTGTCCGCGTCCGAAATTGACTTTTTGACGAAATGTCTTACAAGGAAACTCCAATATGTCTAAAGAGAAAAATCTATGATTCGTGCATACTGCCGGTGATGACTTATGGGATGGAAACTATGACCCTCACCAAGAGAAATGTAGAGAGATTAAGAGTCACGCAGCATTCCATGGAAAGACATATGCTCGGCGTCAGTCTCCGAGATAAAATCAGAAATGAGGAGATTAGACGCCGAACAAAAATAACGGACATCATGGAACGACTAGCGAGACTGAAGTGGCAATGGGCGGGTCATGTGGCGAGACAGAGTGAGGATAGATGGACCCAGAAAATAATAAGGTGGAGACCATGGGAGAATAGGAGAAACGTCGGCAGGCCGCAAAAAAGGTGGGCCGACGACATTGCTGCCGTGGGGGGGGGGAAATGTGGCTGCGGCTGGCAGGAGATAGAGACGAGTGGAAGGGAAGGGAAGAGGCCTATGTCCAGCAGTGGACCGATAAAGGCTGACGAAGAAGATACCAGCAATGCACCGATTTTTATGTTAACCTCTCGAGTAATATAATAAGATAGTAATGCCGTTTACTAAACATCGTACTTACTAGATAAATTATTGTATTTTGTGTGCACCAATAGATGTCGCTGGTAGTTCAAATTTTGGCATAATCTGAGAATTTTCGATAAATTAAAAATGAGCTCCAAGATTGGGGCCATAAGCCCATAGGCTCATAGCTACAATAGTTAGTCTAAAATCTGTTTTTTTTTTATCTTGACAGTGTTCGAGTACCTTCATAACAGATTTTAGATTTTTTTAAATCATTTTATATCATATTTTTAATTGTATAATACTTGACAGGTCATAAGTCTTGTAAGTGCCTCGACCACCATATTCTGTTTCCCAAAAACAATTTACATCTTCGTCTCTATTGCGATACAATTAATCCTTAAAAATGACTAACCCGCAATGGCTGCAATCCAGTATTTGTCTACAAGTATTTGTATACATTCAAAATGTTGATGAAAATCTAGTTTCAAATCATATTGGTACTGTTTTTTTATTATTTTGAAATTTAATGCACTTTATGTATTATGCGCAATGAATTAATTTGTAAAAGCCACCAAGCCAATGAGTGGCTAGTTTTATTGTTTTGTTTTTAACAGTTTCCGTCCTCATTGTTTTGTGAATTATTACCAAATTTAACTGCCTCTACCTATGCTTCAGGCGGGCCTGGCGACTGGTGTCGTTGAACTGACGATTATTTCTCCAAATCGTAATTACACCAATATGTAAATATCGCTCAGTTTCCCACTTACAGTTTTGTTCATTCACTGTTACCCGCACTTCGTTTCTATTTAGATAGCAATCTTCTAACTCATATATTAGGTTGGGGAAAAAGTAAATTCGTATTTTTCGCTTTATTTCAATGCTTATTCGCTTTATTTTGTATAGAATCATGTTTACCACCCCTGATCTGTATGTATATAAAGGACTAAGTTTACAATAGTGTCACCAGTCTGTCGATGCCAGCGAGCCTGGCGAAACCAGTCGCTGTCTAAATAAATACAAAAATGGAAGTAGTTAAAAAACATCGTTTTATTTAATTATTATTTAAAATGAACTTCCATCAAGAGATTTCAGTAAAATAATTTGATTATTTCAATGCTTTATGAAAAGTTCTCTTCGTTCACACTTATTTACAAACTGTCATTTGCTCTTCCCTTTCAAAAACCATCACCTTTGACTTTCCGACATTCATCATTAAATCATTTGACTTGCATACCTCATACATTCTTTACACCGAGATTTTTAATTCGTCCGCACTATTCGCAACGAGAACGGCATCGTCCGCGTAGAGCAGACAATTTACAGACAAATCACTCATCTTAGCACCAGCATTTATTCCTTTCAGTTCTTTCGTACACTTGTCCATATACAGATTGAACAACCATTTTAAAGATAGGTCATGTTAGAAGTCGGAGGAATCGACGTGCGTGTATGACTCGTTGTATGAATGTGGAGGAAGCTAGAGAGGTTTGTCAGGATAGAGTAGTGTGGCGGTCCATTCTCACTGCCTATCCCTGCGGGAAAACGGCGTGATGGTTTGCTTGTTTGGTTGCTTTATAAAAAGTGTTACGATCATCCTATTTAAGTCAAATATGCGCCGTTCTGTTCGATAACTTGTTGCCAACGAGAATCCAACTTCATAATGCCCCTCTCGTAGAAACCCTTGTCCCTATTGGCAAAAAACTCGGGCAAACAATTTTCACTGAGGCCAAATTTGTACCCCCAAGCGCGTTGGCCATAGACAGGAACAGGTGGTAGTCACTTGATGTTAGATCCGGACTATAGGGTGGATGCATTATAACTTCCCATCCAAGCTCCCGGTGTTTCTGGTGCGTCATCTAAGATGTGTGCGGCCTGGCGTTGTCCTGATGAAACACGATTCCTCTCATATTCACCAATGCTATCAACAATTGCAATTTTATCAACAACAAAAAAATGTTACACCTTATGGAAAATTTTATCAGTAGACTTTCTTTTTTCAATAAAAATTCAATATGAAATCTAAAATTCAAACATATTTCAAACGCTATTGATAAGTCGATTGAGGTGATTTACTAACTGAAGTTTTGTGTTTCATTTATTATTTTAAAATGTATTATTATGAAATACATTTATTTAAAATTACTTTATATCCATTCAAAATAGATCTTTCTACAGAGTACCTACTCATGTATAATTTATTATTTGACTTTGGTACTTAATTTTTTTTTTATTTTGACATGAAAAAATGTGTTCATCAAAATGTGTATAAACATATTTCCATTGTTTATGAAAATTAACATACGTAAATTAAAATGTTAATATACGAATACATTATTTTAGACATTTCAAAATCTTATCGTTGTATTTTAAAAAATCGTGTATTCTTTTTATTCTGATACATTTATATTAGTTTTCTGTTTAACCGCAACTAGATTTATATCAAACAGTATGGATTAAATTCATAGACTGAGGTATACACGTTCATATTACAACTAATAAAAAATAACGTGACTCAAACGTAGTTTCAAGATAATCAAAAGATAAAAACTCAGATATAATAATATAATCGAATTTTATTACTAGATTCTTATTTTTATCAGAAGGATGACCTTGTGTTATGTGAATTGTTATTAATTTGATGATTTTTTTTTTTAAATGGAAGCATAAAATTATATTTTAATAATTGATTTCTAGTTGAATAACCAATCTTTGAATCCATAAAATATACCCTCACCCCAGAGATGAAATCATATTTCACATGATAAATAATCACTTATATGGTAGTGATTTACGTTTATCAAATCGTAGACATTTCTCTCCATTCTTTTCATTCTAATTATCTCTTTTCTCAGTCGTATTCCTCATGATTGAGGGTCGTGTCCATCCTGTGAACCATTTACCATGGCACGCCATGCGCTCCTGTCACCCGTCAGTCTAAAAAAAACTAACTAATTTACCATCACGCCGTCTCTCCGAAGGGGTAGGGAAAAATAATGGACTGCCCCGATTTTCTTTCCTGACATATTTCTCTCGCTTCCTCAACATTAAAAGTATAGACAATGTGACCCAGGATCTATTTTAAATGTTCGAGCCATTTGAATGAAATACTCTTCAAAAACCTACCCAAATATGTTTGAACATTTCGCCTACACCAGAAACACTAAACTCGTCATTAAATAATGTTTTTTTCATATATCAAATTCCAATAAGGTTAATCAAACATCAAGGATTCAAAATTCTAATGATTTAAAACGATAAAAAATACATTTGATAATGCCTCAGACAGGCGAAACATGTCATTAACATAAATTATTAAAAATACTGCTATAGAAAAATATGAATTAAAACGTCTGTTTTCTAGAAGTATTATTTTATTTTATGGAAAAGACATACCTATAATAAAACTTACAGAAAGCAGACATTTAAAAAAAAATACTAACCCCAAAGATTTAAATCAATGGTATCAGAATTTATTTTACAATCTTCAATATGAGCAGAAAATAGCTCATTATAACGAAGAAGGAATCGGGTCGTGTCCAGGCTCGAACCCATGTCCCCTGGATCAGGAGCCAAGCATTATGTCCCCTAGACTACCGCCCGATCGTATTTAACGTATTAATTATTTAATATTAAGTTTTACATAATTGTTCAATAAACAATAAATAATCTAGATTTATGTTATGTTAAAACAATAAACAAAAATCGTTTGGGATTTTCGCTCTATTTTTTTAACCTTAGTAACACATATGCAGTTTCATTATATAAATTATGAAGTATTTATCCAGTGCATTTTGTAACGGTTATTAACATTATTAAATATACTTGATCTTCACAGCGTGTTTAAACGTTTATTACAACATTATGTACGAATGTGTAAAGTGTATTTTTTTTAATCTTTGAATTTTTGTATATTACACCTTTGAGAAGCAACAATGTCTCATTACGTTACCACGATAGTGGTTCGTTCTTTGTGAATTGACTCATACTCCTCTCTCTTCCCTCGTTCTCCCAGTCCAGACAGGTTTGTCCCAAGGACGGCGAGGGGCCCGTGCCCTACTTACAGACTAGGGAAGGAACTAATCGAATGCAGCGGCCGAATTAATCCGATTATTTTGGTGATCGATTAAAACGGAGACATTAAAATGTAATCACAATCGAATGTGATCATTCTTTGCCACGTGATTACTGAAATAACTGACGCACATAATACTACTTGATGTAACTTATCATTTAGCAAAAATAAATTATAAAATGTTTTGAGTTAGGCTATTGAAAAGGCTCATAATCAAAACCTCCACGTGGCCGAAATGAAGATAATCAAATGGGCTAGAGGCGTAACCATATTGGTTAAAGTCCGCAACGAGCATATATGGGGCAGTTTTAAAGTGGTCCCTATAATACGAGCTTTATCACCATATGCAGTTTTCACCTCATTATAAACCTCAACCGGAGGTTTTCCCTTCCAAACGTGATGGATGACGCCGCGTATTTCGCACTTGGCGGGAGATTGGATTGACATTTTTCACGAAACGTGTTGTCGCATCGACACTTCTCAACGTACTGACCTCGAACCGGTCTCGTTGCGGAGGGGAAGGGTCAGGCTACACGGAAGTGTAGCCAACATGTCGAAAATAAAATCCATCCGGTCGTGAGAGCCTCAGTGCACGTACTTTCTGGATGTACCTCGTAGATGAAGTTAAAAAAGAGAGATTGAGATGGTTTGGACACTTTATGCGCCAAGAAGATGACCACATCATGTAATATAATGTCTGCCCTTGGAATCCCAACAGTCCAAAGGGGCAGAGGACGGCCTTGTAGACATTGGGTTCATCTATCGAGGCCACGAGACAGAGTACGTCCTGGAAAAATTATGTTAGGAGTGCCGACCCCGCTTGAAGTGGGAAATGGCAAAGATAAAGAATAAGAATTTATCAAATCAAATCAGTTTATTTACTCGAAAGACATTACAAACAGCATAAATGTTTAATGCATCTATTGAGTTCAGGTCAAATATTATATACATACAACATAATACCAGGAACGCATTAGTGATGGTTCGACATTAGGAAGACAAGATACTTTCCTAAGTCAAGAGTATTTGTCCCCTGAACGTACTTTCCCTGAACGTCCCCTGAACGAGATCGCGTTCAGCAGACTAATTGCTCTTCCCACCGGTGTCACCAGAGGCAGATTGGTTCTGGCGGCCGGTAGGTAAAACAAACTTTGCTGTCGCTGTCGGATAATTATCCTGCGGGAAAGGTTTTAATGAGATCACCGCAAAGACGCTCTTACAGCGTATTGACATAATTGTATCATACTAAAACAGCATTGTAAACAAGTATAGTGTGGTAATGTTAATTTCTTTTATTCGATTGTTCCCATCTCTACACTGATTTTCAATTCGAGGTCGGTTCGTTTTCTGCCACCCACCGCCAGGGGGAGAAATGAGAAATTTATTTTGTTCGACACACATGTTTGTGTGTGTACACATACGTGATCAAAGACAATACAAGTGCAGCCATTGTGCCCACATGCACGCCGAGAGAAATAATTGAAAGCGGTTACGCAGAAAAGAGTCAACTCACAGTTTAGCGAAAATGAATCGTTGAGCTTTTACTAACTTATTGTATTCACAATTTTTTTATGAATCAAAACACTGTTTTTCCACTTTTGAGTTTATTTTTCCCAAGTAAACAAGGCAGCTGCAATCTCTAGGGCTCTAAAATCCGCAATATGGAAAATCAAAGACATGGCCATTATGAGAAAGATGAGAATCTATAAAGCATGCGTAAGACCAATAATAACATATGGCGTCGAAGCAAGGGCAGACACAGTAAGAACCAAACAAGTTTTAAGGACTTCCGAAATGAAGACACTGAGGACGATAGCAGGCAAGACACTGAGGGATCGCGTGAGGAACACCAGAATAAGATAGATATGTGAGGTTGAGGATATTATAAGATGGAGCAGACAGCGAAAAAGGGACTGGTACGGTCATGTTCAGAGAATGGACACCACCAGCCTCCCCTATGTTGCATTGCATAATCAACCTAATGGGACTCGTCCTCGTGGAAGACCTCCTAAAAGATGGAGGGACAGCTAGGAATCTACCTCGCAGGAGGAGCAACACTCTGAAGAGATCAGACTACATAGGTCTACAATAAGGAAGAAGAAGAAGAAGAGTTTATTTTTCTCCGTATGTTTCGAAGGTTTTATGCCTTCATCATCTGGAGAACGAAGGAACAAACCAGATGATGTAATATAGAATACGTCACAACAAATTTAATAGAAATTGTAAATGGAAGTAATTATCTATCATAGTTTCGTGATTTCATCTCTCACTGGGTGTCATTTCATGAATTACGAAAACAGAAAACGAATGATGTTTTTTTTGTTAAGTTTATTTTTCTCGGCATATTTTGTCGAGGTAGACCGAAGAAAACATGGCATGACCAAATTTATCAAATATAATATTAAAAGTTGATCATGTCAGAAGCCGGAAGAATCGACGTGCGTGTATGACTCGATGTATGAATGTGGAGGAAGCTAGAGAGGTTTGCCAGGGTAGAGTAGTGTGGCGGTCCATTCTCTCTGCCTACCCCTGCGGCGTGATGGTTTGTTGTTGTTATAGTATCACATTAAATAAAAACTTTAATTTCGATTCAAATCTAAATTTGGAATAACGCTTCTGATTTTAACATACTGTTCAATTGCAGCAAGGATGTTTTGTAACGGTTATTGAAACGTATCTTTTACAAAATGGATACGTGCATTATATGTGTTCACACAATTACCCCACATTCGGATCCAAATGTGGAGTACTTGTGTATTTAATTTATTCGAAATTCCTATATGATCTGAGTTCATCTCTTTCCAGTCCCAGCAGATATCTGTCTCCCCGCCTGAGCCTGTCGGTAGTAGAAAAGTAGGAACATCTAGCATTGTCCTCAAACCAGTTTTGTGGGCTATGCTCTGTGTTGGTACACATATCCAGATGCATAATTCCTATTAATTTATTTTACATTACTTGAAAGCGGATTTTTTTTATTATATATTTATTTATTTAGTTATAAAAAATTACGTATTTCTTACAACTAGTATATGACATTTTAAAATACATAATAGTTAAATTTATAAGGAAAACAAATTTAAAAATAGCAATTAGGCACAAAACACGCAAAGAAGAAATTTAACAACAAGAAAAAAATTAATAACTTTAAAACTTTAAAATGTGACCGGACGTACACTACACATTGGTTGCGGAATTTGTGGACATTATCTGAGTCCTTCATGACTTGCGGCAAGCTATTAAATACTTTCAAACCCTTGTAAAAAAAAAATCTGTTTTTGGAACCCCTTGATACTATTCTATTGATTCTAAAATTTGTTTTGTTACTCGTTGGGTACCCATGTATTTCATAATTGTAAGCAGCCTGGTCACACAAATATTTTGGAAGAAGCCCACCCCTCAATTTTTAAGCAAAAATAAGTGTATTTAAGGTGACCCTCTGTCTTATTGACAGCATCTTCAAATCTTCAAGCATCGTCTTAATTCGTGCGCGTCTACTGCACCTCAGTACAATTCATTCACGATTTATCAGGAAATATTAACTGTTCAATCCAAGGTTATGGTTTCAAACAAAGTGTAACTTCTTTTGTTCTTGGGATTGCACTTGGATCTTTAATATGGTAGTTTTCCGTTGCTTTCTACATTTGTATACAGCAGGTTATTTAAACCCAATTACTTTACACCACGTTTTAGCTATCGATTCCCATGACATGTGATAGGTAACTAATCTATCGCCTTTTTATTGTCACGTGAATTCTACGCCAGATCAAAGACAGTGTGACAATCACACTAGCATCGTCGGTACCTTCGGTGTGGTAGTCGTAGCTCTTGCCACTCTGACACGAAGGTGGCTATGTTACTTTAAGGAGTTACTTAAACCGCCCTACCTTTAGTTAATTTTCCGAGAAACGTGCAAAAAAACAGGTTTTTTATTAATGAAATTTAATTATATATTAATTTAATTTTTTTAAATTACGAAACGTCAAATACTCGGTCGCACACTTCGCCTGCCCCTTGTAAAACTATCATATTTATGAAGACTTGTACTCGAGTGTTGTTGGCACACGCGAGTATCCCTAACAGTTTGTACATTTTAAGTACATTACTTTTTCTCAAGCGCGTACGTGATACGGGATAGCGCAGAATGGTACAGTCTAAGTATCACGTACGTTCAAATACGTAGGGTGTTTAAAATAATACATTGACCTGTGACAGCAATTAGATAAAAAGAACCCATTAAAATTTCGATAAACCATATTTAAATAAATATTATTATAGATTAAAAATAATTACTTCTCGGATGCTTTGATCTGCCGTAAATTATATATTTTTTTCGAAACGGTACAATTATTGAAGAGATAAACTTGAACAACGATATTATGGGATTCTGATGTCATAAAACTGACATTCCTTTTATTCGTTTTTACTCGAAGATACCGAGAGAAATCAAATTGCTGTAATTATTATTGACAGATTAATCACATTTCCCGACACATGACTTGATACCTTATCGTACCCCGTGGGCTAGAGGTAGGGGCACTATCTGAGGTCCTGGCGTGTAGTCAATCACTTGGATTAGTCTCTTGATAATTTAGATTAGAACTCAGCAAGGGACTCCGATCAGGATAAAAAAAACACATTTTTCTAGGTACATAATACTATTTCCTATTTCAAATATTTCATATTCCAAAAACTAACTAACTTACTAACCATCACGCCGTCTCCCCGAAGGGGTAGGCAGAAAGAATGGACTGCCACACTTATCTTTCCTGACATATTTCTCTCGCTTCCTCAACATTCATACATCGTGGCATGCACGCGCGTCGATATCTCTAACTCCTCACTTTGTGTCAATCCCTCCGGGGAGACGGCGTGATGGTTAGTTAGTTAGTTAGATGTATAGTGTGTCTTTTTTAGAGGTTTGGTCTTTTAAACTGGCAACATTGTTTTTACAGACTGTCAATTTGAGAGTTGACAGTTGATTTGCAGTCAGTACATTTTGCCAGTTCACCCAGTTGCTCAATAAAGGTGTCGAAAATTGGACTTCACGATTGCGCTCCATTCGAGCTAGCCGTGGCGCTCATATGCCCGAAATCATATTTAAACAATAATGGCATAAAATTATCGATTAAATAAAGCCAATATCATAGAAATTAACATTATTTTAATGTGTTGAGTTTGTGTGAATCAGCGAAAGAATCGTGTGGTGTGTGTGTACAAGGAAGAAGGAAAGGGGATGCATGGTGGAATGATGACGTAAAGATTGCTGTTAAAGAGAAGAAAGATGCTTGGTTGAATATGTTGTCGATAAATAAGAATGACAGAGTTAAGTATGAAAGAGCAAAAGATTTGTATAAGGTATGCAAGAAGAGAGTGAAGTCGGTAGTGAAAGCGCGGAAAGAAAAGCTGAAGGAGGAAGAAGGGCTCAAAATGACAAACAACTTCCAAGCAAATTTAAAAATGTTTTGGAAAGAAGTTAAAAAAGCCCGAAATCCTCCTGATAGTGGATGTGTGAAAGCAATTTTAGACAACGAGGGAAGAATGTTAACGGAGAGTAAGATCATACAAGAAAGATGGATGGAATATTTTAAGGAGATGTATGGTGGTGATACAAGCGTGATCGAAAATATGACAGCTAGTGCGAGTGCGGGACCTATGAATGATAATATTGAAAAAATAAGTACGAATGAGATGAAAAGATCCGTGAGTGCAATGAAAAGTGGAAAAGCTGTTGGGTTTGATTGTATTGCCATAGACTTTATTAAAAGCGGTGGCGAAGTGGTTTCTACATGGTTATGTAAGTTATTTAACCAGTGCTTGGAGGAGGGATATACGCCGCTAGACTGGAGGAGAGCAGTAATTATGCCCCTGTACAAAGGAAAAGGATCGCGTATGGAATGTGGAAACCACAGAGCTATTAGTCTTTTGAGTGTCGTTGGTAAAGTCTATGGCAGAATTTTAATAGAAAGAGTAAGAAAATTGACGAGTGACAAAGTTTGGGATGTGCAAGGTGCCTTTATGAATGGCAGAGGATGTATGGATCAAATTTTTGGACTTCGTACATTGACAGAGAAGTTTCTGGCCAAAAATCGCAAACTTTTCTGTGCATTTGTCGACTTACAAAAAGCATATGATTACGTTAATAGAGAAAAGTTGTGGAAAATATTGTCTGAATATGGAATAAGTACAAAACTGATCACGGCCATTAAGTCACTATACACGGAAAGCACTGCTAGTGTCAGAGTAAATGGAGATCTTACAGCCTGGTTTGATATCAATAAAGGTGTCAAACAAGGTTGCGTAATGTCCCCGTGGTTATTTAATCTGTATATGGACAATTGTATGAGAGAGCTGAAAGGGTTGGATGTAGGTGCCAAAATGAGCGGAGTGTCAGTAAGCTGTCTCTTGTATGCGGATGACGCTGTTCTACTTGCTGACAACGAGCATGAACTACAAGTCCTGGTGAATTGTATGTATGAGGTATGCATGCGAAATGATCTGATGATGAATGTTAATAAGTCCAAGGTAATGATTTTTGAAAAGGAAGAAACCACGACAGTCTGCAACATTAGCGTGAATGGTGAAAACTTGGAGCAAGTAGTTGAGTTTGTGTATTTAGGTAGTATGTTTACAAGAGATGGGAGAGTGGAGAGGGATATTGAAAGAAGGGTTGGGGCAGGCAACAAAGTGAATGGTGCACTTAAAGTTGTCATCGCAAACAAAAACCTATCCAAAAAAGCTAGAATGGCAGTGCACAATGGTGTTCTTCTACCGACCCTTATGTATGGAAGCGAAGCATGGAACTGGCAAAGGAAGGATGAAAGTAGAATAAATGCAGTAGAAATGAGATCTCTTAGACGAATGTGTGGATATTCTGTGTATGATAGAGTGTCGAATGAAAATATAAGAAGTGAATGCGGTGCGAATGATGGTGTCATGAACAAAATAATGAAAGGATCATTAAGATGGTTTGGACATGGAAAGAATGAATGAAAGAATGGTAAAAAAAAATTATTGATGTAAATGGCAAAAATAGAGGATAGGGAAAACGGGACGATAAATAAATCAAATGTCGTCGGCCATGTGAGGAGTCAGAGAAATCGACGCGCGTGCATGACACGATGTATGAATGTTGAGGAAGCGAGAGAAATATGTCAGGAAAGAAAGGTGTGGCAGTCCATTCTTTCTGCCTACCCCTTCGGGGAGACGGCGTGATGGTTAGTTAGTTAGTTAGTTAGTTTTTTATTTTTCATTTTGAATTTGTATACCTCTAAAAAAAAACACCCTTTATGTAACAACTTGTAAAAGGGTGTTTTTTTAGAGTTATTTTGTATTTTATATTATCTGAATTTCTCTATACTCACAATTGTATGATCATACGTATACTAATTATACTCGTAATATATTTTCAAGCACTAAATTCAATAGCATGTCAAAAAATATTGCTTAAAACTAAAAATCTTTTTCTTAAACATTTAAATAATCACAACCGTGTAACTTGTATGTAATATAACACTTAAACACATCAATCATCTAAAAAGAACATTTTGAGTTAAATTATTTTTATTTTGTTATTTTATTTTATATCATTATATTTTATATTATTTGTTTTAGATTTATTTTGTGGATGTTGGACGATCGAAGTGTGCGCGGGAGATGCCTATTGGTGGCGATGAGGTTCGCAACCCATCACACCGCGTCTCCCGCGGGGCGAAAAGAGAAGGATGGAGTGCCGCATCAGTAAATGTGTGACAGTCCATTCTTTCTGCCTACCCTCTCGGGGAGACGGCGTGATGGTTAGTTAGTTAGTTAGTTATCAAATGAATTATGAAAAATAATGTCATTCATTTTTGTAATCTTACATTAAACAGAAAATTTTACAATAAATTTTCGGATAGCAACTAACAGACGAAATAGTTCACTAGAAAAATATTACCATATTAAACTGTGTATTTTTTTATATGTATGCATCAATAGAAAGATAATACTTGTAAATATTTTTTTTATTTTCGTTGTCTTAGTTTCATTCATTAATGTGCGAAAAAATATGCATTATTTTGCAATGGCAAGCGAATTTGATTTAGTTCGGCGCCCTCGCCGGTATCCGACCGGCCCTGAACACCGAGTTAAGGAGATTCCGATCAGAGATTACAGTATATTGTGTGTTACAATCAGACAGGTATCAGTGTTGCTTCTTCCTCAGACGCAGACATTACGCAGTTCGTCACTTTGTTTTCAGTCGTTAGGACAGTTTCAGTAAACACATCTAAAATGCCGAACAACAAAAACTATCAAAGCAAGGTAAATTACATCATTTTCCGTATTTTATACGTTGGATCACTCGTTTCGTTTATCTGGATGAATAAAATGTTTACATACACATAATCAATTGTTTGCGGTTTGTATGTATGTTAGTACTCGTTGATATGAACATAAAACTGTTTGTCTAATATCCACCATTTAAATTTTATCATGTTTTTAGTATCGAATTCAATCAATAATTACATTCATAGTAGTATAATTGATTTATTGTTTCTTGAACAATGATGGTTAAACTCCATATTAAATAACTAATACGAATGAAAACGTCATTTTTCTAGAAGTTTTATTATATATAATGGGAATGACATGTTTCGCCTTTATCGCTTTTTATGTAACAAATATTTGGTAATATCTTAGAAGGGCGAAACATGTCATTCCCATAAAGCATAATTGATGTTAATTTATTAACACCCCGTAGTTTTATTTTGCAAGTGTATATATCTTTTCTACTATTTTTTATTTATTAAATCGTTTTTCGCCGAGAAACGCTTTTCGCGATGTATGTAGGTGTACGAGTATACCTATTATGTTTCGAATTTCAAAAATACGTTTTTTTTTAATGATTACAACCTCTTTAACAACAAAATGCTACTTGAATCAAACATCATAAGAAATTATAATATAATAAATTAACAATAATAAATGATTTTATGCACTACGGTTGGGTACGGATACAAATTAATATGTCTTGTTTGATATACTATTTAAAATACGTAAATTTTAAATCTTCTTCTTCAACTTATTGCCGTCCACTCTTGGACGAAAGCCATGTCGATCTCTCCTGCGCAGTCTGCATACATAGTACCCCAGCGTGTCGTTCCAGGTCATCCCTCCACCTCATTTGAGGTCTTCCTACCATACTCTTCTTCTCGTGTCTCTCGGTCTCCAATTCAGCAGTATTTTGGTCCAGCAGTATGCCCTGGCTATTTCCATTTTTAAGTCATCACCCGGTGGATCACGTCTGTGACTCTTGTTTTATTCCTCACCGTTTCGTTCCTGACTCTTATCACTAAGGGACAGGCCTAGCATGGCTCTCTCCATCGCTCGCTGCATGACTCTTAGTCTCTCTACACTGTGTTTTGTCAGAGTGGCAGTTTCAAAACAGTATGTACTTACCGGTTACAAAATGCTAACAAACCCTCCAAATCAGAAAATTTTAAATAGGTACTCCAAAAACCATCTATATTTTTTTGCGTAAAAGACAGTTGGTACACCTGCAAACAGAACATTTTATTAGACATTTTGAATACTTTAAAAATCTATGTATTATAGATTCGTGCAAATTTGCCACTATCTTTTAATTTATTTGTTTATGTCTCCTCGAATTCAATTTATTTTCGCTCTTAATTTTAAGTGTTTATTTATTACTTAAACCAGTGTCTGTCAACGTGGGAACAGGGCCAATCAACAACTTTTAGTTGCGAATGGTTTCCTTTAAACTTGATGTCATCGGCTCGTAATCCTTTTAAAATAATAATTAGCGCATCAGTTCTCGGAGCTCCGGGTTGGGACTGATAAAGAGTGGGTGATATAATTATTATTGCAAAACGTTTATTGTGCTTTTAGCCTTCCCATGGTAACGCTCTGGTTTGGTGATTTTTCTTGAACACAATTGAACGTGCGGTTATCAGCGAAATACGAAATTTACATCTTATCAGTGTACATATTTTTCAGCTGATGCACAATATGGAGTGAGATTAGCTGGTTGTAAATAAAATATTTTTTTATTATCCCAAACACGACTGAAAACATTTTTCGTCGGTGTAAACTAAGGCAGGTCGTTTGGACCCAATTACTGTGTACAATTTTTTTTATTTTTTAGCTATTATATTGATTCTCGTGACATGTGATAGGTAGCCAATCTATCGCCATTTCATTGTCACGTGAATTCTACACCAGACCAGACAGTGTAACAATCACACTGCCATCGCCGAGAATCGAACCCAGGACCTTCAACATGGAAGTCAGAGCTCGTAACCACTCTGCTCTTTAACGAAACCGATATTTTCTAGCAATTGCGTGTTTTATTCCATTTAACTGATAGCTTATTTATAAATCGTCACCTGAGAGTAAGAGGGTTCCAACTAACAAAATTTCACATTTGGCTTTTTTTCGTGAAAAGGGTTCTTACTAACCTTATCTATACGTACAATTTAAAAAAACATGTATTAGTATCATCATTTTGATGTTACGAAAAGAATCAAGTTCCATCTGATCATTCAAAACACATGATTCACTGAAGAAGGATTCATTTAAACTTAGAACTTTATTATTCCAATTGTTTCCAGACAAAATTTACACGTTTCTCGGTAAAAGAATCTCTGGAAATTGGAATAAAACCCTTTTATTCCAAGATACACACCCGATACCAACAAAACTTTGACTTCATTTTTCTCAGCTTTTTACTTTTGTCAGTTGGAACCTTCTTACTCTCAAGTGACGAAATATCAAACCTTACATTCTATGTATAGAGATAAATCGCCTAAAAATAAATTCAATAATATACACAAATGGTGCGCTTCTACCGACCCTTATGTATGGAAGCGAAGCATGGAACTGGCAAAAGAAGGATGAAAGTAGAATAAATGCAGTAGAAATGAGATCTCTTAGACGAATGTGTGGATACTCTGTGTATGATAGAGTGTCGAATGAAAATATAAGAAGTGAATGCGGTGCGAATGATGGTGTTATGAACAAAATAATGAAAGGATTATTAAGATGGTTTGGACATATGGAAAGAATGAATGAAGAAAGAATGGTAAAAAAAATTATATGTTAGTGATGTAAATGGAACCAGAAATAGAGGAAGACCGAGGAAAACGTGGCACGATCAAATAAATCAAATATAGAATGTCGGCCATGTGAGGAGTCAGAGAAATCGACGCGCGTGCATGACCCGATGTATGAATGTTGAGGAATCGAGAGAAATATGTCAGGAAAGAAAAGTGTGGCAGTCCATCCTTTCTGCCTACCCCTTCGGGGAGACGGCGTGATGGTTAGTTAGTTAGTTACAGAAATAATATTTTATTTCACTTCGTTTTTTTTTCATTCATAATTTCTAACTAACTAACTAACCATCACGCCGTCTCCCCGAAGGGATAGGCAGAAAGAACCAACCGCCACATGTTGTTTATTCCTGACATACTACTCCAGATTTCCTCAACATTCATACATCGTGTCATACACGCACGTCGATTTCTCCGACTACGCACTTGACCGACATTTAATATTTGTTTATTCTTTCTTGACAATAAACAAAAAATTTCATTATCTGCAATAATATAAAACTCCATATTTAATAATTAGTACGAATAAAAACGTCAGTTTTCTAGAAGTTTTATTATATTTTATGGGAATGAAATGTTTCGCCCTTCTAAGGCATTATCAAATGTTTACCATTTGATAATGCCTTAGAAGGACGACACATGTCATTTCCATAAAATATAATAAAACTTCTAGAAAACTGACGTTTTCATTCGAATTAATTATTTAAAATTCGATTTGTTTGTGCCACGTTTTCTTCGGTTTTCTTATATTTATTTTTCTATTTACATCGTTAATATTTACTTTCATTACAATTATTTTTCATTCATTCATTTCCGTGTGTCCGATCTATTTCAATGACCCTTTCGTTATTTTGTTTTAACAGTTTCATTCGCAATGAATTTTGAATATTTGAATTTGACACTATTTGGCATTAATTGTTTCAATATTCGATATTTCATATGTATTTTAAATTAAAAAGATTTTAAAAATGGATATTTGTAGTTTTATAAGTAGGTATGCTAGTAAATATTTATCAGAGCAACTATAAGTTTTGCTTGAAGTAGCCGATTCATGTAAGATATTTGTCGAATTATTTCATTCGTGTTTGTGATATTTTTTTATCTTTCATTAGTTATAATACATCATGATAATGTCTTGAAACTACATGTTTCATAAATCAATTTCTCAGTTATTCAGGAAATGAATAATATCACGGTTTGTATAAGAATCCGATAAGCATACTTGGTAAATAATAAGAATCTACATTTATTATTTATCGCTTACTGTTAGATTATAAACAGAATACACTTCTTTGAAATAGAATTTTAGTTTTATACTGGTTAATAGGAACTACACACAAAGAACAAAATAATTCCTTTTTTAGATCGGTTACGTTCTTAACCTTACTTTACACATTGCTTCAAATAACTTCCTTTATACACTTACATCAATTGAAATAATTATATTTTTACATAATACTGGGCGCAGATACGTATTTAATCGAAAATCGGAGACATGTTACAAATACAATAAAATATGCCAGCGTGTCGAAATGTCGCATATAAAGTAAAGAATATACGACTGCTTCACACACACATTTTTATATCTCACTGTCGCTACTTTTATATTCGCGAGTGCGAGAGAGACAAGTGAATGTTTGAAATAAAATAGACACTAAATCAAAAAAAAAATAAACTGTTATAAGTATGCAGTTTCGTTTAATATGACATATAGAACGTATCTGCATTTTTTTGGTACTTAGTGCCTATTTTATTTCAACAACGTAGAGAGTAAGTAGAGAGATTGGACCGCCACACTACTCTATCCTGACATACCTCTCTAGCTTCCTCCACATTCATACAGCGAGTCATACACGCACGTCAATTCTTCCGGCTTCTGTCATGACCAACCTTTAAAATTTGATTAATTTGGTCATGCCATGTTTTCCTCGGTCTACCTCGACTCCGTACTCCATTTACAAATTTAAGCAATATTTTATAAATAATAATTTTTTCCAATTTCAACTTTAACATGAACTTAAATTTTGGCACCGTTGCCTTTTGAAGCTAAATAAAAATTATATAGACAATTATATAACAGTAATTTACAAATTCGGGTTATTACGATCATGGATGTAACAAAGAAATAATGTAGATACTTCATTTGATGGGTACTTTTGTAAGGATTTAAAAATACCTGTTCTTTGATATAACAAGTAATGCTTATAACAAGTGAATTAAGTCGGTCCCATCTTCCTCATATTAACCAAGTTCAACTGTACTTCTCTAGTTTCAACTGTTAAATCACCTCTCTTCCTCTTTAACAAAGTGTTTATTAACATTGTATGTAAAGCTGTCGTATTTCTCCAATAAATATGACTTGCAATCATTTTTTTTATGATTCGCAACTGATGTTATGCAGCAAGTGCAGGGTATTTCATGATTCAATCATTATATCAAAATTTAATCATTCAAAGATAAGTTTTATTGGTTTAACAGACATGAGGTGACATCACTATCCCCTTTGCACTTTCCTGCTGTGTTATTATAACTCTGTATGCTGATAAATCAATTCTATATTTTTCCACTAAAAAAAACTATTTTTGTACTGCATAGGAATGCAATATTAAAATTATGAGATCACATTTATTTTATAGCTTTGTTCTACGTGAAATGTTGTCTGTAAATAAATAAATATTTACTCTGCACATTCCACAAACTTGTGATTTTATTACTCATACTCTTGTTATCAGAGCTAATAATATAATGTAATTTATATGTATGTAACATTATAGAAATGTTGACATAGGAGTATTTTTAATTATCATTATTATATGAAAAATTATTTTATTCATAGCTCGAAATGTATTGATAGATATAAATATAATGAAATTGAAACTGAAACGTCCACAAAATGAATCTAAAACAAATAATATAAAATAAAATAACCAAATAAAAAAAATATAACGTATAATGTTGTCAGCTGGACGATCCGGACTTTTGTGTTTATTTAATTTATATTCCACGTATCCACTGTTCTTTTAAATAACTGTAATTCAAGAATATAACAATCCAACTCTAGCAAGAACTTTAAAATTAATTTTATTGTTTATTATTTATATTGAACTTCTATCAATAAATTTCAGTAAACATTAATAATAAATATGAATGTCAAAAGAAGTAGAAATATTATTATTACTATTATTATTTAGTTGTATCGCTCTTTACATTATTACAACGTGAGCCAAATCGTGTAAAGGGTAAAGCCTATATTGATTCTCATGACATGTGATAGTTAGCTAATCTATCGCCATTTTATTGTCAAGTGAATTCTACACCAGAACAAAGCAGGGAATCTCTACCGTCATTGCCGGGAATTTAACCCAGGATATCGGTGTGGTAGTCGTAGATTTTGCCACTCTGCCACGAAGGTCATTGTGAAACTAGAAATACGATTACTCATATGATATGAATGTGAGTTCTAAATTTTCAATTAAATGTCAAACTTAACTCAATTTACCTAAGGAAAATGTAGGTTATGAAAAAAACAAAATCACTGAGATAGTTGTAGACGAGTTAAAATTTAAGATGATATTAAACTTTGTGGATTGAAAAGATCGGGGAAAAATTTACCGTTACATGGCAAGACGTAAAGATCAATGAGATAATTAATCTCCGAAACCAGCATATTAATTTTAGATTCAAGTACTCAGCAATTTTACTTAAATCATTTTTCTCTTATTTTCAGATCAACAGCAAATACAGCGAGGAGCTGGCACAAGAATGTTTAGAATGGATTAAAGCAATCACCGGAGAACCAGAAAATGTCTCCGGAGAGATGGACAACTTCTATGATGTCCTCAAGGATGGAACCTTATTATGCAGGTAATAAATCCTTTCAAACTATATACTAGGTTGAGTAATTAGTATTAATGTAGTGAATGTACCTCTATCTTCCTCCACATTCATACATGCATGTCGATTCTTCAAACTTCTAACATGGCCGACCTTTAAAATTTCATTAATTTGGTCATACCATATTTTCTTTAGCCTTCTTCGACTCCGCAATCCATTCACATTGTTAATCTATACTTTCTTAAGCATTCTTTCATCATCCACGCATTCCATATGTCCAAACCAGCATAGTAATCTTTTCATAATTTTGTTCATAATACTCTCTTCTGTTCTATACCCATTCTTTATATCAGCATTTGAAATTCCATCATACATCGTTTTACCACACCTACGTCTAAGATATCTGAATCTCTACCCTTCTTCTGCCAGTTCCATGATTCATTTTCATACTTGAGGGTTGGAACTAGAACTCCACTGTGAGCGTCCATTTTCGCTTTCATTGATAAATTCTGGTTTCCAATAACTATTTTTAAAGCTCCATTCACTTTGTTACCCGTACCAACCCTTCTTTCGACATTACTTTGCATTCGGCCATATGCTGTGAACATGCTGCCTAAATACACAAATTCAGTATCTGTCTGCTCTAGGTTCTCCTCGTTTACACTTATCTCGCGATCTTCGTGGCCAAGTGGTAAGTGCATTGACTGCCACCCGGGTTCGATTGCCGGCGAGGGCATTGTGATTGTCACACTGTCTTTGGTCTGGTGTAGGATTCACATGTCAATAAAATGGCAATAGATTAGCTACCTATCGCATGTCACGAGAATCACTATGATAGCTATAATATCCTTTACATCGATTTGGCTCATGCTGTCATGATGTAAAGAGTGATTCAACAAAATAATAATAATAATAAATATGTTACAAACTGTATTTTTCTCATCCCTTTAAAAAAATCACTTTTGACTTTCCAACATTCATCATTAAATTATTTGCTTTGCATACCTCATATATTCGACCTTCGTGGCAAAGTGGTAAGAACTTTGACTGCCACACCTAATGTACTGGGTTCGATTCCCGGCAATGGCAGTGTGATTGTCACACTTTCTTTGGTCTTGTGAAGAATTCACGTGACAATAAAATGGTGATAGATTAGCTACCTACACTGATTTGGCTCGCGCCTTAATGATGTAAAGAGCGATTCAACAAAATAATAATAATTATTATATTCTCGACACCAAGACTTGTAAATCTTAAAATATGTATTCTAAAAATGTTTATTGATGAATATATTTAACAGATAGTGTTAACCTGTCTTGTACTATGCCAGAATAGGTACTGTTGTGTCTACAAATAATTTAAAATTAATTTTCTTACCGAATTTGTCACAAAAGTTTGAAGTTTTTAGCAATGTGTCTATAATACCGACGGAGTAATTCACATTTTGAATATTCCGTGACATCATCACTCCCCTGTTGCTTGCCAACCTTTTAAGACAGGCTATGTGATTTATGTGTAATTTAACAATAAAAATAAGGTTTGATAATTTTATGTGAAAAGATAAAGAAGATTTTGTACTTATCATTTATTTTGACATAATCCCAATTGTGTTAAATAAATTAATGATCTGTTCTGATAGACATTTATTTGATAGACTAAAAAACAATTATTTTTCCCTCTAAATCGGGTAATATAATTTTTTTTTGTAGTAGTAGTATTTCCTAAGTAAAAATTCTATTATGTATTTGGCATTGAATTCTTATTATTATGTTGAATACTCGCTACCAGACATGTTAATGTAATGTATATATTTATATAACGAGTTTTTAAAGTAAGTTAAGTTTTAAAAAATCTAAAACATTCTTCTTTTAATTTACAGATTGGTGAACAACATTAGGGAAGGCTCTATTAAAAAAATAAATGACTCAAAAATGGCATTCAAATGCATGGAAAACATCAACGCTTTCTTAGAAGTTGCCAAAGGCCTGGGAGTCCCGCCCCAGGAGACCTTCCAGACCGTGGACCTGTGGGAGAGGCAGAACCTCAACTCCGTGGTCATCTGCCTGCAGTCGCTGGGCCGCAAGGCGGGCTCCTTCGGCAAGCCTTCCATCGGTCCCAAAGAGGCGGACAAGAATGTGCGCAACTTCAGCGACGAGCAGATGCGGGCGGGGCAGGGAGTCATCTCTCTGCAGTACGGCTCCAACAAGGGAGCCAACCAGAGCGGAATCAACTTCGGAAACACCCGCCACATGTGAACACCCTCACGAGCACAACTCCTCATTTTAAATCTTAATTATATTTTTTGAGAAGCTTCTATTTTACAAGTAAACTTTTTTCAATTCTCTAATGAACAAGTTAGTGTAAACATCGATCTACACATTTTTTTTTTAAATCACGGGGTACATTGTTTTATGTATTTTTATTCGTGAATGTCAATTTTCTGTCAATTTTGATAATGTTAGTGTCTGTTTCTTATTGATTTATACTCTGGAGATATTACTGTACCCAGCTCTGTGCCAATTGCATTGAGAAATGCATTCCATGTCAATAATGTTAGATGTTAAGCCTAAAGTAACAGTAATTGTTTTGTATAGAGTTCTGTTTTATTATTCTGCAGAATAATTTATATTATTATTTATGTTGGTTTTCAAAACTAAAAAATGAACACAAGTTAAATTTCGGTGCTAAAAATACTGCGAGAGAACTTGCAGAGAGACCAATAGTTATTTCACTAACTAAATCTAGTTATAGGTGTTAAGTTGTCGCAGTACTGTTACATGTACGATTGTATTAGATGCAATCAAAATCTGGAAACTTCATAGATTTTCATAGAAATGTTTTACATTCCTCTTCAGTCTTTATAAATAAAGTATTTAATTTTTTTACATGTCTTTTATTTTACCAAAATAATTACCTTGTGTAATGGAGGAATCAAATGACTGGAAGTCCTAGAGTGGTCTTCATGATCCCGCGAGTCCTAGGCAATGGCAATCACTGACCTTACACTGAGTCATAGCAGACAGAGAGATGTCGTATCTTCGGTGCCGTGAAACCGAGCCCCATCAGCTAAGGAAAGGTAACCCCGACAGAAAACCCCAGAGAAGGCAATGGAAAACCACTCAGTAACACTTTCTAGGAAATCTCTGAGGCTAGAAAGCATTCGCCAAGGTGATAGCCAATTCAGGGGAACCTGACACGGCACTTTAAGAAGAAGTATACTTTACAAGTATACAGACTGCGTTTATGTACATTTGTTCCGATGTCTATTTGAAAAATTCTTTTGATTCATATTGAAGTGCTTGCTGGAAATTAAACTATTTAAAGTGCCTAACTAACTAAAATTTTATTAATATAACGGTGGTAACGGGAGAAACAAACTTTTAATGAAAGGATATTATCTTAGAAAATAGCTTATGTGTTATAACTTTTTTTTTATTTTTATGTTGTTATATTTTGTTATTATTATTTTATGATTTATTTTATTTTATTTATTTATTTTATATAATTGAATTTATTTTAGATATAGTTTGTAAATGATTTAGCATTTAAGTGTGTGCGGGTGATGCCTACTGGTGGCGATGAGGTCCGCAACCCATCACACCGCATCTCCCGCAGGGGCGAACAGAGAAGGGTGGAGTGCCGCATCGGTACATGGAATATAAGGGGAGGTATGGAAGGAAAGTTGAATGAGATGTGTGCAGAAATGGATAATAAGTGTTTAGATGTTTTATGTGTGACTGAATGTATGATGAAAGAGTGTGGTTCCTTGGAGCATGCGGATAAGCTTGTTCTGTGGTCGGGTGTGCCGAATGACCACAGAGCATGCCAAGGCGTGGCGGCGGTGCTAGCTCCAAGGATGGTAGAATGTATGAAAGGTTATAAATGTGTTAGCCCAAGACTCATGTGGATTCGCTTCAAGATCGGGTTAACAAGAGTTTTCCTTTTAATTGGATACGCCCCTGGTAACAACGAAAATGAGGCGAGTAAAGATGAGTTTTGGGACAAAGTGAGAGAGACATTGGTGTGTAAGAGTGAAAACGAAAGATTGATAATAGCAGGTGATATGAACGGTTGGGTGGGAATCCGTAGGAGTGGGTACGAGGAATGTCTGGGTACGTTTGGTGATAGACGAATAAATGATAATGGAAGGAGACTGCTTGAATTGTGTATAGAATGGGGTCTCTTTGTATCAAATACCATCTTCGATCATAAGAGAATCCATCTCTATACTTGGGAAAGAGGATTTGAAAGGTCCATTATAGATTACGTCATTGTAGACTCTAGATTACGGGCGGATACTGTTGATTCAAGGGTCTTCAGGGGAGCCGAACTGGAAACGGATCATTTTTTAGTAGTGGCAAAAGTAATCTTATTCCGGGGATGGCGAACCAGAAGAAGCAAAACAGTAGCCGCACCGACTAGAGTCAAAGTTGAAAAACTGCAAAACAATGACGTAAGAAATAATTTCGTAAGAAAAGTGAAAGATAAATTGAGTGAGCGGGATGTAAGTGAGTTGAGTATTGACGAGACCTGGAAATACTTGAAGGAGAGTTTGTGTGAATCAGCGAAAGAATCGTGTGGTGTGTGTGTACAAGGAAGAAGGAAAGGGGATGCATGGTGGAATGATGACGTAAAGATTGCTGTTAAAGAGAAGAAAGATGCTTGGTTGAATATGTTGTCGATAAATAAGAATGACAGAGTTAAGTATGAAAGAGCAAAAGATTTGTATAAGGTATGCAAGAAGAGAGTGAAGTCGGTAGTGAAAGCGCGGAAAGAAAAGCTGAAGGAGGAAGAAGGGCTCAAAATGACAAACAACTTCCAAGCAAATTTAAAAATGTTTTGGAAAGAAGTTAAAAAAGCCCGAAATCCTCCTGATAGTGGATGTGTGAAAGCAATTTTAGACAACGAGGGAAGAATGTTAACGGAGAGTAAGATCATACAAGAAAGATGGATGGAATATTTTAAGGAGATGTATGGTGGTGATACAAGCGTGATCGAAAATATGACAGCTAGTGCGAGTGCGGGACCTATGAATGATAATATTGAAAAAATAAGTACGAATGAGATGAAAAGATCCGTGAGTGCAATGAAAAGTGGAAAAGCTGTTGGGTTTGATTGTATTGCCATAGACTTTATTAAAAGCGGTGGCGAAGTGGTTTCTACATGGTTATGTAAGTTATTTAACCAGTGCTTGGAGGAGGGATATACGCCGCTAGACTGGAGGAGAGCAGTAATTATGCCCCTGTACAAAGGAAAAGGATCGCGTATGGAATGTGGAAACCACAGAGCTATTAGTCTTTTGAGTGTCGTTGGTAAAGTCTATGGCAGAATTTTAATAGAAAGAGTAAGAAAATTGACGAGTGACAAAGTTTGGGATGTGCAAGGTGCCTTTATGAATGGCAGAGGATGTATGGATCAAATTTTTGGACTTCGTACATTGACAGAGAAGTTTCTGGCCAAAAATCGCAAACTTTTCTGTGCATTTGTCGACTTACAAAAAGCATATGATTACGTTAATAGAGAAAAGTTGTGGAAGATATTGTCTGAATATGGAATAAGTACAAAACTGATCACGGCCATTAAGTCACTATACACGGAAAGCACTGCTAGTGTCAGAGTAAATGGAGATCTTACAGCCTGGTTTGATATCAATAAAGGTGTCAAACAAGGTTGCGTAATGTCCCCGTGGTTATTTAATCTGTATATGGACAATTGTATGAGAGAGCTGAAAGGGTTGGATGTAGGTGCCAAAATGAGCGGAGTGTCAGTAAGCTGTCTCTTGTATGCGGATGACGCTGTCCTACTTGCTGACAACGAGCATGAACTACAAGTCCTGGTGAATTGTATGTATGAGGTATGCATGCGAAATGATCTGATGATGAATGTTAATAAGTCCAAGGTAATGATTTTTGAAAAGGAAGAAACCACGACAGTCTGCAACATTAGCGTGAATGGTGAAAATTTGGAGCAAGTAGTTGAGTTCGTGTATTTAGGTAGTATGTTTACAAGAGATGGGCGAGTGGAGAGGGATATTGAAAGAAGGGTTGGGGCAGGCAACAAAGTGAATGGTGCACTTAAAGTTGTCATCGCAAACAAAAACCTATCCAAAAAAGCTAGAATGGCAGTGCACAATGGTGTTCTTCTACCGACCCTTATGTATGGAAGCGAAGCATGGAACTGGCAAAAGAAGGATGAAAGTAGAATAAATGCAGTAGAAATGAGATCTCTTAGACGAATGTGTGGATACTCTGTGTATGATAGAGTGTCGAATGAAAATATAAGAAGTGAATGCGGTGCGAATGATGGTGTCATGAACAAAATAATGAAAGGATCATTAAGATGGTTTGGACATATGGAAAGAATGAATGAAGAAAGAATGGTAAAAAAATTATATGTTAATGATGTGAATGGTACCAGAAATAGAGGAAGACCGAGGAAAACGTGGCACGATCAAATAAATCAAATATTGAATGTCGGCCATGTGAGGAGTCAGAGAAATCGACGCGCGTGCATGACACGATGTATGAATGTTGAGGAAGCGAGAGGAATATGTCAGGAAAGAAAGGTGTGGCAGTCCATTCTTTCTGCCTACCCCTTCGGGGAGACGGCGTGATGGTTAGTTAGTTAGTTAGTTAGTTAGTCAGACTGCCCAAATTTGAGACATTGAAAATAGTACACAGAGTTGATCACGGAAGAGACAACAGACAGATCTACAAACTAATAAAAAATTCAGATGTACACAGCTATTGAACTAGAAACTGTAAGGGTACGGCCACACCGGAGTGTCAGGGTCGGAGGCTAGGTGGCCACCTGGCGAACCAACGTATGGCATACTATGGGACCGGTCACATTATAGGGTTCGCGCCACAGGGCGTGATCAGAAGCGAACTGTGTCTTGACGCCTACCCAGGCACTCCGGTGTGGCCGTACCCTAACAGATACCATTTACCAAAAGCATGGATAAAGACAGGACAATCTAGCAAAATGATAGACTGAATAGACTGAAACTCTACAACAACCTACCATAGAAATTTAAAATAAACCTCAAATCATATATTAGCTTGTAAGATGTAAATTTCATTGTATTTTATAACCCAATCAGGTTTTTCCAATAAAATAAAAAACCATAATGGAAATTTTTCTTATTTATTTAAATAATGAATTAACATCATAATTTATTTTCCAATTTGCCTTTCGGTTGTCTTTAAATAAACGTGAACTTTATTTGCACTAAATAATAACTCATAAATATAACACAATGAACATGGTTATTTATAATTAATATGAATGAAAACATTGCTTTTCTAGAAATTTCAATATATTTTATAGGAATGACATATTCTGCCATGTTAAGGCATTCTCAAACATTTGATAAGTAAGGCGAAACATGTAATTCCCGTTATGCGTTAATGGCGATAGCCTTCACATTGTGTTAATAAAGTAGTTTGCTAAATGCTAAAAATTAATCTCCATAGATGGCGTTAGTATGTGGATTATATAGATTCATCTTAAAAAGATAAACATATGTAATCAAATCTACATAGATGATGTACTGAAACTGACATGTGAAGAAAAGTATAGATTTGTAGTATATATACAACCTCCAAAAATTTGTCTTACATGGTCATAAAGGAAATAAGTGGAATGGGGAATGTTGTAATTACATAAAGCGTGCACTTAACCCAACCAATGACAGGTCATAAGTCCTGTAAACACCTTGATCAACCATATTCAGTTTCCAGTTTGCATCTTCGTCTCTATTGAGATACAATTAAATTTCATGTAATTCCCATAATATATAATAATACTTCTAAAAAACAGATGTTTTCATTCTTGGTAATTATTTAATATTGAGTTTTACATCATTGTTCAAGGAACAATAAAAATATTGTTATTTATCATTTACAATAATTCAACATTAAAAACACTACAAATGCTCACAGAACTGGAGAAGAAGCCTCGGATATGGGACTGATCAACAGAACTAAAGCAAAAAAAGGGAAAAACGATTATGGAAATTGAATATGATAATAAGGATCACATGTTGGAATATTACCTCGTGGAATAAGAGGGATTGGTACATCACTACAGAGTTTCAAACAAAGGGGTATGCGGGCTGTCCGAAACTAAAATGGAAAGATCAGAAGGACCAGTTACACTAACAATAGGGAAAAAATCTTCCATCTATTTTATTAGCACATATGCACCTGCAAGAAACTGAGAATTTATATGAAAACTACAGGAGACAGTAGACAATAGCCCAAAAGAATCAAGGTGATGATATTTAGGGACCTAAATGCCAAAATAGGAAACTGACAGCTAAATGAAGTTATGAAAAGATTTAATGTTGTTGTTGAAAAATAATTGTACAATTGACAGTAATTAAATACTGCATATTATAAAATGAAATGGAAATGATAGAATTGAAATTCAATATATACATTATACCAAGATTTAAAAAATTTAAAAATACTTTTGCAATAGTGAGATCAGATAGTAAGAAAAAAGCAATAAGACAAAAGATGAAAAAGGTAGGTATGTAAGAATACATATATTTTTAATTTATCAAAACATACATTATAAAACAGTATTACATTCTTATGAGTTGAAACAACCCATTATGGAATTCAATATAGTCCAGTCTCTTAAGTAGTTGTAACACAAGTCTTTCAAAGATAATTTTTCATTCTTCGTAAATAAAATTCAAATGTTATTTTGTAAAATTTGTTTGACCAATGACTTTAAATTGTTTCTTTTTCTGTCGCTGCATATTTATTACTGGATGTTTGCGACCAATCGCTCCTTGTCGCAAACATCCAGTAATAAATATGCCTTCTACTCTTGTTCCTTGAAGCAAGTTTGTTTGGTGCCCCTGGTCAAAAATCCGCTCCAATGATGTTTCCCACCCATGACATTCTTCTGTGCCCCACGCCTCTTCTTCTTTCTTCTTCTTTTTCCCCTAAATTATCACCTGCAATAATAATTTGGTGGAAAGTATGAAATTGTTCTTCTTTTTAATTAAGTGAGCAGTTGACGATCAGTTCTAATGCATCTCAACACTTCTTCATTTGACACTCTTTCTGTACATCTCGAGTACATTCTTTCTGTACATTCTATTCTCCTATATTTCACATTTCAAAGGCTACTAGTTTTCTCATTGTGGTTGCTTTCAGAGTCAGCCAAACACTAAATGTGATAATGAGATTGACAAGTACATATTTTACAAGTTAAAATGCCGCGTTTTCTAAATTTTAATATATTTTTCTCAACATGTTTCAGTGGATTACAGTTTCATCATTGGGAGAACGATATAGAATTAATGTCATTCTCCTAGTGATGAAATGTTGATAAAAAATAAACTCAAAAGTGGAAAAAATAATCTTCATATTTATAAAAAAATCGTCATTATGGAATTCCGGTGTCAATGCTTTAAGGTTATCAAAAGATGATTCTGAGATTAAAATAAAACAAGGTGGCATCGTAAGTATCTACTTAGATGTATTTATGGCAAATTCCTGAACACTATTAATGAAGGGAACAAAAATTTCCCGATTCGCACAACCATATTCATAAAAAACTAAATAACTAATCATCACACTGTTTCCCCGGAGGGACAGGCATATAGGAAGGGCTACCATACTGCTCTGTTCTGACATACCTTTCGACCTTCCTCTACAATCATACCTCATAACATGCATGCTTGCCGATTTTTCTGACTTCGAATGTAGCTTTTATTAATAATTAGAAATAATTTATCAATTTGGTTATGCTAAGTTTTCCTTGGTCGTCCACGGCTTCTCTTTCCACTCACACTGCTTGTCTACAATCTTTTAACTATTCTTCTCTCATCCATTCGTTCCATATGTCCAAACCATCTCAGGTATCCATTTTTAATTTTACATATGATGCAAACATCTGCCATATTTATATATTTTATTTATTTATTTAACCTTAAGAAGGATATGGCACGAACTAGAAATTATGTGAAGATTCATGTTTAAATAAAACAAAACATAGTAACATATACCTAGTGCGTTAATTAATAGGAATGAAAATGTCTGTTTTCTAGAAGTTTTATTATAGTTCGTGGGAATGACATGTTTCTCCTTTCTAAGGCATTATCAAATGACACATTTGATAATGCCTTAGAAAAGTGAAACATGTCATTCCCATAAACTATAACAAAACTTCTAGAACACAGACATTTTAATTTGTCTTTAATAATTTAATGTGGAATTTTACATCATTGTTTAACCTTTCCCTTACGGTGCTAAAATAAAAACGTGCGTTCCGGTGTAGGGTAGTCAGTACGCGTTAAAAAATTAGCGATTTTAAATTGGAAAAATAGGAAGATTCATAGCAAATCCCCTTATATAATTATAATTGAAGTCAAAAATTATAATAATTGAGATTTAATTGCTAAAAACACAAAAAAAAACATCTGGCAACGCTCACGGAACGGGCATAGACCCGCTCTGGTTGCAAGCCCGAAAGCAACTGCCGGCACGGAAGTGGAGTGAGAACATTGAGCTAGATCATATGCAAGAGTGAGATGCGAATATAGTGTCGCGTACTCAGCGCTACGAATTTTGTTTCTGATGTTCACAAAATACCTCCGATGTACCTGATGAATTCTGATTATTATTAATATTTTTTTTTTTAATCAATGCGTAAATATATTATGGAGGAATACCTAAAATCTTAACCTTGTATTTATTAAATGTATAGAGATATTCATGGTTATTAGAAGCAACGTGTAGGAGATACCCATCACAGGGAAGGGAGGGTTAAGAAACAGTAAATATGCAGGTAACAAATTCAGAGTATGCCAGTGAGTAAAGTAACTATTAAGGATGGATGGAATTGTTTATAATAAAAACAAAATAATATTTCTATAACAATGTTTATTAAAGTTAAAAACTATATTAACTACATGGAGACAAAACAGACAATTTATAAAGTTTATTTATTAAATGGATAATAATTCATTCCGGAGTTGTATTTAAATCTGTAGGTGAAAGGATTTTGTTGTGTTTTACCAATTTCAATCATTTCCTTCACTTCTGAACGGTACGCGGGTGGCAACAACTCTTCGTGAAGGGTGCAGGGGGCGGTGGGCTTATCTTCTACTTTGAAGAACCGTTTTCTGATTATATCCACGTCTCTGCTGAATTCTTCGTTTAAGTCGGCCACGAGGTCAATGTCTGAATCGAACTTCATAATGTAATAATTTGCTTCTCTATGGGTTTGCCCGTGAGAAGTGCAAGCGAATGGGGTTTCTCGTTTACCAATGTTCTCTATCGACCTTATCATTCCATTTTTATCTAATATACCTTCAGCGGCTCGTTTTAATATTCCTTTCAACTCAGGCTGAAACAAAAATAAGAAACTTAACCTCAACAATTTTTCGTACATATTTTTTTATTTCCTCGTGAAAACCTAGCAGATAAAAAATATTATAAAAAAACTTTTTACATTTACTTAATAGCTTACGAAATATTATTTATTAAATGGTACTTTGGAATAAATGATAGAAGAAATATGAAAAATATATTAATTAATACACAATTAATAATAATGAAATACCTTTGTTACTACTCGAATCATTAAATTAAGTTCGTATGTAGGCATTGTGAGATAATTATTAAGAAAAGGTTTAACCAAAACTTATTTAAAAAAAAATTATATATATTTTGAAGAACGATCAGAATTAACCACAAATTTACTCGTCAACCATAGATAAGAAGTAGAGAGCTGTCATTTCCCAGTTTAGCATAGATTTTTTTTTATATGGAGAATCCAATGCAATGCCGTCTCGATATCACTGTTTACCAAGCGGATAGCGGAATGTTGAATTAAATGTGGGGACGATCTGATCTGACAGCTGTCAAAAAATTAACAACGGGTCGGGTTGGCGAGAGCAGCGACAAGCTCGGCAACAGTGGGTCAGGATGGCAAGTCTGCGGCAAGTTCGGCAACAATGGGTCTGGCTGGCACGAAAAGGTTCCAGGTTGAAGCTGGACGGTAGAATCACTCCACTAGTTTGAGTCTGCGGTCGTTGTTGCGACGGAAACTATTCCACTCCTTGAAACATAATTTAGGTTTTCACGGTGTGCGACTCCAACTCCAGATCGACTCTTCGCCAAGGAAGAATAATCAGTTGCCACTCCCCCTTCCCCAAGTCAAGGATCCGTGCCCTCATTACACGGCAGAATCATAAAGGGGAGAGAAATCTTTCTTGGATCTTGTGGCTTCTTGAAGTAAAACTCGGAAATTTGTTACTTCATCCTAATGATGTGAGATCTTTCCTCACTGGCCCCGGCTTATATTACCTCTGTTTAGGGCCTGCCTACTTTTATAAGGGGGTGGGTAGTTAATAGGGGTAGCTTTTGCCATTGGCTTACAGTCCCACACCCGCTCTCTTTTAGTTATAAAATTATAATTGACAACTAAAACTTAATATAATAAAACGGAAGGCTGGTTATTACAAAGGTGCCAAGTGGTTTAAACATAAAGCAGAGAATATAAGCAAATTTGTTTTTATAAATTAATTGAAGCTAAAGTTCAAGGGCGTCATCTATTTAAGAAACCATGATCTTAGCGGGGACGCGACTCATTCCTTCGCAAACGGAAAATAGATTCCTTCCGGACAGTTACTGCCGGGAATCATAGTGTTAGCGGTACCGTTTGTCGGACAGTGAAAATACTCGCTTCCGATTCACTTCTCGCTTCCCACGGTAGACAGCCCTTTTGGCGGCATTTGGGTGGACCGTTTATTGCCCCGCGAGGTGCATTTACTGTTTTATTTCTACCTTAGCCGTGCCAATTTCGCTGATTGTGCAACGCTTTGCATTTTATTGGTGGCATAAGCCGCTGAACAATGTTAGAGTCCCTTTGTGTTTTTTTTCCGCTAGTCAATTATTGGAGGAATGAGGCCATTGACTGTTTCTAAGATTCTGAAGATTCTGGCAACTGCCTTACGCCCTTGAAAAAAATGACCGCCGCATATTACGAGGGTCGCCAGGAACTGTATAAACTTAAAAGGGCTGGTACATGTTTTCGACACTACTAACTAGGTTATATCAATTAGATTAATATTGTTGGTACTTCACAAATGAGGAAGATTCTATAATTACATATATACACATTCTTTGAAAATTTAGGTAGAATCTTCCGTGTAGAGGGGTTAGGCAGCCAAATTGATATACCAGTGCTGCGAAACATAAATGAATTATATTTAAATGTCTGTTACACGTATATAATAAGTAATAACACTATAGTCGTTATATTACACATTTATAATCGAAATAAAATGAGATCACGGCACTAGGCACATTGTAACTTTACGGAATCCAATACTGATATGGTGGTACATACGGCCCTATAAATCTCCATGTTGGAAAAATTGTTTATGGTGCTTACGGCCTGGTAAATATTTTCAAGGCGGCATTAGGAGAATCTTACAAATTTTAAATTAGTAATCTAAAGTGGGTTACAGATGCAACATTTCATTAATGAAATTAAACATAATTAAAATATTGACAACCATCTAAATTAGTTTAATATCCAGTTCATATAAATGTTAAAAAAATGTCTTTGAGCAAGGAAGCTGATATCATTTTATTCGATTATCATAAAACTCTGTTTTCACTCCCGATCTCGAACCAATCTTCACAACGTGTCGCCCAGTGTTTACTCGCTAATGTGATTATTATTATGTTAATTGAGATTGCTCCGGGATGTATAGTGATATGAGATTGAAACCAATATTTACTATTTACAATTATATTTAAACACACAAAATAAAGAACAAGATTACTTATAAACTAAAGAGGACTTACTTGCTATTCGTTGGCCAACGACTTAAAACTACTCCGTCACTGAATAACACTACTTGATCTCTGGCGAGGACCGACGCTGACGGAAGCTGGCGTGACGGCCCCGCTGGTTGGGCCAGCACGAGGACTGCCGGAGGCTGCACGCCACAGAAGCATCACGCGGATGATGGACCGCGGAGGGCACGGGTCTTCTTCACAGCGACAGCGGTGGCCAGCATCAAGCCCCAATGGTGATTAGCTGGCGCGGCTGGTTAGCACGAGGACGGTGATCTGCGAAGCCAGCGTGGTGGCGAGTTGGCTGCTAATGGCGTCCGCGCCAAGAGGGACGTGCGAGGCGGGAATGGCCTTTGGCCGGCGCGCCGCGCCGGCGGCCAGCGGGCGCTGGGAAGCCGCCGTCCGCCTCCTCTGAAGTCTGATTTTCAACTATCCTTGTGTCACTACATGCAGCCCTCCGAGCCTGCTCCGCAGCGTGAGGGGTTAGGTCATCCCCCCCCCCCAAAGTGTGGCCACTCACGAAAATTGTCAATTCACTTATTTAAACACTATTATTGTTTTTAAATTGTCTTATCACTAATTAAAATTAAACTTAACTAAGATCAAACAAGCCTCCAGCGAGAAAACGTATTTTCGGTCATGTAAAATTTGTCTAGTGCATCTTACCTATTATGCCATGAAACATAGCTATATCAACTCTTACCATATAATGTATTTTGTGCATGGAGCCTTTTAGACGTATATTTTTGCATAAAATTCAACTGTATTGAAGTTAGCTACGATATATCTGACAGTTAAATAACAGTGCAGCAAAAAAAGTCTATTCCTAACGCAAGTACTATTAGGATTGCGTGTTCGAATGTGATTTGTCAGGTTGTAACTTGATCATATCTGTCAACATCAACACGGGCCAATCGTTGAATCATTCATTCAAGGATTTTCTCACCTCACAGGTGTTTGTGTTTTATTGATATTTTAATACCTTAATTGTAGCTGCCGACTAAATGGTTAAATATTTTGATATGATTATACATATCTACTTGAGTTCACGCGACAATGGGGTTATTTGGAGCTAGCCGACTAAAAACTTTGTTGACATCGTTGGTTCTCAGTTCCGTAGTTGTCAGCTCCAATTCCGAGAGCGAAGTTGAAAAGTTACCAATATGTGAAAATAATCTCGAAGATTTAGCACCTAGTAAAAAGTAAGTTTTTTTAAGTTTTAAAATATCTTTCCATTTCATCTCGTTTCCATTATTTTGCATAAGGTACGACATAACTGATAAGGATTTATTACCCTCATCCCAGCACAGGCACACGAGTTACGCTGGCTGTGAAACCAACTAGAATTGTTTCATTTGATGTTGTTTACACTCATTAATATTTGTTTACTGATATTTCTAGTGATTCAAATCAATCAACGTTCACTGTAAACTGCACAATATATTATCTAAATATATAAACATAGTTTATTTTGGTTTATTGTTTTGTTTTAAATAATAATTAGAACAGTTTTTTTTTTATTCAGTTAAACACATTGCATTTTACTAATAAATTAAAAAAATAATCACGTAGAAACCCGATTGATGACAGTGGTGATATACTGATCATAACAAGAACATAGAAAACATTATTAAAATATCATCATGTTTTTGTTTGTCATCGCAAACAAAAACCTATCCAAAAAAGCTAGAATGGAAGTGAATATGGTGTTCTTCTACCGACCCTTATGTATGAAAGCGAAGCATGGAACTGGCAAAAGAAGGATGAAAGTAGAATGAATGCAGTAGAAATGAGATCTCTTAAACAAATGTGTAGATACACTGTGTTTGATAGAGTGTCGAATGAAAATATAAGTGAATGCGGTGCGAATGATGGTGTTATGAACAAAATAATGAAAGGATCGTTAAGATGGTTTGGACATATGGAAAGAAAGAATGGTAATTGCCATCGCTCGGAATCAAACCCGGGTACTTTGGTATGGCAGTCATAGCTCTTGCCACTCTGCCTCGAAAGTTATATACATTACACATGTCAATATATACATTACACAAAAAAATGGTGTGTTAGTTAGAAAGTTTCAATCCTGGGTATTGGTTTGCAGCAATTTCTTCTATTCTTCTCTTCCATTCTTCCCTGTCTTGTGCGGCTCTTTTGAAATCTGCATATGATCAGCGGCGCACGTCCACCAACAGGTCCTCCAGGTACTCTCGGCGTGGGCGTCCCCTAGAGTTTGTCCCCTCGGTCATACTCTCCATTATGGCATGCAAGAGGCCTTCTTGACGTATTACATGGCCGATCCATCTTGCACGCCTTTCGGACAAGGTCCTGAGCAGGTGCCTTCCTCCTTCGATTCTTTGAAGAACCTCCTCATTTGTTATGTGGTCTCTCCAGGAAATTCCTAATAGTCTTCTATACGACCACATCTCAAAAGCCTCTAGTCTCCGTTTATCTCTTTCGGATAGGCACCATGCCTCGCAGTCGTACATCAAGATGCTCCATACATAGGTCTTGATGAGGAGTATTCTCAGTTTTAGGTCTATATTATTTGATTCTATTATTTTCGACCTTTTATTAAATGCAAGCCTAGCCTGATGTATACGGCTGTCGACCTCGCTCTTAGACCGACCGTCCCATGTTATTTTGCTCCCGAGGTAGACAAACTCCTTGGTGTTCTTTAGTGGAACTCCTGATATCACTACTCTCATCTGATGTTGCGTTCGGCCTACAGTCACCAGCTTTGTTTTGTCTTTATTTATCTTCATGTTGTTGTTATTTTGAAGAATGCTTAGCAAAGTTGTTAAGGCCCCTTGCAGTTCTTCTTCACTTTCAGCAACCATAGCAATATCGTCAGCAAACCTTATCATGTCCACCCACATATACATTACACAAAAAAAAGGTGTGTATTTAGGGGTTAAAATGACATGTATATGATTTCATATATCTAGGGATTTGTCATATTCATTCTAAGCTGATGAAAAATTTCTAGCACACTATATTTACTCAGGTGTTATTATTTATGTATCTTCCGTGAGAATATTATGGATCACGCTGTACATATTTCTAGTTAATCTTTTTTCCTTATCTCCACATGCTGGGTAAATGGATTAATTCTCAACCCTTCTATGAACTTGCACCATTTATTTTATCACACCATTGTGTTCTTGTACCGACCCTTGTGTATGGAAGTGAAGCATGGAACTGGCAAAAGATGGATGCACAGTAGAAATGAGATCTCTTAAAAAAATATGTGAAAATTTTGTTTATGGTAGAGTGTCAAATGAAAATATAAGAAGGAAATTCAGCGCGAATATAAGTTTTATGAACAAAATAATGAAAGGATCATTTAAATGGTTTGGACACATGGAATGAATGAATGAAGAAAGAATAGTAAAGAAAGTATATGTTATTATTATTATTATTATTCTGATGACTTGTATTTTAAGTGCGCCGTTCTGTAAAATCAATTACTCCAAGGGCGCACTAGGAAATGACTGACCGAACAGTTCAGTCTTCAGAAGTTTCTTAAATTAATGTCACTATCCTCATACTTAATACTAACATGGAGGCTGTTAACGTGTTAAACATGTTAACGGCGTAATCAGAACTAGAAATGGAGGAAGACCGAGAAAAATATGGTACGATCAAATAAATTCAATATTAAATGTCGGCCACGTGAGGAGTCGGAGAATTCGACGTGCATGCATGACATGTTGTATGGATGTTGAGAAAGTGAGAGAAGTATGTCAGGAAAGAATAGCGTGGCTGTCCGTTCTTTCTGTCTATCCCTTCGGGGAGACGGCGTGATGGTGAGTTAGTTAACTCTTTGAAATCTAAATAATGTATATTAAAATGATATTTGATGTATTTGAAATGCTTACAGCTGATCTAGCTTATTCTCTAGTCATAATTAATAAAATGTTTTCATATTAAATATTTCATGATCTAAACTAACTAACTAACCATCACGCCGTCTCCCCGAAGGGGTAGGCAGAAAGAATGGACTGCCACACTTTTCTTTCCTGACATATTTCTCTCGCTTCCTCAACATTCATACATCCAGTGGCGGTACTCCCGCAAAAGCCCAGATGCCCGGCTTGCGTAAGAAATTTTTAATCAAAACCTCTTCTGACTTACAGAGGTTCAGCTCGTGTGGCTATACCTCTTGCATCTGATGGGACCATTGTTGGAAGGTGATTTGGTGAGTTGTTGGTTTATGCGGGGGCATGATTACTTAGATTTGGGGATTTTGACTAAAAATTTCTTACGCAAACCGGGCTTCTGGACTTCTATGGGAGTACCGCCACTGCATACATCGTGTCATGCACGCGCGTCGATTTCTCTGACTCCTCACATGGCCGACATTCAATATTTGATTTATTTGATCGTGCCACGTTTTCCTCGATCTTCCTCTATTTCTGGTTCCATTTACATCGTTAACATATAATTTTTTTACCATTCTTTCTTCATGCATTCTTTCCATATGTCCAAACCATCTTAATGGTCCTTTCATTATTTTGTTCATAACACCATCATTCGCACCACATTCACTTCTTATTTTTTCATTCGACACTATCATACACAGAGTATCTATACATTCGTCTAAGAGTTCTCATTTCTACTGCATTTATTCTACTTTCATCCTTCTTTTGCCAGTTCCATGCTTCGCTTCCACACATAAGGGTCGGTAGAAGAACACGATATATTTCATGATCTAATACAGTTATTCTGAGATATATACACAATAAATGAAATTGTTTTGTATTACAATAAAATAAAATATAATAATTGGCGTGTGGTTAGTTTTTTATGATTTGTTTTCCAGCCTGCTCTTTGTGAGCACTCTCGATGGAAAAGTAACGGCTCTGGATGCACGAGACGGCACCGAAAAATGGCATCTTCAAGTAGGAAATTCTCTTCTTTCATCCAGCATTCACCGGGTCGAGGTATGACATAATGTTTTTTTTTTCTTTTAAGTTTCAACCCTATTGATTAGATTGCAGCAAAGTCTGATATCTTTTGCTGGTTCTTGGGATGCCACTTGGGCCTTTTTGATGTGGTAGTTTCTTGTAGCTTTCCACATTTTTGTATACAACAAAAATCATGGTGCACTTAAAGTTGTCATCGCCAACAAAAACCTATCCAAAAAAACTAGAATGGAAGTGCACAATGGTGTTCTTCTACCGACCCTTATGTATGGATGTGAAGCATGGAACTGGCAAAAGAAGGATGAAAGTAGAATAAATGCAGTAGAAATGAGATCTCTTAGACGAATGTGTGGAATACTCCGTGTAGGATAGAGTGTCGAATGAAAATATAAGAAGTGAATGCGGTGCGTATGATGGTGTTATGAACAAAATAATGAATGGATCATTAAGATGGTTTCGACATATGGAAAGAATGAATGAAGAATGAATGGTAAAAAAATTATATGTTAACCATGTAAATGGAACCAGAAATAGAGGGAGACCGAGGAAAATGTGGCACGATCAAATAAATCAAATATTGAATGTCGGCCATGTGCGGAGTCAGAGAAATCGACGCGCGTGCATGAAACGATGTATGAATGTTGAGGAAGCAAGATAAATATGTCAGGAGAGAAAAGTGTGGCAGTCCATTCTTTCTGCCTACCTCTTCGGGGAGACGGCGTGATGGTTAGTTAGTTAGTTTTTTACTGTATACATTTTATTAGCTATTGATTCTCATGACTTGTGATTGGTAGCTAGTCTATTGCCATTTTTTATTGTTTGAATTCTACCAGAGCAAAGAGATTGTGAGATTTTTTTCACACTGTTATTACCGGGAATCGAATCTGGGACCTTTGGTGTGGCAGTTATACTACTGTTGCCACTCTTCCACGAGGGCCGGAATTATTTTGGATTGGATGGATTTATTTTCAATCATATAAGTTATAATTTATGATTATTTTTATGCTAACTGATAAAGCACAATGGTTCTTAGTCACCGCTTGTTTAAATTTAAACCAATAAAAATGCACTATTTTCACATGCGGTTATGATTTTTATTACGGTGACTCACACATGAGATTAGTTTTTTGTTAGATAAATCAAGTCTTTTCCGATGTTTGCCCTGAATTTTTGAAAGTGACAAGGAGATTACATCAGCGTGGATTCAAAATTATTTAGGATTATCAAATGATTTTACCGAAATATTGATTTGAATTTAAATAATAAAATCATGTTTTTTTTAAACTATTATACGTCCACTTTTGTCTTTATTTCAACAGTGACCAGTTTCGCCAGACTCGCTGGTATCGACAGATTGATGACACTATTATTAACTGACTCCTTTATTATACATACAGATACGGGGTGGTCAACATGATTCTAACTAACTAACTAACCATCACGCCATTTCTCCGGAGGGGTAAGCAGAGAGGATGGATTGCCACAATGCTCTGTCCTGGCATACCTCCCGGGCTTCCTCTACATTCATACATCGTACCAGTGGCGGTACTGCCATAGAAGCCCAGAAGCCCGGCTTGCGTACCAAAATGTTGAATTAAAACCTCTTCTAGTTCAGCTCTTGTGCCTATTCCTCTTACGTAAGATGGAAACATTGTTGGAAGGTGATTTGGTGGGTTGTTGGTTTATGCGGGGGCACGATTTCTTAGATTTGGGGGTATTGATTCAGAATTTCTTACGCAAGCCGGGCTTCTGGGCTTCTATGGTAGTACGGCCACTGCATCATATCATGCATGCCCGTCGATTATTCCGACTTCGAATGTGGCCGCCTTTTAGTATTTGATTAATTTGGTCATGCCATGTTTTCCTCGGTCGTCCTCGGCTTCTTTTTCCACTCTAGCTTGTGTACAACTTTTTAACCGTTCTACTCTCATCCATTCATTTCATATGTCCAAACCATCTCAGGGATCCTTTTTTAATTTTATCCATGATGCAGTCATCTGCCTTACATTTCTTTCTTATTTCATCGTTCGGTATTCTATCATACAACATTTTCCCGCACATTCGTTTTAGTGATCTCATTTCTACAGCGTTTATCCTGCTTTCATCCTTCTTTTGCCAGCTCCAAGCTTCACTTCCATACATGAGGGTTGGCACTAGAACTCCATTGTGTACTGCCATCTTTGCTTCTATACAAAAATTATTTTAATAATATGTTTGTATAGAATCATATTTACCACCCCTGTATGTATATAAAGGAGTCAGTTATAAATAGTGTCACCAGTCTGTCGATGCCATCGAGCCTGGCAAAAGCGACGGCTTTTGAAATAAAGGCAAAAGTGGATATAGTTAAAAAAAATATTTTAATTATTATTCAAAATTATTAAGCTGTTAAATCTATTGTTTGGTTCTCATGTTAGCTGAGCAATGCGGGCAAGTGGTTTCGGCTGGTGCCCTCACTAGGCGGCTCTCTATACCGCTTCAATGGGGACTCTTTGGAACCGCTGCCACTCTCCGCTGACCAGCTGCTCTCCTCTTCGCGCAAGTTTTCCGACGATCTGGTCATTGCAGGTTACGTTTCAATCTACTGTCTTTTGAACTACAATATATTGAATCAATTCAATGTGTTTTAATAGACATATATTTTTTTATGAAGGTGGTAAAGAAACAGCAGCTGTTGGAGTATCAACCAGAACTGGGAAGGTAGCATTTGAGTGTTCTCTTTCGGGCTGTGTGAACACCACGGGTACTGATGCAGATTTTGATGAACGGATTCTCATAACCCGAATGACACAGACTGTTAGGGCCCTTGAACCCCGCACTGGACATGAAAGGTAACAGGATTTCAGTACAATATTCAATAAAAAACAAAATTAAAAAAACAAACCAAAATAATAAAAACCAAACCGTTTCACTGAAGGGGTATCACACTACTCCTGACGCACGTCTCAACTTTTCTCCACATCCACACACGTAGATTCTTTAGACTTCTAACGTGGCCAACCTTTAAAATTTGATTGATTTGGTCATGTCTTCCACCTTCCTGCTTATCGCACCAATTACGCTCAGAGCGCGGCAATGTACCGGATTTGCGACACTTATAACAAATCTTTTAATGCAATCGATGTTTTTCACCTAAACGTTTATGATTTTAAAACAATTGTTGCAGCAACTTATCGATGTGTATAGTGCTATAATGTTATATTCCTTTACTTGTATTATTATTATTATCTTTTTGTTAATTTTTATACTATTACCTTAGTTAGTTTTATCTTGATTTTAGTTTAGTTAAATCTCGTTTCATAAGTCTACAATGTTAACTCTGTTCATTCATTTATATTTGTGGTAACATGTAATTGGCCTTATTTGAGTACTTCTTTGTGTATTTTTATATATATATATATACTTACTCGCTGTTTGTTACCCTAAAATAAATAAATAAATAAATGTCAAATTTTCCTCGATCTCGCATGACTTAGTACTCCATATTCACACCGTTAACGTTTTGGGGGAGTGGTGGTGAGAGTTGAACTTTGGTGTAAGTGCGCAGGGGTTAGATAGCAGCGGGGCGGAGTCCGGGCAGCGAGCAGCTGAGGATGATGATACGCTGAAGACTCGCCAGAAGCTGCGTGACGTCGTAGCGTTTTTCATAAATAAAGTTGAAAGAATTTATGTTAAAAATTCATACACTGAAGAAGGGAAGTTTGTGTCCCGAAACATGTTTGTGAAAAGCGCAAAATAGTGTTGTGATAATACAATGTTTCCAAAAAGTTATTCAAGTTAGTTAGTTTGAACAATAATTTATAATTCGTATTAATATAAATAAAAACATCTTTTATCTAGAGGTTTAATCATATTTTATGGGAATGATAAAGGCAATGGCGCAATCATCCCTAACCGTATTGAAAGATTTAGATTTTCAATCTCAGAATCATCCCTAACTATAGAAATAATCTAGACTAGGGACGAGAATCATGAATCAATTAATCAAACAAGAATCATGACACATCATCATCAATTGTATTGGAAGATTTAGAATCGCAATCTTACTGTGATTCTAAAAAAGGTACCATAAATGCATTTTGTACCATCCTTTGATAAATTACGTGGAAATATAAGTTTTCCTTTTTTTGCAGATGGAACTTTAGTGTGGGCCAACATGAACTGCTCTTGCAACCCATTAAAGGGTGCATCCTGCCTACGGGACATTTCCAGAATTCTCAATCTGATCTCACATATCGGGTGGTTGTTCCCGAGGGACTCATATGCGCTGTTGAAAGGAATGCACCTCACAACGTAGTTTGGAAACACAAGGTACTAATCATTACATTTTATGGTAATTTTAATTAGCTACTCTCCAAGTCAAAATTGCTTGATGATGTTATTGCCCATATATGGCCCCAGTTGCTCATTAAAGTTGTCGAAAATTGGACTTCACAATTGTGCTTCATTCAAGATAGCCGTGGCGCTCATATGCCCGAAATCATATTTAAACAGTAATGGCATAAAATTATCTATTAAATAAAACCAATATCATAGACATTAACATTATTTTAATGTGTTTTTTTTTCATTTTGAATTTGTATACGTCTAAAAAAAACACCCTTTATTTTCATTGGATTTTGATATATCATATTGGTATGAATATGATTTTTTTACCACTATGGCAATGCGGAACTTTGTTTAATTAAATGAATTCAAAAAAAAAAAAATTATTATTCTTCTGAGCCTTAAGAGAGGATAAGTTAGTTTATCATACAAAAAATGTTAATATTAACAATACGAGGTTAAGAAAAGAAACAAGAAAGTTTCTTAATTATAATAAATATTTATTAATATGTTGACTGCAGAACACTGACCAGGACAGTGGTAAGGGGCGAACCCAAACGGCGGACTTATACCGTTTGGTTTTAAATCCCTTTCTGCAAGCCAATCATGATTTGCTTTCTAATGACTAATGAACAATAGTTAAAACCGAACGGTATAGGGCCTGACCTGGACATGTGTCTGATGTCTGGGTTCTCCCCTGATCAGTGTTCCGCAGTCAACGTGTTAACCAACTTCGATTTTGTCTCCTTCACAGTAGTTAAATGATGTGAAACTCGTTACATAAATAATTATTATTGTAAAACGAATGAAAAAATCTGTTTTCTAGAAGTTTTATTATATTTTATGGGAATGACATGTTTTGCCTTGCTAAGGCATTATGAAATGTCACTTGTGCTGTTTTTTCCATTGTTCGAAACACATCACAATCTGGGTTTTTGATATGGTACTAGGTGCTCCCGCGATTTTTGTTTTATCTCATCTAAAGTATCAGTTAAATGTTATTTTGATTTTCAGAGAGAAAAAGAAAAAGAAAACACGGATATAAATCGATTACTTATGTGTTTCTAGTTGGACACACCAATAGTGGGGGCGTGGAACATTGAAGCCAACGAGATGCGTCCCATTGATCTGTTTGGTGCAGCTTTTGTCCCTTCCTGGTCTCCCCACCTGCTACCCAACCCTCCATCCACGGCTCCTGACATACAGCCCCTAGTCAGCCCAGCTGTGTATATTGGGATGCATGATCGGCAGGTATATATCCCATCAGATTTATTTGTTGTTGCTCATGCCGTTAACTTTTTTGGAGAAACTAGTTCTTACTGTTTCAAATCAGAATTTAATTTCATTAAATATCATTATAACATATTTGTATAAAATTTTCAATGGGTTTGTCTCAATGAATTAATAATTAAATTATAGGGTGATTCGGAAAGTTCAGTCCGTTTTTTGTATAAAAGTCGAAAGGTAAAATAAAAAAACTTGTCAATCAAATTATTATTATTATTTTATTATTTTGTTGAATCGCTCTTTACATCATGACAGCATGAGCCAAATATATGTAAAGGGTATTATAGCTATCATAGTGATTCTCATGACATGTGATAGGTAGCTAATCTATCGCCATTTTATTGTCACGTGAATTCTACACCAGGCCAAAGACAGTGTGACAATCACACTGCCCTCGCCGGAAATCGAACCCGGAACCTTCGGGTTGGCAGTCTATGATTATTATTGTCCATCATTAGCCACTACCTTTCCCATCTTTCTGGCAATAGAAAAAACGCCTCATCTTTTGGGGTAATCCAGGCATCGACCCAATTCTTGACATCTGCATATGAATGGAAGTGCTGCTCTTCTAAGGCATGCGTCATGGATCTGAATAAGTGGTAGTCTGATGGTGCCACATCTGGTGAGTAAGGCGGGTGTGGTATAATCTCCCAACCCACATTCTGTATGTAGTTTATGACCGCGATTGCAATGTGAAGTTAAGCATTGTCATGTTGAAGAATCAGCTTGCTGTGCCTGTTGCCCCATTTCAGTCGTTTTTCAGCCAGTGCCTAATTTAATCTCATTAGTTATTGTCGGTAGACTTCCCCCGAGACCGTTTCAACTGGTTTGAAGAGTTTATTTTGCGATCAAACTTTTTTGATCTTCCAGGGCGATCTTTGCCGTCAACACTAAAATCACTATCTTTAAAGTTTCTATGCCATTCTCTGCATGATTTATCCGATGGGGCATGATCGCCATAAACTTCCACAAGCATTTTATGCACCTCAGTTGCACTCTTCTTCCAATTAAAACAGAACAGCGGAACTTCCCGCAAATGCTTCTTATTTACCACGAAAGTCGACATTTTAAGGAGCGATAAAACAAATGTTGTGAGAATGACAAACATTTGCAAACTGAACTTAATTGACAGATGCTCAGGCTTACTAAAAATAAATAAAATGGTCACCAGATTTGAAGACTTGAAGAAGCCAGAGCCCTCTGTTGTAAAACAGACCGAACTTTCTGAAACACCTAATAATTCTTTAATATTATATAATATTACTCTTTTTTTTGTGTTTTTTAATGCATCATTTATGATGATCACAAATTTAATTTATTAATTTTATTTTATCAGTAACATTGTATTTATACTGCATTGGTAAATCAGCATATTCACCTCATTTAAAAAAGAATTAATCTTATCGTGCCGTGTATATTTATTGTAGCTAAAAATCAAATACAACGTGCCTAGCTAAATAATAAGATGGCATTTTTATTTATTATAAAATTGTCATAAATGAAATGTTTATATTTATTTCTTGTGCCAATTTTAAATTGTTTGTCATCAATTGCTTCACAGGTCATCTCAAAGAATGAAGAAAAGTAATAAAATATTTAAGCATTTCATCAAATGGAAACTTGCAAGTTGTCGCTGATTAATATATTAAAAATAATATTCCACAGAAACTTGTAAACCAAATATATAATTAAATGTATTTGTTATGATGTATGAATGTAGAAGAAGCTAGAGGGGTATGTCAGGATAGAGCAGTATGGTAGTCCATCCTCTATGTCTACCTATGGTTAGTTAGTTTTGTATTAGCTAATTAATTTTTTTAAACCTTTCTTACTGGCTTATTTTCTTTGTAGTTATACATACAGGAGTCAGTAAGGATGCAAGCTCTAGTTCAATATCAGACTACGGTGCGGCCAGTTCTTGGATCTCCTCATGATAACTCTCCATCATTGGTTCTCCCATGGAAGCCAGTGCCTGCCCGATCTCCTAAGGACTGGGAAGTGGATCATTCCATGACGGCACTGTCCATCCATGAGCAGCCCGAGGAGGACAGAGAATACTCCACCACTTCTCTGTCTGTTTTATATGCATCTGACTATGTCAACGGTAAAGTATTTAAATCTTTTTAAAAACTAATTATGTGAATAAATATGCAGTCCAACTTGGTTACTACCAGGAAGATGGGACCAACTAAATTTGCTCGTTGTAAGCCTTACTCGTTATATCAGAAAATAGGTATTTTTAAATGCTTATCACATGAAGACATGCAGTATTTGTTCCCTTATTGCATCCGAGATCTCACTATTTCTGTGATTGTAATAACCGAGTTCGACTGTATATTTGAATGACATATACAAATACTTATCGTCAGTTAACTCTTTGCACGCTAACGTATCAACTGTTGATACGGCAAAAAGTCCATACTCACACGCGGCCGTATCAACACTTGATACGGGAACTTTGACTGCCGATATTACAGCGCTCTTTTGTCAAAAATGTATTTCTCACACACTTGGACACATCACGATGCTGATGTCTACAAGAATTTCTCAGAAATATAATTGTATTTCATAAAAAACATCGATAATCAAGCCTCTAACATTATGGCGGTTCCTTTATTCTGCCTGCCACTCCGGAGAAATGACTGAATGGTTAGTTTAGTCACAGTTTTTTTGCTTTTGATGGTAGATTATTTTTTGTATTATACAGGAGTTAATCTGTTAAATGAGTTAGCTGTTCTAATGAATTTATCGAAACAAAAGGTGATTTTGTTTACAAATGAAAAGTATTGTTTGATTTCGTCTATTGTGTTGGTTTCTGATTTAAACTTTTTAATTTGTTTGTATAAACACAATACACTCTGAAATGGTTCTTCTTCTTCTTCTTTCCGTGTCCTGTCAGGTCTCCCCAACGTTGACTATCACCCTACATACTAGGCCTCCCCGTCCTGGGCAGCTCGGAACAGCTCCCCCACGGTCCTCAGCCCCGTCCACTCTCAGATGTTCCTCAGCCAGGGAACCCGCCTTCTCCCAACACCTCGTCGACCCTCAATCTTACCCTCCAAGATCAAATGTAATAGTGCGTACTTTTCGCCTCTCAGAACATGGCCCAAGTAGGACACCTTACGGACTTTGATGTTGCTCAGCAACTCTGTCAACTCTGGCTCTATGGAGAACATATGTGTTGCTGACCATGTCAGTCCAGGAGATGCGTAACATCCTTCAGTGTATCCACATCTCAAAGGCCTCCAATTGGTTCATAAAATTGACTTTAAGGGTCCATGACTCCACCCCGTACAACAGCACTGACCAAACATAGCATCTGACCATTCTTTGTCGTAACTTTAAATTAATGTTGTCATCGCAGAAAATAGTTCTCATTTTATTAAAGGCAGCACGAGCTGCTTCTATTCTGCATTTGATTTCAACATCTGGGTCGAGGTTTTCTGTTAGGATACTGCCGAGATACTTGAATTGAAATGGTTTAACAATTTTTTTTTTGTAATGTTAAGATATTTATTATTTACAGGAAATGGGTATTATTTGTACTCTGACCATGACCGTAAGAGGATAGAGGACCCCACATGTGACAAGCACAACACAAGCATAGCTGCACTGGAAGAGGACAGCCCCATCGTTCATGGGCACACAGACGACTCGGATGGAGAGTTCATCTGGGCTGATGACAAGCCCATACAAATCTTTGTGGCTTCCTTGTGGTTCTGGTGGTGAGTTTTGAGGATTATTATTTTAATTTTACATACCGTGTAGTTCAATTAACACTATTAGCTGTGTGTTTCCCTAATCCAATAATAACCATTGAACATATTTTATGAGAACTAGTGCCGACCCTTATTAAAAAAAAAGACTGACACCAAAGATTTAAATCAATGATATTAGAATTTATTTTACAATCTTCAATGTGAGCAGAAAATAGCTCATTATTATGAAGAAGGAATCTGGTCGTGTCCAGGCTCGAACCCAAGTCCTTGATCAGAAGCCAAGCGTTCTATCCCCTAGACCACCACCCGATTATGTATGGAATTGAAGCTTGGAGTTGACAGAAGAAGGATGAAAGTAGGATAAGTGCAGTAGTGTGAATGGAAAAAATATGTCGAGGAAGGCCAAGGAAGACATGGCATTACCAAATGAATCAATTACTGAATGGCGGCAATGTTCGAAGTAGGAACAATCGATGAGTGTGCATGTCACGATGTGTGAATGTAGAAGAAGCGCGAGAGTTATGTCAGTTAATACTACGACCTTCGTGGCCCAGTTGGGGAAAGGTACGACTGCCACACGGAAAGATCCGGGTTCGATTCCCGGCGATGGCAGTGTGATTGTCACATTGTCTGTGGTCTGGTGTAGAATTTACGTGACAATAAATTGGCAATAGATTAGCTATCTATCACATTTTTCATATCATGAAATCAATTTTAGATAAACTTAAGGCGTTAAACACTGTGGAATTAATGACATATTTTTATGAATTAAAAACCCTGTTTTTTTCCACTTTTCAATTTATTTTTCTCGATACGATTCGAAGGCTTTACACCTTCATGATCGGAAGAACAATAAAAGGTCAATAGTTTATATCGTTCTCCCGATAATGAAGGTGTAAAGCCTTCGAAACATGTCGAGGAAAATAAGTGGAAAAACATTGTTTTAATTCATAAAAAAAATCGGCAAATTAAAAAAGGATCCCTGAGATGAGAGAACGGATGGATGAGAGTAGAATGGTTAAAAAGTTGTACACAAGCAGCGTGAGTGGAAAAAGAAGCCGAGGACGACCGAGGAAAACATGGCATAACCAAATTAATCAATTATTAAAAGGTGGCCACATTCGAAGTCGGAATAATCGACGTGCGTGCATGGTACGATGTATGAATGTAGAGGAAGCCCAAGAGGTATGCCAGGACAGAGCATTGTGGCGATCCATCCTCTCTGCCTACCCCTCCGGAGAAATGACGTGATGGTTAGTTAGTTTAAAAAATCGGCATTTGAATCAATATGATAGCTATACCCTATACTCGTACATCGATTTGACTCACGCTGTAATGATGTAAAGAGCGATTCAACAAAATAATAATAATAATAATGATCTATAATCTTTTTAGGAAAGAGGTGGCTGTGATTGCAATTAGCACTGCAATTTGTCTAAACTTGCTCTCCAACAAGTTGCGGCGTAAATTTAGCCCTCCGGAAGTCCATCGAGTAAGGATACATTTTTAATTCACTTATTTACAATGTGTCACTATACTCGTTTATGTACAGGGTGTCCAGCGGCAGCTTTTCGATTTTGAAAATTTATAAAAAAAAACAAAAACATGTAGATCAAAACTCTTTATTACCATGAATATAAGACAAAAGCGGATCATATTTTTTAAAGATCACATTTTCTTAATGTCGACCATTGTTTTGTACGCACTCCTCCAACCAATTCTGCATATTTTAAAAAACACGCCTACACAGTGCACTGAAATTTACGTTTATTTCAGATCGAATATTGTCTTTTAACTGTGTGATACTGGCAGGCTGATTTTTGAGATAGCCCCACAAAAAAAGTCCCATGGACTGAGATTGGGAGATCTTGCTAGCCAGGAGATGTTGCCAAATCTGGAAATCACTTTTCCTGGGAATAATGCCCTAACTGCATTCATTGATGGTCGGGGTGTGTGGGCAGTTGCACCATCTTGTTTAAACCATGTGTTTCGATTGAAGAAAGAACCATCTTCAACGTGTTGTCTAAAAAACGTGTCAATAATTTCCCAGTATCTTTCAGAATTGACAGTTACAGCTGCACCTCGCTCATTTAAAAAAAAGTAAGGCCATATAATGCATCTCGCTGAAACGGCACACCTGACTTTTGGACTGTGCAGTGGCATCTCATGCATTTCTCTCATTGCCTGGCCCTAGTAGCGACAGTATTGACATAAAAGTTGAGATGAAAAGATGTTCCCCATTCTCAGACAAATCCGCAACGCTCACGATACCAAATCATCCACCCATGTCTAGCACTCCCCAATCGAAAATTATTTAAATTCAAAATCGAATATCTGCTGCTGGACACCCTGTATTTCATTCATCTACTTTTAAGTATTAAAGAATGCAATAATATTAATTTAATCTCTACCCAGAATATTGATTCGATTTTTATTTAAATAGTCCATTATGAGATTTTAACATTTTATAATTGTTAATGCAAAAACGTTGTTTTATATCATATTTATTTTACTTTACGACAGCTGCTTCATCAACCAATGTTGATAAGTCATTGATAAGTTGACAAGCCTGTCGTAAAGTAAAATAAATGTGATATATAATAAAACAAAGTTTTTGGATTAACAATTATTAATTTTTTTTAGTTAGATGAATTAATGCTCCACTCCTAATTTGGATCATATTACTAAAGTATTTTACAAGAATTCACATATCTTCCATAAATAAATAAAAAGTATTCCTATCGTTATTCTCAAATAATGTATTGTTTCAGCATTATGTGCTGGTGGAGCGCAAGGTGCAAATTGTCCCTCCGTCCACCTCAAGCTCAACTGAGATCACTCCTGTCACCCCTCCTCCCTTCTACAGCCGCTACGAGAGTGATTTTTCCACCATCAAGTGCCTTGGACACGGGGGATTCGGAATAGTATACGAGGCCAAGAATAATATCGATGAGTGTCATTACGCTGTCAAGAGGATAACACTACCCAATAAGTGAGTAATATCATTTTTTTGTTAACAATGCTAAGCATTATCGCTGAATCCAATTGAATTGCTTCCAGCATTGTCTAAAACAAGCAAACTAACAAACTAATAATAATAATAATAAATTGGATAATTTATAAAGCGCCATTTTTATGAATTGCTCATCTCAAGGGCGCTGTAGAAGATGCTCCGTTTTATCAACTAGATAATAATAATAATAATGATAAAAATATATATAAACATATTTAGTATGAGGGCTGCACCCGACGAAATCGATCAGCCCTTCCTGTCAGGAAATGATAATTTGAAAAGGTGCGTTTTGAGTCTCGATCTAAACTCTGATTGATTCTCAATGCACTTTAAGTCTGCTGGAAGACTGTTCCAGGCTGAAGGGCCGGCTACCGCGAAGGCTCGGTCGCCAAAGTTTTTGTTTGGACAGCGTTTTGGCACAGTCAATCTACCGATCGCAGAAGACTTAGCTGATCCCAATGTAGACTGTCTAGCATTCAGGTTCTCGTTGATGCAGAGTTCAGATATATAAGCTGGTGCCATTCCATGCAACGCCTTATATACCGTCCAGCAGAGCTTGTATTGTATCCTTTCTGGACATTTCAGCCAGTGGAGCTCCTTAAGATGCTGTGTTATGTGACAACTCTTTGGCACACCCCTTATCAGTCAACTAGCTAACCATCATGCCGTTTCTCCGGAGGATGGACTGCCACACTTCTAACCTGATATAACTCTCGCGCCTCTTCTACATTCACACACCATGACAAGCATGTTTGTCGATTGTTCCTACTTTTAATATGGCCGTCTTTCAGTAATTGATTAATTTGGTCATGCCACTTCTTCTTGGCCTTTCTCCACTTTTTTTTTATTCACACTACTTGTATATATCTTTTTAACCATTCTTCTTTCATCCATTCGTTCCATATGTCCAAACCATTTTAGTGACCCTTTTTTAATTTTATTTATTTATTTTTTGTCTTAAATATAGTTTTCCAAAGTTAGCAGGATCACCCCCAGTGGGCACTGAAGCCTTCTGGTGGGTTTATATATCTTCAAGGTGCATTCTAGGGGCCCGTGACTCCTTGAGGAGATTAATAATATTCATATATTTAAAAGTGTTTTTTTTTCGTGATTTTCTAATATATATTCTGTATTTTAATTCATTTTACGCCTATTTTACACTATAAATTATTTTATTAAATGTCTGACATAAATAGATGTGAAATTTTATGTCAATGAGAAAATTGAGCAAGTATATGCATAATTGGTTATGTTTATAATAACAAAAATACTATGTAAACAGCCTGAATCGCCACAAGCGCCCAAAATCGATCCTCCTTCAGAGGAACACTCCGGGGCACACAAATCATGCCCCCGCATAAACTAACAACCCACCAAATCACCTTCCAACAATGTTCCCATCAGACGTAAGAGGAATAGCCACATGAGCTGAACCTCTGTAAGCCAGAAAATCCAAGTCCAAGTCCCAAGGGAATAACTGTTACAAAATGTATGTCTTGCAAAGAGGGCGTCTTCAGGAGGGGTGTCTTCATCTCGGAAGTCCTCAAAACTTGTTTAGTTCTGACTGTGTCTGCCCTTACTTCAACGCTATATGTATACCGATATATGCTTTACTTCTAAAAATATTCAAATGGAACTCATTGCAAGTGGCAATCTCAACCAGCTTTGCCATTAGTTCATCTATGCGTCATATTTTTTTAAAGTTTCTTTTATATGTATTTTTGTTTTTTTTACAGAAAAGACAAAAGAGAAAAAGTTCTGCGGGAAGTGCGTGCTCTCGCCAAGCTGGACCACAGCCATATCGTGCGTTACTTCCACGCCTGGCTGGAGGAGCCACCCCCTGGATGGCAGGATCCTTTCGAGAGGTCTGACTTTTGATTTCATTTTCAGAATGTCGAGTTCAATGAAACAGGTTTCTTTTTTCCAATTAAAGAGGTTTTAATGGGACCGGAACTTTTCTGCGAATTATGGAGTTTTGCCAATTAACCAGGTTCCAATCATCCAGGTTCTACTGTATAGCAAAAAAAGCAATGTTTGTATTGTTGCTTTAAAAATGTCTGTTTGAATTATTTTACATTTTAACGCAATTTTGTCATCTAATCCCACCCGCAATTATTGCATATACTTTATTTTTAAAACCATCATAATTTAAGTAATTTGTTACAATCAACAGTTTAATAATTTATGTCATTTTCATCTTTTAGCGAACTGAAGTCTAGAATGGAGTTTACGGAGACTTATTCAAAATTACCAACAAAAGCCAGCATGCGAAACAAGGCGTCGATTTCTAATTCAAAAGACAAAAACGTTTGCCTGAGTATAGAGCCGGAAGTATCGGAATATTGTAAAAGTCTCGCTAGTGGTACCATAAGGAATAAATCAAAGAACTGTTCGGACTTCAACAGGCAGAGATCATACAGCGAATCATTTAGCATTGTATTTGAAAAGAGTTCGCAAAACCGATCTCCTACTTTTAAAGACGATTCGTTTAGTAAATGTGATGATTTAAACGAATCGGCAGTGAGCGACGACGAATCGTCTAATGATTCATATATAGTGTTTGCGAACTCGGAAAGTGAAAATAAAGATGAAGGAAAAAGTGCAGAGAGTGTAATATCAATTTCTGATAATGTTTTCCAAATGGATCCGCCCGAGTCTGGTCCTTCTAACCTTCCGAATAACGCGAATGAAACACAGATTATATGTATAAATGAGATCCAGGAAAATATTAAATCGAAGAAAGGACACCGAAGGAATCTCTCCCTGGACCTCAACAACATGTCCAATAAGAATGTGGAATTTTTGGGGAAGATGTACCTCTACATACAGATGCAGCTGTGTCAGCCGCAGAGCTTGCGAGACTGGTTGAGGCTTAACACATGTCCAGATTCTAGGAAGGAGCAGGTTTGAAAGTTTTATGATTTGTTTGAGATTCATTAATTTGTAAAGTTATTTATCCTGATTGAATATAAACTACAGTATCCTATAGATATATTGTTTAAATGATACTAAAGAATTACATTCTGAAAAGTGCTGTAAAAGATTTCAAAAACCAAAATACCAACGCGTGTTAAATCTCCATCATTTTTGCTTTTTGGGCAATGAATGACGTATAAATATTTTTAATATTAGTGTTTCATGAAGCATGAATCAAAACTTCTTATTGAGTGGTTATTATTGATTTAAACATACATTTTAAGAATTTTTATGATAATTTATGGAAGTTGATGCATTTCGCTTCACAAAGACATTATCAAATGACAACATTTGATTATGGCATAGCATGATAAACATGTAACACCCATAAAATAATACTTAATGAAAACTGATGTCTTCATTAATATTAAATTATTTTTCTCTTGCCATTGTGGTGGAAGGTTTAGTCGACTTTTTGTCATTTTTATGGGTGCTTAGAGTTTTTGATGTTAACAACACATGTGGAGGCACCTTGCACCCAATTATATATAAAATATTTGTTCTTCAGTGCTTCCTGTGACATTAATTAGACATTTTATTAACTAACTAACTAACCATCACGCCGTCTCCCCGAAAGGGTAGGCAGAAAGAATGGACTGTCACACTTTAACCGATGCGGCACTCCATCCTTCTCTTTTCGCCCCGCGGGAGACGCGGTGTGATGGGTTGCGAACCTCATCGCCACCAATAGGCATCTCCCGCGCACACTTCGATCTTCCAACATCCACAAAATAAATCTAAAACAAATAATATAAAATACAATGATATAAAATAAAATAACAAAATAAAAATAATTTAATACAAAATGTTATTTTTAGATGGGGCATATTTGTCTATTTAATTTATGTTCCACGAATCCACCGTTTTTTTTAAATTTAGCACATAATGTAATAACACATAATGTTTTTCCGATGTTGCACATGTTGACATGGACGATCCAGACTTTTGTGTTTCTTTAATTTATGTTACACGTATCCACCGTTTTTTAAATTAGCTGTTATATGATTTAATTAATGTTCCACGTATCCACTTTTTTTATTTGGCAGTAATTAGGCACTTAAAACCAACTAACACCAGCAAGAACTTTAAAAGAATATTGAAGAAATTATTCAAATTGTCATTGGAACAAATGAAAAATTTATTTTTACATTTTATTAAGATAAACAAAAACAAAAATTATGGTGATTCAATCTCGCTGGATATCTAACAGGCAAATATTAAGTGGACCGGGAATTAGTCCATTAATTAGCAGTGTCGCATATTTTTATTATTTTGCTTTAGTTATAAAATATAAATGCCATCATTATTAACAACCTCTTCCCATCTCTTTTGTAAATTAGTGTTTATTTTGGTTTTGCTGTCGAAATGGGTGTTTGATTTTGCGATAGCCATTGTTTTTTTTTCCTTACATTATCATAAGTTATCCACTTTTCGTCCCCTGTTAAAAGTTATGACAAAAAATTGTGGGTTCTTTGTCACGCGCGCTTTTTGTTAGCGATGGATAACTCGCGCGGCATCCAAATACTCATCTCATGCATTTTTCCAATTCGTTTTAAAGAAAACTGCACTATAGACCAGAAATATCCAAGTTTCTGGCTTAATTCTTCAGTGGGTTGAAGTGGAATGGAATCAACTAAAGATTTAAAATTTTCTTCATCAAAATTCGATCGTCGTCGACTTCTGTGAAGGTCTATTAGCCTTCTATCATCCGATTATAACTTTCGAAACCAGAATTGACATCTATTGACTTTAAGAACATCTACATAAATTCTATTGATAGTTTTAGTAGCCTTCGTCGCATTTAAACCGTCGTCGAAATAAAGTAGCATCCAGTGACGCAGATGTTCGTCGTCGATTTTAGGCTTAGATATTTTACGGTTAAGAAAAAAAAACTAATTATGCATGAAAAATAAAGCCAACAAATAGCTCTACACGAATAATATATCATACACGTGTTACCTCTACTGTATACGGACACAAACTGGTTCAAACTTGACCGTTTCAAAATAATGGTTTAATTCCTGGTCCACCTAATAATTTAGTAAAGAATTCTTTTTTCTTACGCCTGAGCAATCATGTTTTTATTTAAAAAAAAATATATATATTATATTAAAAGATATTGTATTGATTGTTGTAGGTGGTGACTATATTCGAGCAGATAGTCCAGGCAGTGGAGTATGTTCATCTGCAAGGATTAATCCACAGGGACCTGAAACCTAGTAACATATTCTTCGCCAGCGACGGTAGAATAAAGGTGGGGGACTTTGGACTCGTCACGGCTATGGTGGATCCTTTAACAACCGAGCTGCCTCGCAGCCCCATCCTCGGGATGCCCGACAGAACCAATGATAAACACACCCAGCATGTCGGTAAGTAAACTAGCTATTTATTTTCAAATCAAATCAAATCAAATCAGTTTATTAACTCAATAGACATTACAAACAGGAAAATGTTTAAGGCATCTATTAAGTACAGGTAAAATATTATAGAAATACAACAAAGTACCAGGAACGCATTAGAGATGGTTCGACATTAGGAAGACAAAATACTTTCCAAAGTCAATAGTATTTGCCCCCTGAACGTACCTTCACTAACATGAAAGACGTCGATCTCCGAGGAGACCGCGTTCAGCAGACTAATTGCTCTTCCCACCGGTGTCACCGATGCAGTCTGGGATCCATCTCAGAGTGTGACAAATATCTATGACAACGGCAACATAGATTATTTCACCTGTCACTGTGTAGATCCAATCTACTAAAGGTAATGCCCGTGGGCAAGACAATAATCCGTCTAAACCACATCTCTTCGAAAATGGATTAAATTGCTGTTTGTTTTCCTTGATCTTATGTTTTTCTAATTGTATTGTATTTTTATTTTCTATTTCTTAATTTGTTAAGTGTGATTTAAAAAAAATATATATTATTATTTTGTTTCAGTTATAAACGATTCACATTTATCTTTAATGTGTATGATTTTTTAAATAAATTAAAATTAAATTTATTTGTTAATGGTATGGTGTACAGGAACACATCTGTACATGTCACCCGAGCAGCTGCGCGGTGAAGCGCACGGCTACAAGGTGGATATCTGGTCTCTGGGTCTGGTGCTGGCTGAGCTGCTCATCCCCTTTGGCACCGACATGGAGCGCATCCTCACTCTCAAGGCGCTCCGAGATCACAAGTTTCCCAAAGGATTCGATACCAAATTTCCGCAAGAGGTAATATTTATTTTGCGAAAGATCGCTTTATTTAGATAAACATTTTATATGTATTCATGAGTGTTATCTCCATACATTATTATCCTCAAGGGAACGGGAATCTGCTTTTGTAGTGGCGAATAATGGCGCCTGCAGTGCTATACCCTGCAATTGGAGTGTCAGATTTTACGTGATTATCCAGTCTTCTTTTCTTCCTCGTGTCAACAGTGGTAGTGTCTGTATATTTTTGGATCAGAATTTCCTCCGCCAGACATGCTTCTGGATGCTCGAGTTGCTGTTTATTTTAGGTGATAGATTGCAAGCAGTCGGTTAATTTAATATGGAGTAAATAATTGAATTATTTGTTAATGGTATGGTGTACAGGAACGCATCTGTAGTATGAATACTGTATTCTATAAAATGTCATGACGTACGGAGCTGAGACGTGGACATTGACAAAAGGTCTAGTCTACAGATTCAAGGTTGCCTAACGCGCCATGGAAAGAGCCATGCTTGGAATAACTTTGATTTAGAAACAAATTTATTCGACAACAAACCAAGGTGACTGAGGTGGCTCTACGGATAGGCGGGCTGAAGTGGCGGTGGGCTGGCCATATCTGTCGGAGAACCGGCGGCCGATGGGGGAGATAGGTTCTGGATTAGAGACCGCAGAGTTGGACGTCTCCCTGCCCGCTGGACCGATGATCTGAAGAGGATTGCTGGACATGGATGGATAGGAGCGGCAATGGATCGGGGGCGGTGGCATGCTTTGGGAGAGGCCTACGTTCAGCAGTCAATGACAGACGGCTGATGATGATGTTGATGAAATAATTGAAGGCTGGTTATTACAAAGGTGCTAAGTGGTTTAAACATAAAACAAAGAAAAATATAAACACTGTTTATTGTAACATGTGTCATGTAGCATGGGTTGCATCTTTAGAGTGAATTTTGAACTACATTATATTATTCGATCAATTTGCAGTTATTGGCTTTTAAGTTTAACACTAATTGGGATCAAAAACTCAATTTAGATTTTTTTAATAATTGGCACCTTTGTAATGATCAGCCCTCGATTCTTGTTGTTTTTTCTCAATACATTATTTTTCATTTGTTTCAATTTGATATTAAATGATATTTTTTTGTTCCAGCATTCTCTGCTGCGTCTTATGTTGTCACAGGAGCCCCACCAGCGGCCCAGCACCCTGGGGGTGCGGGCGCGTGCCCCCCTGCTGCACTCCACGGACCCCAAGTACCACTTCACCCTCCCCCCACGCTCCACACACACCTCCACATCATCCAACTGAACAACCACACCTCCCCTCATTATTGATCATCATTCTTCATCCGCCACTCAGCTAATTTTTTCGTCAAGTTAGTGTGAATGTGTATATTGTATGAGAGAATGATTCCCCGTCATGTTCTTAATTTTATTTTTTGACTTTTCAAATCACATTTTTCATTGCTGGTTTGATGTTTTTCAAAATACTAGCAGGAAATGCTACCATCCATAATTAATTTAGAAAAAAAATACATATTTCATTATTTATTGTTTCTTGAACAATGGTGTAAAACTTCCACATGAAAGGCCCAAGTGACATCTCAAGAACCAGCAAAAAATGTTACACTTTACTGCAAACCAACCCCATTGTATTGAAACTAGTGACGAAGCATTAGTTAATTTCATTTTGATATCAAATATTTGTTCAATTGATCTCAAATAATATTGTACTCTTTTTATTCTTCAAATAGTAATTTCTGTATTGCATTAAAAAATATATATATATTGTAATATACTTTACTTATTTTCATTCTTATAACCTTTGCCTATTTGTGGTTCAGCTGTAATTTGTATGTATCCACAGTAATACCTCATTTGTCCAAGTAAATTCATATCGCAATTTTATTTCCCAATCATAAAATAGCATTTACTCTTATGCTTGTATTTCGTAGAATATATTTGTCTAGTTCTTTAGCAGAGTCTATTTTTTTATTGTTACAATATATTTTTCTATATTGAATAATATTTAGATATGTACATCAAACATATTGTAAACGTGTATGTGTTTTGTTTTATGACGTGAATGTGTTGTATTGTTCCTGGGTGTCTTCACCTAGTATTCTGAATGGCGGCCATACTTAATTTAATTCACTTTGAACTATACTTCTAATAGGTATTGTAGTTGAGGTATTACTGTATATAATTAATCTTAAGTATTAAAGAAACATTTATATATTTTATTAGTAAAATGCTACATTATCATATACCTTAATGACTTACTATCCATTCGTGTTATAGCTGCACTTACTTGGTCATTAATGAGCACCAAAATGAACTTGTTGCATCATCAAGATATGTAATCAATTACTAAAAATAATCTCACTATTATTTAGTGAGAAAATTTCTTTAGAATAAAGCTTAGCATGTCTTATATTATATTATGTATGGGAAGAATGTCTGAGGTATTTTGATTTCTATCGTAAGATTATTTATTATGTATTTCTTCATTGTTTTTACTATATTATATTTATTTACATTTACAAATTTATTATGTTACAAATATATGGGTTGTAAAATCCATGAAGTAACTACATAGTAACATAAGACATATTGTAATCAATGTTCCCTCTAATTTTCTGAAGGTTATGTGCGTAAAAGACATTGGCTGTGCAACTTAAAAAAGAAATAAAAAAATTTGTGCGGTATTTAGACCTACTAAATGAAACGGTTAATTTTTAATAATGACAATAATTAACAACACTATATAATGTCAATTATTTTATGAATTCTTCTTCTTCTTCCTTGTTGTAGACCTATGTGGTCTGTTCTCCAGAGTGTTGCTCCTCCTGTGAGGTGGACTCCCAGTTTTCCTTCCATCTTTTAGAAGGTCTTCCACGAGAACGAGTTCCATGAGGCTGATTATGCAACGCAATATTTGGGAGTCTGGTGGTGTCCATTCTTTGAACATAACCGTACCAGTCCTTTTTTTGCTGTCTGCTCCATCTTATAATATCCTCAACCTCACATATCTATCTTATTCTGGTGTTCCTCACGCGATCTCTCAGCGTCCTGCCTGCTATCGTCCTCAGTGTCTTCATCTCGGAAGTCCTCAAAACTTGTTTGGTCCTTGCTGTGTCTGCCCTTGCTTCGACGCCATAAGTTATTATTGGCCTTACGCATGCTTTATAGATTCTCATCTTACTCTTAATGGCCATGTCTTTGTTTTTCCATATTGTGGATTTTAGAGCCTCAGAGATTGCAGCTGCCCTGTTTATTTGGGCTTGTATTTCTTCCCGCAGATCAGCTCTTCCCACCAGGTCTATGCCTAGATACTTGAAGGTTCCTCTTCTATGGGTTGATTTTCTATAACTAGGTTATATGATTTGGGTTTTATGAACTGAAATAGTAAATTCTATTTAATGTAACACAAAAATAGAGAAACAATTAGCATACCGATTTCTCGCTCTCACAGTTTTTCTCTTACTAACTAACGCCTTTATATTATGACGCTGGTGTAACTTTTGTGCGTTCTGTTGTAATGTATACGCGCGCACACGCACATCTTAGAGGGAACACTGTTTGTAATGTAGCAATAATCATAACACCATTATTAAAATATGCTCTTATGCGTGACAAATATGGTAATAAGTTTAAAATAATCATACTATGTATGATCAAATTTATGAACAGTAAACTTTTAATATTTTTTACTAGACTGTAAAGGATTGTGCAGTCCCACTGGTGTTTTATTTCGAATTGAAAAATTTTTCAGAATAGTTTAAGGTTTAATTTTTAATAAACAATTTCTTCTTTAATCTCATTTTGTAGACAATGTTTGACTTGTGATTTGTAATTTCGGTTTGACAAATTTATTAATCATATCACCTGATAAATTAAATTACAGTAGAACTCCAATTATCCGAACTTCGACTATCTGAATTGCTGATTATCCGAATTGCTTTCAGAATTTTACAAAATAATAATAAGACGGAAACGTACTGCGATTTGCAAAATAATTATTGACCTATGACCAGCAATGACTTTCATTTAAAGTATGGTACGTACACGCTGTACTAATGTACAGCACTTGTAACTACACTTAACATGTAAAAGTATTGCCTTTTCATTGAATTGATTAAAAAGCTCTTTTTCTTTATGAATATGTAGTTTTTTTCTCCCATTTTCAACATACATACAGTAATTAATAAAAAAAGACAATTTTTTCAGAAAAAAAAACATTTATCCAAATGGGGTCTGGTCCTAATTGATTTGGATAATGGAGTTCTACTGTATCATAAAAAGTACTGAAATATAATAAATAATGAAGTAAAACTTTGTTTCTAATGTTTTTTTTCTAACTTTTATTATTATGAGCTTTCGCATAATATTGAATATAAATTTACCATTATATTAATTTTGCATAATATAAATTTACCATTATATAAATTCTGCGTAATATAAATTTAATCTTTGCTAGCATAAAACTGCTTCATTGTTGATTTTAGATTTCTTGTGTAATGTATGGAATATTTCAAAATATGTCAATCAGCGATCAATAAATATTTAAAATCAACAGATCTTAAACTCTTACAATGGACAAAATAACTTATGTAACATTTTTGCGAATAATTAAAAGCAAAACTTGTCTTTGGTGTATTTTTAGTTGATTAATCTTTCTATGGATTGTATTGTTATGTGTGTGCAAAAGTAAATCAAAATTGGAATGTTACGTTTCCATATTGTTTCATTATCTCTCCCACCTACTAAGTTTTGGTATACATTCCTATATAAAATGGTAACTGCATTTGTATTGTTACATTTAATATTTTAGTTCCGGTTAGGTTCTGATAAATAATTTTAAAACATTTTCAACTTTATCAAAACTAACAAACTACTCGTTTTTTAATTGTGGTTTATTTATCGTAATCAAAATCAAGCAATATAAATTTTAAAGCAGCATAATTTCAGCAAACTGCATTGTTCGTTCTATGTGTATAATTTGTTGTTTTTTTAATTAGTTTATATTTTTCTGTATACATGATAGACCCATGTATGTATGTATAAAATGACACATCATTTCGTAAAATTTTCACTTTTGCTTTATTCAATTACTTGATATTTTGCAGTGTATGTTAATCTTAATTTGAGCCAAATTAATTGTATGCTTTTAATCACTGCTAGTAGTGTGCAGTTAATTCTAAAGACTGAATGAGCAATGAGTGTGGCTTAAAAACAACTTTATCGTAGAATGGAAAATAATCTAGAAGAAATATGAATTCATAGTTTACACGTCTCATTACAATTAAGAAAATTAAGTATAAAAAAGCTCATCAACGAAATTGGCGTTATTGGTATTATGATTAGGTACTTCCTATATTTTGTTTATGGCTTTTCTTTGATTTTGTTTTATCTATGATATATAGATAATGCTTAAAAATCTTGCAATAAAACGCTGTATTTTTTTAATTTGACTGTAAAAAAATTTAAACAAAATAATTTGAATGTCCTTAATTACAAATATTCTTCTGTTTTATGATAGATATGCCCATCATCCTTCATGCAGGATGATGTCTGCTTTGCTTCATATATTTTTTAAATAACATGAATTTTGCGGGGTTCAAATACTTTTTTTGTGTAATTGATCATACCATTGCATCATTCAATAACAGTAACAAGTTAGTTATTGTCTTTCTTCAGCTTTTGAAGTTGTAATGAAATGTATCCCCAAAATAATATCAACATTTCCAGTTGTCAGTAGGCTTGCTTTTTTGTGCATAATTAAAAGCAAAACTTGTCTTTGGTGCATTTTTAGTTGATTAATCTTTCTATGGATTGTATTATTATGTGTGTACAAAAGTAAATCAAAATTGAAATATGTATTACATTTCCTTATTGTTTCATTATTTCTCCCACCTACTAAGTTTTGGTATTATACATTCCTATAAAATGGTAACTGCATTTGTATTGTTACATAATTTAATATTTTAGTTTGGGTTATGTTCTGAAAAACATTTTTATAACATTTTCAATTTAATTATTTAAATGTTTGTTAAATCTTTTATCACTGTTTATATTAAATAAAAGTGTTACCCTCCTGTTATTACATTTGAAATAACTGTAAAACTTATGTGATGATATAAAATATTACATTTTGATAATAATAATATTATGTACATATGAAATAAGTAAAATTAAGGTAAAATTATACATGTATTGGAATAAATAATTTTTGAAATTTTCGTTTTGTTCTTATTTATCTTCTTCTTTTACTCTCTGACTTCTCCTGGGTGTATCTCGGGTGCATCCTGCTGACCTTTTCTTAAGCCCTGCGCTCCCACTCCTCAGGTCCAACTCCCAACATTTGCGGGTCCTTCACAACACCGCTCAACCAATAAGGCTGCTGATGTTTGATACCAGATATCATACCCTAAAAATATATCAAAATATTGAGGCTACTTAAGTATTAAACAAACTGTTATATAAAAATCAATGGGTTTTCTAAGTGCAGTCAAACTTGGTTCTGAATTTGCTTGTTATAAGCATGACTCGTTAAACTTACACTCGGTAACTCCAGGTGTTATAAATAGGTGCCTTTGCTCAATATTCAAAATCTATTGGCCCCCAACAGTGTCAAATGCCGTTCTCTGGACCATGGCAGGTGAAAAGCAAATTAGACTAGACGCAAATGGCAGAAGATCGGTTATACTCTGAGACGGAACCCAGCCTGCATCTCTCAGGGCACACTAGACTGGTCCCCTATGGGGGGAAAGGGAAAGCGAGGCAGACCTAGAGCCACCTGGAGAAGAACCCTGCAGGACGAGGTTAGGGCAGCTGACCTCACTTGGGATGATGTAAGGCATCAGGCATGCAATAGAGTCGGGTGGAGAAAGTTCCTTGAGGCCCTATGCAATTTCCAGTTATCAATAGGTCAGAGTAATTATATACAAATATTTTTCAGATTATTAAGCTAGACCCATTTACATATTTATTTTCTGCTACGATATTTTTTGCTCACATTGGAGATTGTATGATAAAATTCAAATATTGATTTAACTTCGGCGTTTTATTTCAAATAAAATATTTATTTTTGTTTCTTCTATATATATTTAACCACACCGATGAAGGGCTTGTGTGTCCTGAAATATCTTTGATTTAATGTTTAATTTTATTTATCTTTTACATAAAGTGTTGTATTACAAAATAAAAAATATTGTCCAATATATTGTTGCGTCTAAAACTAAAAATATACATATTTTTTAAATATCAGTTTATTGAAAATTGAGTAAGTAGGTACTGATATATTAATTTCATTTCAAAAATGTTAAAGAAAAAGAAGAAAATTTTCAAAAGTAAGCTGAATATTATTACCTAACACTTTTGGCTGTAAGGTTTATTATTGCTTACAAATTATGCAATTTCTTTTTAGAAGAAAAATATTGTTGTAGTCTCTCGGCTGTCATAGTTTGACATTGACAGCTTATCATATGATTATTTTGTCATACACTGAACTTGTTTATTTTCGTAATCTTAAGTTTAATTTGAATTGTGTAGTTATGAGTTAAAGCCAAACTTAACATATTCAAAGTCTCAAACGAGTGCATCCCGAAAAGTTTTTATTTAGCACTAAACAAAATTTTCTATTTTCATTTCAAACGATTCAGTATACAGATATGTAAATACTTTTTTTACTTATGTTGCAATAATTTATGAATATGATTAAGACCTCGTTTATTAAGTATTTGTATTAAGTTTGTGTTAATGTTAATGACACAATATTTTAACAGTTTTAAAGTGAATTAATATGAATAATATTTACAGGATTTTAGAAGTGTGCATTGATTCTTTGGAGTCAGCGAGGAATGCATTCAATGGAGGAGCTGGCAGGCTTGAGGTGTGCAGCTCTCTCTCAGAGGGAGGCCTCACTCCATCTGCTGGCTTACTATCCACAGTAAAAACTTGTGTATGTTAATTTTACTCGAAATATTTTCTTATTATTATCTTTCTGTTCCCAGACTTTCACTTTCGTATGATTTTCTTTTGTCTCCATGGTTCGATTTCCTTTAGTATATTTTTGTTATAAATGCATATTTTTTTCCATTTCTATTATTATTTATTTTTTCTCTTTTAGTAAGAATGTTAAAAAAATCACACCATGTTTTTGTTGCTTTTATGATTCGCGTAGAGATTTTTATTTTTTATTAATTTTATTATTATCTTCATGTAAAAACCTGCTAGTTGACTTAATAGTTGACCTTCTTGGCCAAATGGTAAGAGCTATGACTGCCATACTGAAGGTCCCAGGTTTGATTCCCGGCGATGCCAGTTGTCACACTATCTTTGGTCTGGTGTAGAATTTATGTAATACTAAAATGGCGATAGATTAGCTACCTATCACATGTCACAAGAATCATTATGAATCATCACTTTACATTGATTTGGCTTGCCCTGTGATGATGTAAAGAGTGATTCAACATAATAATAATAATAATAATACTGAGCTCGGCATTTGAGAATTGTAATTCAAATTACATAAATTATTTATTGTTTCTTGAACAATGATGTAAAACTCCATATTAAATAATTAATACAAATGAAAATGTCTGTTTTCTAGAGTATTATTATATTTTATGGGAATGACATGTTTTGCCTGTCTAAGGCATTATCAAATGTTATTTACAACATTTGATAATGCCTTGGAAAGGCGTAACATGTCATCTCCATAAAATATAATAGAAAACAGATGTTTTCATTAATATTTAATTATGAAAATGGCAGGGTATGAAAGTGGTAACATTTAAATTTATATATTCATATATTATTATTTTGTCGAATCGCTCTTTACATCATGACAGCATGAGCCAAATCGATGTAAAGGGTATTATAGCTATCATAGTGATTCTCGTGACATGTGATAGGTAGCTAATCTATCGCTATTTTATTGTCATGTGAATTCTACTCCAGACCAAAGACTGTGTGACAATCACACTGCCCTCGCCGGGAATCGAACTCGGAACCTTCGGGGTGGTAGTCAATGCACTTTCCACTCGGCCACGAAGGTCTTATGTATACAAAAATGTAACAAATATTCTTTTTGACAGCTTCCAGATATTCCATTGTATGCTATGCTAAGATGCAGGCCGGGTTCTGACTTCTGCTATACTCCTGATGAGATGGATGTAATGCTGGCTGATCTGCAAGTTCTCAAAAAGATTGGAGTTGAAGGCTTCGTATTTGGTGCTTTAAATAATGATGGATCAATAGATGAAGTTTCATGTAAGAAAATCATATCCCTTGCACAGCCCTTGCCGGTCACTTTCCACCGGGCATTTGATGTTTGTGATGATCCTCTGCAGTCCCTGGACACTGTCGTGGACTTGGGTTTTGAACGGGTTCTGACAAGCGGGCAACAAGGGTCGGCCGGGTCAGATATGGCTTGCAGGATGATTAAAGAGCTCATCGAAACGGCATCTGATAAAATTATTATCATGCCTGGTGCCGGGGTTTCTTTACAGAACATTAATAGAATTTTAGCCACCGGGGCTAAAGAAATACACGGATCAATGAAAATGCAAAAACAACTTCCAGTTTTGCAAAATCGGATCGAGATGGGAAGTACAGCTTGCGAAACAATTAACATAACAGACGAGGAATTGGTTAGGAGCATTGTTAAATGTATGTCGGATTATGGGGCATAGTTTGCTAGTTTTGTGTTCAAACAGAAGACTGAATTTTTACTATAACAAGTTAATTTCTTTATAATCCTTGCCATTTGAAAATATTGTTTAATTTTTCTTTTGCATAATTTTAGGTTTAATTTTGGCTTGTAAAATTCAGTCAACAGAAGATTTTCTGTGTATGTACGAGGTGTGGCAATTAAATTCCGAGAATTTAGTTGTGGCGTGCAAACCAGCAACACTGCATGACTGGCGTGCATGCGCCTGGTTAGATAGGTCCTTCCACTCTGTTGCAGTGAAGATTTCATGGTAATCGGGCTTCCGGTTCGTTTTTTTCGGATACAAGTTTTTTAACTCGGTCGCAGAAATGACTGACTCAGTTTTTAAGCAACGTGCTGTGATCAGATTTTTGGTCGTAACTGGTGTAAAACCTGCAGAAATCCTACGAAAATTACGGCAGGTGTATGGAGATGAGTGTCTGTAGACCCGTAGACAAAGCCTACAGCGGGTGGAAGAGGGTGGGGAGCGCCCAACGAAAGCAAGGCTGTCAAAATCACGACTGAATGGAATGCTGATCATTTTCTTCGATATTCATGGCATTATTCACCGTGAATACGTTCCAACACCCTACAGCCCCGACTTGGCTCTTGTGACTTCTTCTTGTTCCCTAAAATGAAGAGTCACCTCAAAGGAGCCCATCTGGGCAGTGTGGAGGCCGTCCAGGAGGCTGCGACCGTCGTCTTGAAAGGCCTAACTTTAGAGGACTATCAAGGCTGCTTCCAAACATGGGAAAACGTTGGAAACATTGTTCTGAGTTAGGAGGGGACTACTGTGAAGGCCTTTAAAAAAATTTGGTTGCTAACTTTATTTGCCTGTGTTTTATTTACAAATTCTCGGAATTTAATTGCCACACCTCGTATGTACTGTATTTAAAGCAATGAATTTGTATTATTGAAAAAAACATATACAATGTTATTATATCTTTTTATAAGTTTTTTATATTGTACTTAAATCATATTCTACATTAGGATGTAAGTATCAGGTGCTTTGTAATTTTGTACTTTAATAAAAGACATTACATTACGTGATTGTTTTATTCTTTTCATTCAAAGTTGTTTTTTTTCTTCAACATTTCCGGAGTCTAAATCCTAAGAGAAAGGGGGATAAATTGGATATATTGCGTATCAAAAGAACATTTTATTACTTGTAAAACTTACACATAAAATCAATCAGTATGATTTCGTTTCTATAGATGAACATTTATTACAGTAGAACCAGGATAATTGGCATTCCAAGGGACATTGCTCAAAGGTCATGGTCAATTAACCAGGTTTTCCAATTATCCAGTTTTTCATGTATTCAGGTCCAGAAAAGCAATAAAAACAATTCATGGATTGATGATGCGTAAAACAATATTATTTTATAAATTTGTAATTGTACATACGTGCATACACATACAATCAATAAATTCAATTATTGTGGCTTGAAAAAATCAGTTATATGGGCCTGTTTCACAAACTAAAAATGTTGCACAACTCTTCGCGAGATTTACCGGTGTCAAATTCTTGGATTAATTTTAGTTTCAAGCTCAAATCAAGGCCGTTATATTTACGTTTGTGAAACATTGCAATCTAAAATGGATCACCTTCGTTGAGTACAGAACAAATACTGAAGATTTGTCAGTTTACAGAGATCGAGAAGGCAGTGTTCTCCAATTACAGAGGTCGAGAAGGCAGTACTCTCCAATTAAAAAGGTTTAGGGCCAGAATGTCGAGTTCAATTAAACAGGTTTCTTTTTTCCAATTAAAGAGGTTTTAGTGCTCCAAGGGAGTGGGACCGGAACTTTTCTGCTAATTATAGAGTTTTGCCAATTAACCAGGTTCCAATTATCCAGGCTCTACTGTATATGAGAACATTTAATTTTTCTGAATGTAAATTTTGGATATAAATTTAATTTAATTTAATCAGGAAATAAGGTTAAACCAATTGCGATCATATTATATTTGACGGAAAGTTAATCAGTATAAAATTGTAGACAGTGATTGTGTGTTTTTTCATCTTCTAAAGTCTTAGCTGTTCTAATCATATTCAACTATCTAAGCTCGAAAGTGATTAGCAATTAAAAAATGTGCTATTACGACACACACTTATACGTAAGTTTTATATTTAGCAAGCGAGATTTCCTTTCTTGTACGTTGATCTAAATCAATTATTCATAAGCACATGCTATAGGGATAGTTCAACTGAATAAAGCATAATTTTATTTTATTTAAGCTATAGAAAAAGTATATAATATTTGATTTTGACAGAAAAATTATTGTATTTTCACTATACAAGAGGTAAAGCTGAATTGTATTATATTTCGTCTTGGTGATTAAAATTTAGTAAATGATATGAATTTCATATTGTTACTTAATAATTATGTAAGTCAGTTCTCATTGCAAGCAACTGCTTTATGAAGTTACGTAATTAGTTTTATAGACTTTATTAGCAATACTGAGCCATGTTAGAATTTGTAGAAGTACACTTGCAATTTTTGAAGACAATAAGTTCCTAGACAATGAATGATTGAGTGATAGTGATTTTTCTACTAGTGGTCAATATTTATCTTTTAATTTTAATATGCATAAAAATATGCTTCATAATTTACTAGAAATTTATGTATATAAAAGCACATATTTATACAAGAAAAGTGAAAAAAGAGAAAATGAAAATAGGCGAAAGAGCAGAAATTGGAGCTCTATGGACAGAAACAAACATTTTGTGACATTTCTTTTCTCTATATATAAATAATTAAATATTTACAATTAAAAAAAGATATTGCATATAAACTAGTAACATAAATATAACCTATCTTTTCCACATTTTACTTAGAGTAATGATTTTTTTTTTAAATATGTATACCCTGGTGGAGTTTCTCTAAAGTCAGTTAATTAAAATATTTATACATTTATTTCAAATGCACTTAATGAAATATAGAACAGTGAGTTAACCTAACGATTTTCTATAATATTTACATTGATATCTACAAAGAATTTTCATTGGTCAATTTTATTAGCTATGAATAAACACATATTCAGTTATAGCTGGAATAAAATGATTACAATTGAACTGCATAAACAGAGTAATTACAAGCCTATACAAACGAGATATCTCCTATACACATAAAGATATCTTGCCCACACATGCTTTATATTTATTTGTTGTACGAGTGTTTGAGATAACAAATGAAAATTTGCTGCTTAGTCAGTTGACAAGAATACATGTATAAGTTTAAAAAAAAATTTCCTTCCACAATTACAGACAGCAAGGTTGTTGCAGGAATAAAATTAATTTTCTTATCTCATAGAACAAAAAATATTCAACCTTCTGAATTTTATTCACAATAGATTTTACGTTTGCATAAACAATTTTCATTAGTAAGGAACTATTACAATTATTTTTGACATTTCACACAAGAACAATCAGCCTCGAAAGGTCAAATGTATTTGGATTTTGGATATGTGATATATGTAGCTTTTAAATTATAGGGTTTTCTACATTAAATCATATTAATTTTGGTTATAGAATTAGGTTTCAAGGAAATTTGCCTTTTTTTGTATTTGAAATTATATATAAAATCATAATAAAGTCATTAAGATTAGTTAAACTCATAGATTGAAGTTTGTTTTTATTTATTTGGTTCAAATTATACCTGTTCGAGGTTAAGGGGGTTATTTAAAATTTTGATTTGATGTAAAAAAATATAATAAGATACTAAGACAGGCACATTGATTTTAAATCAGAGAAATTTTAGTTAAAAATGTTAATTACACAAAAACATTTTAATCAGAAGAATTGAAAAAAATGTACGTAAACTTTGCTCATTATATTTCCCAGATTACGGTTAGAATGAAGTCAACATCTATTCACAATGCATCCCCTACCACCAGAATATAATTAAATCCATAAATTATATCCACCTCTGTGAATTTATATGTAGTTATCAAAATAGATGATGTATAATGATCAAATTAATACACTTTGTGGATAATTATGAACTGGAACATTATTATTGTTAAATTGGATCATAAATAACGCTAGGCATGTTAAAAAATTTCTTCTTCGATGAACCTTAAATTGTTAACTTATGTATGAATTAAAATGCTATTTATTTGACTTCCATGAGTTCATTTAGATTATTCTTGATCAATAGAAGAGTATTAACTGACAATATAAGAACAATAAAAAACAAAAGAGCGAGGTAAATAAACATACAGCATTTTGATTTATAAAATAAAATTTAAAAAAACAATTGAATGTAATTCCGCATTGCGTTGACTGCGGAACACTGATCGGGACAGTGGTAAGGGGAGAACCCAAACGGTGGAACCGGAAGCGGAAAACACACTTTTAAAGCTGACTCTGCACGAAAGGCTGACGCGAACTGGTGAATCTTTCCCTGATGGCTATATCCTCTTCTACTTACTTAAAACCGAATGGTATAAGGGCCTAACCAATAAAAAACAGAGGTCAACCGTTTGTGTTCTACTCTTACCACTGTCCCGGTTAGTGTTCCGCTGTCATGTTAAGTCAACATGTTAAGTTAAACAAAAATAAACGGTCCCATAGGTTTTTTTTTTACCCCTTTCTTAAAAATTCTTTGGAATTGTTATTTTTCAAATAACCAAGGTGATGCATGGCAGATATGTGGAAGAGTCCAATCTAATTTGAATGCTTATTTTATACAATCACAGAGTGTCTATTGGTCTTGATGTTGGGAGTGTACTTCTCGAGGTGGGCGGGGTCTGTGTTGAGGGCACTGTAGTCTACGGGGAAGGGCTCGCGGGAGAGTGGTCCACGTGGAGGCACCACGGCCCACTGCCCCGGCCCATTCGGATTTTTCCCGCAGAGCCAGTTAGAGTAGCACCTTTTATATGTGTCAAACACTAGCGGAAGATGTTCATTCTGAAATCACAAGGTGAAAATGCAGTTAAAATTACTAACTAATGATTGACGACCTTCGTGGCCGAGTGGTAAGTGCACCGTTTGCCACCCCGGAGGTTCCGGGTTCGATTCCCGGCGAGGAAAGTGTGATTGTCACACTGTCTTTGGTCTGGTGTAGAATTGACGTGACAATAAAAATGGCAATAGATTAGCTTAGATTAACATGTCACGAGAATCATTATGATAGCTATAATATCCTTTACATCGATTTGGCTCATGCTGTCATGATGTAAAGAGCAATTCAACAAAATGATAATAATAATAATGAGGCGGTATTCCCATAGAAGCCCAGAAGCCTGGCTTGCGTACATTTTTTGAATCAAAACCTCTTCTGGTTTACAGAGGTTCAGCTCTTGCGGCTTCATCCTCTTAAGTCTAATGGGAACATTGTTGGAAGGTGATTTGGTGGGTTGTTGGTTTATGTGGGGTAATGATTACTTAGATTTGGGGGTTTTGATTCAAAAATTTTTACGCAAGCTGGGCGGCTTCTGGGCTTCTATGGGAGTACCACCACTGTTTTTGATTAACACAAATGAAAATGTCTGTTTTCTAGAATTTTTTATTATAATTTATAAGATTGATTTGTAAGTTCTAAGGCATAATCCCATGTACATTATAAATGGTGAAATATGTCATTCCCATAAATTACAATAAAACTTCTAGAAAACTTAATATGGAGTTTTACATTGTTATTAAAGAAACAAAATCTTCACTTCTGGTTAAAAAAAAGTATGCAAATGTTCTGCCTTTCTGTTTACAGGTCATTATTTGGGGGGTTATATAACAAATAGATTGTGAATAATAAAAGTATGATCTAGGAATAACACATAATAAAATAAAAAAAAGAATATTGTACAATAAAACCGAATTTACTGCTAATTTTTATCCATTACAAATTAAACTTGTTTAGTGATAGGTACACAGTAACTTTTGAGTTTAAACTTACACAAGTGAGAAGTTTGTATGCTGTGTCAAGTATTTCATCACATCGCGTTGTGCTTAGACCAACAACAGACATGTAGAAGGCTCTTAACTCTTGGCGGCTTATTTCTCCTGATCCTAAAAAATAAACGATTGTTTGATTATAATATGATATTTGAATCAATAAGATATTACTTGCCTTTTTTTGGATATAATACAATATATACAATAAATTTTTTATTATTGTTCATTTTGAGTTTTCATTTTAGGTCATGAGAGAGCAGGAAATTTTCCGCGTCTCCTGTGGGGGCAAAAAGAGAAGGGTGGAGTGTCGTATCAGTTAAAGTGTGGCAGTCCATTCTTTCTGCCTCTCCCTTCAGAGAGACGGTATGATGGTGAGTTAGTTAGTTAGTTAAGGGCAGGAATAGTTTAAATGAAACCATTTTATAATATCTTAAAAAAAAAAGATTTGTTACATATCGAATTATTAAAATCATAGACAGTAGCTAGTAGAAGAAAAACTTTGGATGGCTGAACTAAGTGTTACCTAAGGAGGCCTTACCACTTGGACAAGAGCTACCTTGAATTGATTGAACACAAACATTGGTAGATTAAAGGACAACTTGACGAGACGGGAGATTGATCGGAGTGAAAGGACGCTCTGTATGTGTGGTGCCGAGCTATCTACACTGCAAATAATGCATTACCCGTGCTGTCGTGAAATTGGCCCGAACATCTGGCAATGCAGCCCAGCTGGCCGATTTCTTGGCCAACGATATATAAGACCAGCTTGTCTTTGACACGAGGAAGAAAATTGTTTGTTGAAATAATGAAGATTCTAATGAAAGGGTAGGAAATATAGGATTCCCACCACTTATCCGAAGTTGTTATAGGCGAACGTCGCCTTTTGTCAGCTTCGCTCATTTAATCCCTAGGCCCGTCCTTCGTTCACCCGGGACTTACGAATCAATGGAGATCCAGGCTACATTTAATCTACTCCTATTATCCTCTAAGTCCCACCATACATGCAGATTACACTTAAAATATTCCTAAACAAAATATGAATAAAAAGGGATACGGGATTATATGGGAAGCGGACTCATGGACACATGACAGTGGGAAATGAAAGGAGAGACAGAGGAGACAAATGTGAAATGGCGTGAGTTTGCATAACTTTATTATATAGCGGACACGGGACAGGTCAAGGGAACAGAATATTATGAAACACTAAAAAATATTTAAAGAAATCGCCGCGTTGGGGAGGGACAAGGCCCAGCTCTGCAAGCAGCCCCCTCTCCCAGCGAGGCAATTAGCACACCCTCAGAGGGGTCGGAGACGGCACTAATACGGCAACTCCGGCGAGACAGTCGACCGAACACCAAACAGGAGCATGAAAGGGTAGTAATTACCGCTCTTGTTGATGATCCCGAAGAGTATCTTGCAGAAATACTGCAAGAAGAGCGGGAAGCGGTTGAAGCGGCCACAGTCGGGCAGAAGGAGTGGCCAGCGCGCAAGCCACATGGCGCAGTCTACTGTCCCCGAGGGTAGTCCAGCCGACAGTCGTCTCCAGTACGACTTCTCCCGGTGCCTGCATTATCAGCAATTCAATTATTACATTTTCTCGGCTTACAACTACACACATCTACTAATGGCTGTAATTTTTTTATTTTCTAATTTGCCATTTATTCCTATTGTATATTCTTAATTTTAAAACATTATTTGAGAAACACAAATTAAGACCGAATGTGCGGCTGTTTTGTGAATAGTAAATAGAATTCAAATAATGTCATTAAATTTGTTTCTGTATGTTGAACATATACAAAATAATATTAAAATAAAAATACACGTAGCTCTACGATAATTGGAAGAAGCCTTGTCAAGTGAAACATTGCAAATCCGTTCCGTTTCCGTAAAGTGCATTTGCAAGTCTGTTTTGACAGACATAGACACATTCAGGTTGTGACAAGTTGCGCAAGATACCAAAACTTGCAGGGGATATTTATATCATGAATGGAGTTTCGCAAGTTTTTGTTGCTAGTTGACACTTTACTTTACAAGCATGAACAATCGACGAGCATTGTATATACAACTATAAATGTCAATTTTATTTATAAACAATGTATTTTGCATGCCCTAAAATCTACAATATGAAAGAACAAAGATGTGTCCATTAAGAGTAAAATGAGAATCTATAAAGTTTGCGTAAGACCAATAATAACATATGGCATTGAGGCAAGGACAGATACAGCCAGGACCAAACAAGTTTTGAGGACCTTCGAGATGAAGACACTTAGGATGATAGCGGGCAAGAAACTAAGAGATCGCGTGAGGAACACCAGAGTTAGAGAGATATGTGAGGCTGAGGATATTGTAAAATGGAGTAGACAGCGAAGAAAGGATTGGTATGGTAATGTCCAAAGAATGGACACCACAAGACTCCCCTATGTTGCACTACTTAATCAGCCTCATGGGACCCGTCCTCGTGGAAGACCTAAAAGATGGAAGGACAGCTGGGAGTCCACATCACAGGACGAGCAAACCTCTGGAGAACAGACCACATAGGTCTAAAAGGAAGAAGAAGTATTTTGCATGAAGATTGCTAGAACTAACTGCGGTGGGTTAAATTTATGGTGACTGTAATGGCTTGGTAATCTCTCTTGTTAATTTACTTCCCTGCTCCAGTAAAAACTTCAAATACTTTACACTAATTTATCCTTAAGACCTGGGAGTATTCTTAAATGGAGGAATTTTGTACAAAAGTTAACAGAAAAATGAAGTAACTGACTTGTAATACTTAAAATATACAGAAAACTTGGATTTAGAAATTGATTCTAACACTTAAAGTCAGGTGTCAATCTCTACCAAGAACAGACATCTAGGAAGAGTGTTGGTTGAATGAAGAGTGCGTACATGATCAGCACTTACTGTGCGGGCAGTGGGAGAATAAAGTTCTCGATGAACTCGTATTTCACTTCCAGTAATATGTGAAACTCCGGAGATGTTGTGGACCAGTCTGCGAAGTGGGCCAGTCTCTGAAACAAATTATCATATGTTCTAATATGATTAAAATGTTATCCATCATTTGGAACAAATCTTCATGTAGAATGCATCGTACAATGAAATTTATCTCAAATTGAATTTGAATTTGAACACTAATTCAATTATCAATGTTTAACCGTTTGGATGATCTCAAAGTAACACCATACACATAAAACAGTACTACAATATCTCCTATTCTAATTGAAATATCCAACATTTGTACAAGTGTAAGCAAGGTGCATAGTGTTGATAAATTTAGAACTAGAATGGCAAAATAGTAGAAATGAATAATTAAAATCAATTGCCGAATCAAAGTCAAGGAAGGCTAAAAAAATATGGAATGAATAAATTAATCATTATTAAAAGTAGCCATGTAAGATGTCAGAAAAATCAATGACATGCGTGACAAAGAAGTTTGAAAGGTATGTCAGGATGAAATAGTGTGGTAGTCTATCTTTTCTATGTACATCTCCGGGGAAACTGATGTTGTCAACTTGGTGAAAAATTCTTAACAAATACAAAATGCATTTTATGTTCTAGGGCGATGTTGTGCGACCATTCTTTATGACCATATGAACTTAACGTGACCTATGGAGTCGAGACGTGGATGCATACAAGGGGTCTTGTATACAAGTTCCAGTTTACCAAGTGCACCATGGAAAGAGCCATGCTTGGATTAACATTTAGGGATAGAATTCGAACCAAATTTATTCGACAACAAACCAAGGTGACTGAGGTGGCTCCGAAGATAGGCGGGCTAAAGTGGCGATGGGCTGGCCATATTTGTCGAAGGACCGACGGCCAATGCAGGAGATGGGTTCTGCAGTGCAGACTGCGAACAGGAGTCCGTAGAGTTGGACGTCCCCCTGCCCGCTGGACCAACGATGTTATAAGTATTGCTGGATGTGAATGGATGAGAGTGGCGATGGATAGGGGGCAGTGGCGTGTTTTGGAAGAGGCACATGTTCAGCAGTAGATGACAAACGGTTGATAAGCAAGTATATGAACTTACAAATGACAGCCAAATAAAATGGCGGCTGACCAAACTCAGCTCGGAACGGCACCCATCCTATATGTTATTTCAAATATTATCTTTTTCTTTAGTCACCTCGCAGAAGTGCTCAAAGTCCTGTTCGCTAACCAGGTCGTCCCGGTCTAGATCCAGCAGCTCGGTGAAGAATAGTGTCATCTTGTCCTGCTGCAGGGGGGAAAGAGCCTCTGGCCGGTCTTCATCATCCTCGTCCTCTCCCGCACCGTCCCCTCCGTCTATACTATAGCGGTTCACCCACGTCGCTAAAAAATAGAAAACGATATTTGATTATGGAAAAAAGTATATTCTAGGATTTTAGCGTTCTTTATTTAAATAGCGCATATGATTCATTTTCTTGATGCGTATACAAGACGTTTTGAGATTGTCGCATTCTTAAAAAAATTATTTATTTACATATTCAAATATTAAAATGATTACAGAATTCATTAATTTATTTCATACATGCTATTGAAATATTGATGATAACATTTGAATAACTTTTTGATACCACTGTATTTTCACAACACATTTTTGCACTATTCACAAATATGTTTTGCTTTAAAAGTTTCCGGAAACATGTTTGTCAAAAGTGCAAAAAAGTGTTGTGAAAATACAATGTTTTCAAAAAGTTATTCAAACGTGAATTCACAACACAAAGTGATGGCAAATATAGAAAACAATTATGAAAACTTCTGTTTTCCAGATTCAGTGACAGGTATCAAATTTGATAATGTCTTAGCAAGGTGAAACATGTCACTCCCATAAAATAAAAATAAATTTCTATAAAACCAAATTTGATATTTAATAAATATTTTTAAATAAATAAAAATCATAATTTTATTACGAATAAGATCGTCATAAAATATGGTAAACTAGTTAAAATACCAAAAATAAACACATAACCAAAGATTGGGACATTACCCAAAATAATCAGTATCAAGCGTTATATTTATTCAAAAAATATTTTTTAATAAATTAAGAATCACAATTTTATTGTTTATAAGACTTCCGAAATGAAGACACTGAGGATGATAGCAGGCAAGACACTGAGAGATCGCGTGAGGAACACCGGAATAAGAGAGATATGTGAGGTTGAGGATATTATAATATGGAGCAGACAGCGAAAAAGGGACTGGTACGGTCATGTTAAAAAAATGGACACCACCAGACTCCCCTGTATTGCATTGTATAATCAGCCTCATGGGACTCGTCCTCGTGGAAGACCTCCAAAAAGATGGAAAGATAGCTGGGAATCTACCTCACAGGATGAGCAACACTCTGGAGAACAGACCACATAGGTCTACAACAAGGAAGAAGAAGAAGAAGAAGAATTTTATTACCAATAAGATCGTCTTGAAATATGGTACAGTTATTAAATTCAAGAATTAATTGTATCTCAATAGAGACGAAGATGCAAATTGGAAACAGAATATGGTTGATCAAGGTGTTTACAGGACTTATAACCTGTCATTGGTTGGGTTAAGCGCACGCTTTATGTAATACAACATTCCCCATTCCACATTTTTTTTTCTTATGACCACCATGTCTGACAAACTTTTGGAAGTTGTATATATGTTAATCTCTAAGACTACTCTTTACGTGGTAGTTTATACAATCTACATACTAACGCCATCTATGAAGATTTGTGTTTATTAAGCATTAGCAGAATATCTTTTTAACACAATGTGAAAGGCTATCGCCATTAACGCATTGTTAGAAACCGCCTGGAGATGTCACTTCTATCTATATGCCAAACTTGGACCAGTTATGTTTTTTTACAACATTTTTTGAAGTTATTAAACAAACAAAGTTATCAACAGTTATTAAATTACCCAAAATACACACTTGATAATGATTATTTTGGGTAACCAAAGTTGGTACCCAGAATAATCATTATCAAGTATATATTTTGGGTAATGGCGTAAACTCTGGTAAGAAAAATGTTTGAAATGAATTGAAGAATTATACTTACTCCAAACATGCACACTCCACCCGTGACCCTTGCCCGTGTCCTTGCTGTCCTGCGAGTCGTGGCTGTGCTCGCCGTCGTAAGGTTCAGGTCCGTCCGTCTCAGGCAGCGTCCTCCATCTCTTCAGAAGCTCCTTGGTCCTGTCTTTCGTCTTGTCGCAGGCCTGTTTCCAGTTGGTGAAATACTTCCTCGGGACCTTAGGGGATCCCATGTTGGCCCTAGAATCCTGCCTCTCCAACGTGTCCCTTGAGCTGTCGCTGGACCTGGAGAGTTTCCCATCTCTAGGCGATTTATCTTTGTCTTTCTCTTTCTCTTTTTCAGGGGGTTTGTCCGGGATGTCTATTGCGAAGGTGGGTGGGGCTGCGAATCTCACGTCCTTCTCTGATTTGATACTGTTGTTCTTTGTTACCGATATTGTGTTCGTAACCGCTTCGTCGCTTTTGGATATTCTCACGGCGTTTGTTATGATTCCCGGATGTAGTTCTTTAGAGCTCACACCTTTATTCAGATGTTTGTTGCTTTCCCTTAAGTGGTCTTTACTGTCCATGCTGCAATTACCTGTGAAAAGGGATTCGTTTAATTCAAAATTCACTTACAAATTTATTGTATTTTAACAGATGGTTTGCGGGAGACGCATAAACGCGTTTTTGTAATGCTACGGGCGCCAAAACGCGTTTTTACACAATCAAAATAATATTCGACAAAAATTTGAAAATTTAATTAAAAAATTAAGAAATGGTCGAGATGTTATAACTATTTTATATGGAACGTAATTTCGACATCAATTTTAAAAAAATAACTCTGTTTTACGGCCTGGATAATATAACAAGAAAACCGCCCATAAAAATGTGATGTTTATTAAATTCCGTATTAAATATTAATGAAAACATCTGTTTCGAGCAAAACAAAACATGTCACTCCATATGTTATAACAAAACTTCTAGAAGACACACGTTTACATCAATATTTAATATATTAGTGAAATGTTATTATAATTCAACCAAATCTATTTCGAACTGAAAAAGTAAAATTATTTAAGATTATTATTTTTATTTTCAATTCATTTCTACCATTATTTTTTTTTAACAATGTTATGTAATCTAATGTAATTTTTTTTAAAGTGCATTGAAATTTCTTCTATATTCGCCATACTTTGTGTTGTAGATGCTTTATTTCTCTTTTTAATTTTTTGTATACTTTGTATATACAACACTTACATGGTGCGATGTATGAATGTGGAGGAAGCCCGAGAGGTGTGCCAGGACAGGCCAGTGTGGCGATCCATCCTCTCTGCCTACCCCTCCCGGGAAATGGCGTGATGGTTAGTTAGTTAGTTAGTTACATTAAAAAAAAATTACATAGACATGGTTCGGACAACCAGTCCTTCTTCAGTGACACATATTTAAAATATTATAAAATTGATTACATGATCTGACAGATGTTATAAAGATTTCATAATATAAATAATCAAATAAATTTAACGTCAAGTCCAATATTTGATTTATTTCCTTTGTTGTAAGTAATTACCTGAACCCCAATAAGAACTTTAAATTATTATTTTAAATTGGATCATAATATTTGTAATAACAAAAGCATAAACGTTCCAAAATAAATCTTTATAACATCTGTCAGATCATGTAAACAATTTTAAATATGTATATTTATAATATGTATCACTGAAGAAGGACTGGTTGTCCGAAACATGTCTGTGTAATTTAATTTTTTTAAATGTAAGTGTTGTATATATAAAGTATATAAAAAAAATAGAAGTGAATTGAAATTATTTACATATCACATTTTAAATCATAATATTATAAATTCAACCACAATCGCCCATCGTAATTTAATTACGTAAATAAACCATTATGATATAAATTAATAGTAAACCTTCATTTAATCTAGTAACACATTTCGACGATATCAAACGGAAGTGAAATGAGTTTAAAACATCCTGTATTGTTCGTTAGAGAAACGCGAAACGGAAATAATACCCCCACTACCCCCTACCACCTTCACATTAATGTGAGAACTGCATCCTAGGGGGTTATCATTCTGTAGTGCTTCTATTTTAGTTTGCTTCACAACTCCCTGAAAAGTTATCAAAGTAAAACAAATGTTATGAAATAAAATTAGAATTCAACTTTTCTATATTTTACCAGCAAGTGCACCGTGCACTTGTTAAATTTATCATGTTCACTACTCTCAACTAACTAACTAGCTAACTAACCATCACGCCGTTTCCACGGAGGGGTAGGCAGAGAGGATGGACCGCCATACTGCTCAGTCTTGACATACTCTCGAGATTCCTTTATATTTCTTCTTCTTCTTCAAGTGCGCTGTCGGGTCACTTGAAGAAGAAGAAGAAATATAGAGGAACGTTGGCGAACACCTCTGCGAACCTGTCCCTATCCTGCGCCGCTCGGAACAGCTCCTCCACACTTCGGATGCCGGTCCACTCCCTCACGTTTCGCAGCAAGGACCTCTGTCTCCTACCGGGCCTCGGCGTCCCTCAATTTCCCCCTCCAATATTAGTTGGAGAAGGTGGTACTTTTCCCCACGCAGTATATGACCCAGATGTGAAATCTTCCGAGCCTCGATAGTTGATAACAGTTCCATGTCAACTCTAGCTCGCCTCAGGTTCAGTATTGGTAACCAAGTCTGTTCAGGGAATTCTCTATATTTAATTTACCGTAACAAGCACGTTCGTCGATTTTCTCGACTTCGAATGTGGCCGCCTTTAGTATTTGATTAATTAGGTCATTCCATGGTTTCCTTGGTCTTCCACACTGCTTGTATACAACATTTTAACCATTCTTCTCTCGTCCATTCGTTCCATATTTCCAAACCATTTCAAGGGTCCTTTTTTAATTTTACTTAACCACTTCAATACCGTAAGGCCACTGGTGGCCGCTACGTAGGCGTACCATCAATACCGTAAGTCCACTTTGCATTAAAAATGATTCCAGTAGGAATTCAATTAGTCCTATTTTTTCAAAATAATTAAAAACATGCGGTATGTGAGTGTTCCTAAGCTTAAAACATCACGGTACTTAAACGGTTAAGATGCAATCATCTGCCTTAGATTTTTTCCTTATTTCGTCGCTCGGTATTCTATCATATATCGTTTTCCCACACATTGTTTTCAGTGATCTAATTTCTACGGCATTTGTTCTACTTTCATTCTTCTTTTGCCAGCTCCAAGGTGTACTTCCGCACATAAGGGTCGGCACTTAAACTCCATTATACACTGCCATCTTTGTAGTTCTATTTACTCTCAAAGAAGCAGTCAATCATTTAAACATTTAATCAGAGCAATACGCAATGATATATTATAGTGAAACTCTGTGATTCATACAGTCTTAAAATAAATATTGCAAAGACTGTTTTTATAAAAGAAAAACTGTATAGCAAGTGTCCATTTATTCTTATGGCGGGATTCTGAGATTTCTGAGATTTCTTACAACTAGTATATGACATTTTTTTTAAATATGTACATACCTACCAAATAAATACTCAGTGCGTCGTTTATGCCGTCATTTATTTACAACCAATTAAATTTGTGCTATCCTACTTTACGTCGCTATTCAAGTTTGCCGTCCTCAGTAAGTCGAGCCTAACAGAGCCGAGGTAGCTGACACTTTATTATAATATATACAACCACAATAAAACAAGTAGTCCAAGAATTTTGCATTTCGAGATATATAACTATAGGTGTAAGCTAATTAATCAAACTTCATTCCCATATGTCATTCCCATAAAATATAATAAAACTTCTTGAAAACAAACGTTTTCATTCGTATTAGTCATTCATAAGAAAATTGTTCGATGTACATATTATAACATAACAGAATAAACCTAACTGCGAAGTAGGACAGTCACGTCGGAGTCTCTTATTTTATTCAAGAAAGACGAGAATAGAGCATTTACTACCTGATAAATGTATGGAGAACAGTATTAAGTTATCTGGCGAGGTATCCCTCAGGATTGAGGGCAGTATTTCACCCGGAATAGTTTGACCCTTGTCTGCCCTGGGCGGCCCTGCGCGAGGGTAGCTACCCGCCGGGTGAGCCCTCCCTGGTCCGGCCCGCGTTAATATTGTATTCCCAGAGTGTCCAATTATTTGTTTGGTCGCAGACATACAGTTTATCCGCTATTCATATGTATACAGTCAGCTGAAATAATATATAATCGTTGATGTTCCCCCAAAACACTAACCCTTATCCAATGCGATCGTATTTATGTCACGAAATTAACGACATGGTGTCTAACAGACACCCTTTACATTTTAAAGCGTAATGCATACTCTGTATGTACATATATTAAAATACATTTAGACTTTTATACATATACGTAAACGATAAATATAACTAACTGGGTCGAGGATCTAGGGGACTTGAGTTTAAGATAAGGGACTTGATTCCTTCTTCATAATAGTGAGCTATATTAAAGATAGTATAATAAATTATTATATCGCATATTTAAGTCCTTGGTGTTAGTATTAAAAAAACGTAATAACTAAGCAATACCAACTGTCCAATCAGTGGCGTGCCTAGGGTCAACCAGTAAGGCAAGGCCGTCCGACTTTTTGGGTTGTAATATTAGTAGAGTATAATACTACCTTCAACTTTTGTCACCTTTCCTATTAATGTAATTTATGTACTTCCTGTTATTGTTTAACTATTTAATTTAATATGTTTCATTGTTTTCGACTCTATACTATGTGTAATTGTTCCTTCTAATTACTGTTTTATTATTATTATTATTTTATTATTATGTTTTCCATCTTTAATATTTTCTCCTATAAATAGTAACTAACCGTTCATTTAAAGTAAATATTTAGGTACCTTACTAAATTTCAGCAAGAACTTCAAAATTATATCAAAGAAATTATTCAAATTGACATAGGAACAAATACACATAAAGATTCGAAAATTCACGAAAATTTGACATTTGATATATTATTGTAATACCTGATGATGTCAACATAGGTTGATGAAACAGCTGTCGCGTACAATAAAATACAATTGTGATACAAAAAACAAAGTTTATTCATTAACAGTTTAAAATGTTAAGGTTTCGGCCAAAACAATGGACTTTTTATAATAATCTATTTACAAATACAAGAAGAAATATAATTAATAAATTAATAAAAAATAAGCTGTAAATAGACAATAATCATAAATTTGCTAACACCGAAACACGAATTATAAATAAATGTTCGTGAAGAAATTATATAATCTTTCTTTTCATAACATTTCTGCATATAACGTAAATAACAGATAATATTCTGACAATAGAAATGAAGTTTGTGACACACCGAAAAGTAACATATTTCAGAGTGATAAAGCCCGGCTTCAAATCCATACAAAAAATTGTAAATATCTTCTGGTACATATGCACCTGGCTATATAATTACAAGTCAAAAATACATAAGTGCGACAAAGACCCCTGTACATTTTGCAAGCCCGATATGAAGCCCATCGAAAACATGTGGACGTAAGCGATTTAGCGGGCATCTCACCTACGGTACGTATGAGTGAAATAAATACGGCGCATATGAGTGGAACAAAACATACACTTAGGTCATTTCTAGGTAGGAGTCATTTGAAACGCAATGAATTAAATCGCTTTAACTCACGTGAAAATTCAAAATATTATTTTATTCGTAGACGGCTCAAACGCGTAAAAAACATCGTTTTATTATAGATTTTTAAGGCAAGCCCGGCTTTATGGCTTGTATAGAAGTACTGCCACTGTGTCCAATTCGAAATATATAATATACGTATATGAAGATTGTATCAAATATTTGAGTTCTACAAAAACCTTCTCATTAATCTGAGAAGATGGATGAGAATAAATCAATCATTTTGTATTTATTCCTTGTACTGTCAGTTCCCCAGACATTTACTATCAATAAGGCGTAATCCTCTGCACTCTCCCGAGGAATAGGCAGGAATAGGAACCGCCACACAGTTTTCGCCCCCGCTGGAGCTTTGTCCGGGTAATAAAATCAAACTGACCTTGTTTCTGATAAAAAAAAAATATTATAATAAAACTTTTATAAATCAGACGTTTTCATTCATGTGAATTATTTCATATGTATCATAGTTTTGCACCATTATTTATAAAATAACAAAGAATCAGTATCGGTTAAAGATATTTATCATAACGAGGAAAGTAGTCGACAGTTCATACAGAAGTTCCCGGGTTCGATTCCCGGCGATGGCAGTGTGATTGTCATACTGTCTTTGGTCTGGTGTAGAATTGGCTACCTATCACATGCCATGAGAATCAATATAATAGCTAAAATAATTTAAATACAGTAATTGGGTTCAAACGACCTGTTGTATACAAGAAAAAAAAAAGTAAAAAAGTATGGAACTATCAAATCAATCAAATATTAAATGTCGGCCACGTGAGGAGTCGGAGAAATCTACGTGTGTTCATAACACGATGTATAAATGTTGAGGAATCAAATCAAATTAAATCAGTTTATTTTAACAATAGACATTACAACATTAAGGTTTAAGTCATCTATTGAGAACAGATAAAATAATAAATGATTTTACTGAAATCTCTTGATGGAAGTTCATTTTAAATAATAATTAAATAAAACGATGTTTTTTAACTACTTCCACTTTTGTCTTTATTTAGCCAGCGACCGGTTTCGCCAGGCTCGCTGGCAAACCGGTCGCTGTCTAAATAAAGACAAAAGTGGAAGTAGTTAAAAAACATCGTTTTATTTAATTATTAGATAAAATAATATATTGTATATAGTATACTACCAGAAACGCATGAGAGATGGTTCGACATTTCGAAGATAAGATACTTTCCAAAATCAAGAGTATTTGCCTTCTGAACGTACTTTCACTTATATGAAAGACGTCGATCTCCGAGGAGACCGCGTTCAGCAGATTAATTGCTCTTCCTATCGGTGTCACTAGAGTAGTACGCTAGGAAAGAACAATGTGGCGGTCCATCCTCTCTGTCTACCCCTGAGGGAAATGGCGTAATGGCATGACTAGTAAGTAAGTATAAAAAATAGTTTTTCATAAAAATTCTGTCAAGAATTAAGGAATCAAATACATAAAAAAGCCATAAAATATTAAACAGTTATAACTCCTTGTGCCTACGATCTGCGGTTGTGGTGCTAAGTTGTCCCGTGCAATGATAATAACTGGCACCCTAATCTCTGGCAGTAAGGGCTGGAGACAGGGCGGAGATTATCATATTAAACTAGGAACCACTATTAAAAAGGTTCTTCTACAAATTTATTATACTAAGGGACATGCTAATTAACGTTGTTCCACGTGAACCTGTGTTTCGAAATTATTTATTAATGATAGCTGAGGTGTTTTAAATACGTGTATATAAAAATGACACAGATGACAAAATACGTGTATGATACAGAATATTCCAAACATAAGAGTTAGATGGCTTTCGAGGCAGAGTGGCAGCAGTTATGATTGCCACCCCGAAGGTCCCGGGTTCGATTCCCGGCGATGACAGTGTGCTAAAAAAATGTAAGAGTTTTCTGTGGTCTGGTGGAAATCGCGTGACAATAAAAACGGCGATAAACTAGCTACCTATCACATGTCATAAGAATCAATAGCTATAAAGATGAGGGAAGAATTGTTTAAAAGTTGTAGGGAAATTGTATTGTTGTTTAAATAAAAAATAAGTCGAGAAAAGCCGAAAAAAATATGGCATGACTAATATATCTATTACTTAATGTTCGATGTCGGAAAAATCTACGAAAAAATGTGTCAGGATTTGTTAAAATATGGAAAAGTTCTAGAGGTTTTTATTGTTTCTTGAAAAATGATAAAAAACTCAATAATAAATAATTAATGCGGATGAAAAATCTGTTTCTTTTTAGTTTTATTATATTTTAATGGCGCCATGCTATGACATTATCAAACGTTCTTTGTATAATGCTTTATCAAGGCGAAACATGTCTTTCTCATTAAATATAATATAACTTCTAGAAAACAGACGTTTTTAAACATATTAATTAAGAAACAAGACATTTGTGATTATTAGGTCCTTACATATGAAATGGGCGTTTTGCCGTACTGGCAACTTTGATCTCAAATATCTTCTCTTTGGTTAGGAATTCCAAATTCAAATTTATACAGCTATTTACTCAAGTATTTGTGTTTCGAAAATTATAATTCATTTGTTTTTTCCTCAATTGTTTTTTTTTCTTTGCGTCACTCAGTTTACAAAATGGAAAACTTGAAATATCGTCATTGGTTGAGTTAAGCGATCGCTTTATGTAATACAACATTCCCCATTCCGCCCTTCTTATCACAACTCTGTGATTATTTTCAAATGCATTAAAAATATTTTTATGCGAATGACATGTTTCGTAATTGATAATGCTAAACAATAAATAAGTTGAAGGTAGCTGACAAAGCTACACAAATGATACTTAACCGGCGACTCAAACTCAAACACCGAAAAGTTGAGCAGAATCTCTGGTTTAACCAACAATGCATCATGTTAAACATCATTAAAGTCACGTCAATTTTCGTTAATTACCATATCCTGCTCCATTTACTAGTGTATATAAACAGCAACGAGATGAAATTTCGTCACATTTGATAATGCCTTAGAAGGGCGAAACATGTCATTCCCATAAAATATAATAAAACTTCTAGAAAACTGACGTTTTCATTCGTATTAATTATTTAATATGGAGTTTTACATCATTGTTCAAGAAACAATAAATGACATGTTTCGCCTTGCTTAGGCGTTATCGAATGTTTAGCTAGGCGAAACATGTCATTCCCAATTTTTAATTTTCCAAATTTCTAGAAAACAGACGTTTTAATTATTTGAGCAATATGTTAGAATAAAAAAATGTGGTGGTTCATCCTATCTGCTTAACGCCCCCAAATGTTTCGGAAAACACTATCGCCCCCTTAGAAGGCTTCAGCGCCCACTAGAGGGCGGTACTGCTCATGCTTTATACGCACACATACATTGGTTGTCTTAAGGAAATTAGATTTAATAGGATAATATCATTTGCATTTATTTAGACTTTCGCGTGAGAGTGGAATATTTTCTATTAAAAGCGTGTTCACGTTCTTCTAATTACTTCCCAAACTTTGATTGTGGCCTATAATTTAATGTAATTTACATTTCTAGCGCTGATTTGCATAGCACGTTTGTACGACAATAACACATTACTTCATCTTACAAAACACATTAACCGCCCTACCTTTGGGTTATTTCCCGAGAAACGTGCAAAAAGCAGGTTTTTTATTAATGAAATTTAATTATATATTAATTTAATTTTTTTAAATTCCGAAACGACAAATACTCGGCCGCACACTTCGCCTGCCCCTTGTAAAACTATCATATTTATAAAGACTTGTACCCGAGTGTTGTTGGCACACGCGCGTATCCCTAACAGTTTGTACATTTTAGGTACATTACTTTTTCTCAAGCGCGTACGTGATACGGGATAGCACAGAATGGTACAGTCACAGTGAATTTATCACGTACGTTCAAATACGTAGCGTGGTTAAAACAATAATTAATATTTTATTCAAATCTAGATAACACAAAGCAAGAATTTCTTTAAAAAAATAATAGCTCAACCCTGTAATTTTTGACTATCGGTATTTTTAGTATTTTCTATTAATATTTTATTTTATATAGACATTTCATAATTTTAATATTTATTTTTATTATTATTACAGTAAAACCTCGATATAACGGACAAAAATCCGGTCAAATGTAAACAAATTAAAAACTGCATTTTGAATGTATATGAATACTTGTAGACGAATACTGGATTTTATCCATTGCGGGTTATCATTTTTAAGGATTAATTGTATCTCAATAGAGACGAAGATGCAAATTGGAAACAGAATATGGTGGTCGAGGCGTTTACAGGACTTGTGACCTGTCATTGGTTGGGTTAAGCTCACGCTTTAAGTAATACAACATTCCCCAAATACATCTTATATATACTCGTATACATCTTCCAAAAATTTGTCAGACGTGGTGGTCGTAAGAAGGGCGGATTGGGGAATATTGTATTACATAAAGCGTACGCTTAACCCAACCAATGACAGGTCCTAAGTCCTGAAAACGCCTCATCAACCATATTCTGTCTCCAATCTGCATTTTCGTCTCTATTGAGATACAATTAATCCTTAAAAATTAAAAACGTCCTGTTAATATTAAACATGTTTAAATTCAAGTGTCGCCGCATGTAAACAATTTTTAGCGGCCATGATAATCAAGTCATACGTCTAGTACGAGAATTTAAAAAATAATACCGAGGATGGAAGTGAAGGTAGCGAAGAAAAAGAAGCAACACTGCCAAAAATGATATTATCAGTGGTAAGATCACACATCGACGATCTAAGAACATTTATTGACTATTCGTCAGAAAACGAAGTTAAACTATATTATAGGCATTTTTGTAATTTTAGAGAGTTGATTATAAAAAAAAAAACAGCAAACTTCAAAAGTGCAAACAAAACTTGATTCGTTTTTCAAAGCAGGATTACCGAAAGCAAGCGCGTCAATATCAAACAGCAACGTCACTTCACGACAAGTGTCCGAAGACAATAAATAGAATTTTGTTTGTGTTTTGTATTGTTTATTTATATCTAAATACAGTGTACATGTTTTTAAAAAAAAGTTTTTTTATTATTTATTTTAAACCTATTTTTATAAAAGGGACATTCGGCTTTAACGGACACCCCTCCCCCTAATTAGTCCGTTATATCGAGGTTTCACTGTTTTATTATTAATATTTGTATACAACAAGCCACGAAGGTTGTCGTTATAAGTCTTTGTAGAAAATCTTCCATTAAGTGTACATTTTTAGAAAAGAATTAAATAACAAATCTGCCATTTTCTTCTTCACAAAGGGCTTAATTATTCGTATGAAAATAATCGCTGAGCCCACTATTTTCTTTCATAATTCAGAAAACAATGGGTTAAACGATCAACCTTAAATCAAGTCACATCTTTGAAAGTATTATATAATATTAAAAAATGGGGATTTAATAAGCATTAGACAGCTAAGGAAATGTTACTTTATCTTTTATCGCTAAGCAGTACATTCTTAGTCGACGCATTTTGAATAAAATGTCCATTTTAAAACAATATTTTCTTTGAAACTAAATCTTCAGAACAATAATTGATTATATCAGTATCTTCCTCGATTATCAAATATTCAATTAAAACAAATTCGAAATCCCTTTGCGTACGATTTATTTACCTGACCAAAGTCAGTCATAGAGGGTAAATGGTTGAGAAAGCGTAGAATAAAAAACAAAAATTAATACGAATATGTTTCATCATGTACGATGCTAGAACTCGCACGACGATATATCACAGTTATCAAATCAAATCAAATCAAATCAGTTTATTAAATCAAAAGACATTACAAACAGCAAAATGTTTAAGGCATCTATTGAGTACAGGTAAAATATTATAATAATACAACATAATACCTACCAATAACGCATTAGAGGTGGTTCGACATTAGGAATACAAGATACTTTCTAAAGTCGAGAGTATTTGTCTCCTGAACGTACCTTCACTAATATGACAGACTTTAGACCAGTTTATTAACTCAAAAGACATTACAAATAGCAAAATGTTTAAGGCATCTATTGAGTACAGGTAAAATATTATAATAATACAACATAATACCTACCAATAACGCATTAGAGGTGGTTCGACATTAGGAATACAAGATACTTTCTAAAGTCGAGAGTATTTGTCTCCTGAACGTACCTTCACTAATATGACAGACTTTAGACCAGTTTATTAACTCAAAAGACATTACAAATAGCAAAATGTTTAAGGCATCTATTGAGTACAGGTAAAATATTATAATAATACAACATAATACCTACCAATAACGCATTAGAGGTGGTTCGACATTAGGAATACAAGATACTTTCTAAAGTCGAGAGTATTTGTCTCCTGAACGTACCTTCACTAATATGACAGACTTTAGACCAGTTTATTAACTCAAAAGACATTACAAATAGCAAAATGTTTAAGGCATCTATTGAGTACAGGTAAAATATTATAATAATACAACATAATACCTACCAATAACGCATTAGAGGTGGTTCGACATTAGGAATACAAGATACTTTCTAAAGTCGAGAGTATTTGTCTCCTGAACGTACCTTCACTAATATGACAGACTTTAGACCAGTTTATTAACTCAAAAGACATTACAAATAGCAAAATGTTTAAGGCATCTATTGAGTACAGGTAAAATATTATAATAATACAACATAATACCTACCAATAACGCATTAGAGGTGGTTCGACATTAGGAAGACAAGATACTTTCTAAAGTCAAGAGTATTGGTCCCCTGAACGTGCCTTCCTAATATGAAAGACGTCGATCTCCGAGGAGACCGCGTTCAGCAGACTAATTGCTCTACGCACCGGTGTCACCAGAGGCAGATTGGTTCTGGTGGCCTGGTATACTACTGGATATGACTGCTTTTCCGAATGATTTGCGTTGTTTTTTTTAATTCATATATTATTATATTACAATGGTATTCCACAGAGTTAACGTCTTAACCTTAAATAAAAAACTATTTTATATTATTATGCGTAACTAACATAATCGGGTGTAAATAAATGTTTTACGCCTTTAAAGTTAATTCGGGCACGAGGCGGACCATGATGGCAGTCCAACAAAGGTTTACTTACGCAAATTCTGCGTAAATTTATTATTCAGATAATCTTTTACTTTAGTTTTATTGCGTTACCCTTTTAACTGTCCCGTTAAAGGATAACCCTCCTCCCCCGGGAGCCAGGAAGTTCTTAACGAAGTATTATTTCAATTTTAAATTTAGTGACCTACCAAACGTACAAAGTTCTGAAAGAAATATAATTGGATTTTTGATCTAATGAAAAAGTTTGCGAATAAAAAGTGCCAAAGTTTAACACGTAAAAAGACACATTTGAAAATTTTAACAATCCTTTATTACAATTTATTCACTTCAGGGAGAATATTTGTAATTGTGTTAATTGGTTATACTACTACTATCAAGTCCAACTCTACAGCAACAGCAACACTACTATCAAGTCCAACTCTCTAGCGTCCACGAGAGGTCATTTAAAGACCCCGCGAACCCCGGGCAATGTAGCACATATTACTTTGTGCCATAGCAGATAGAGAGAGGACGAATGGCGAGCTTCCAGCGCTATAAAACTGGATACACCCAGCTAAGGGAAGGTAACCCCGACAGAAAATCCTCCAGAGAAGGCAAGGGGATAGCACTCTGGATATTTTTCCCCAGGTCATCACCATGAGGCCTACTCAAGGGTGATAGTCAATGTTAGGGAGACCTGACAAGACACAGAAAGAAGAAGAAGGTTATAGAAATCTATCTGATTGGTTCATGGACCTAAGTTGGCGGAATCTCATAAAATATTCGCTAATTTAAAAATAACTTTTGTGTCGAAATTAGGAAAAGGAATAAATTTCAACGGTAGAAGGTAAATTTCAACGGTACAAAATTATGAAAGAATCGCTGCGATGTTTTGGACGCCTGGATGGAGAAAGAATGATTAAGAAAATTGTATGTTAACGATGTAAATGGACCGAGGAAAATATGGTACGACCAAATTAATAATAATTTAAAGGACCAATCATGTTAGAAGTCGGAAGAATCGACGTGCGTGTATGACTCGTTGTATAATGTGGTGGAAGCTAGAGACGTGTGTCAGGATCGAGTAGTATTGCAGTCCATTCTCTCTGCCTAACCAATAGAACTAAGAACCTTCTTAGAGTAGCCGAAATGCGAACCTTGCGCTCCATCGCAGGCAAAACCCACAGAGGACATAGTAAGATGGGGTAGAAGCAGAAGGCGCTTTTTTGGAGAGACTACGTGAACAGCATGGAGAATACAAAAATTGCAAAAATTATCAAAGATGAAAACCTAAGCAGCAAAAAATTACATGAAGGCCGCCAAAAAGATGGAGAGATTGCTGGATATCATCATCCCAGGACAGGTCACCGTCATAAACAGGTCATACGACCTAAACTAAAAGGAAGAAGAATACATAAATAATATATAATAAAAACTATACTTTTTCGTTATAAATTGGTACCCGCTTCAACAATGTTAGAATTGGATAGAAACTTAGATGAGGAATACAATTTTGGATTGAGAAATCATTTACATAGTAAATGGCCGATAGGGTCCACTTATCTGCACGGCACAGTGCGCAAGACGGGTTGAAACAACCCAATTACGCACTATTTGAATTTCAATGTATGATACATGTAAATTTAGAGAAAATAGGGTTTTGGGAACACATGTTTAGAAACCCTAACGCTGATTATGAATCTGAACTTCGCAAGAAACAAAATGATTAAAATCTATTAACGTATGAGTGTAGAAGAATGAAATATTCGCCTCTTAGCAACAAACAGATCTTTTAATGTGTGTAAGAAGCTTCTGGGCTCTAAGTTACTCAGCAGGAATTCCAAACTTTTAATATATAAGACTATCATAAGCCCGGTAGTCACCTACGGCCATGAGACATGGTCTCTAACGCAGAGAGAGAAAGGCAGGTTGGCAGTTTTTGAGAGGAAAATACTGAGAAAAATTGTTAGACCCACGTTGGAGGATTGGATTTACAGAATTAAAAGAAACATTGAACTTCAAGTACTGATTAACCAGGAAACAGTAGTGAGATTCTGTAAGTCTCAACGGTGGGCTGGCCATGTAGAAAGAATGCCAGAGGGTAGAACATCACAAATTATATCCAGATGGGTGTCTCGTGAAAAGAGACCAAGAGGCAGACCGAGGAAAAGATGAGCGGACTGCGTGGAAGAAAATTGGGAGGAAATGGAAGGAGCTGGGGAACAGAGAGAGATGGCCAGAAACAGAAGTCAGTGAAGGACCGTTGTGGAGGAGGCCAAGTCCCACACCGGGAGTAGCGCCGAGAAATTTGCTTTGTCTAGTATAATATCAATTATCCAAACAAGATGTAAAAAAATATATTTTTCTTTTCATGGGTCAAAATTTTATGGTTGTTTACTTTAAATTTACAACATTGTTATCATATCACATTTGTTTTTATTATACATTTTTTGAGAATGTAGCGACAGCTGTTTCTTCAACCGATGTTGGCATCATTCGATCGTTGGCGAAACAGCTGTCGCGACATTGTATAAAAATATCGTGAATATAAAATGTGTTGTAAATTTAACAGTTAATAATGTTTCAAATAAATAATATAGACCTAAAACTGAGAATACTCCTCATCAAGACCTATGTATGGAGTGTCTTGATGTACGGCTGCGAGACATGGTGCCTATCCGAAAGGGATAAGCGGAGACTAGAGGCTTTTGAGATGTGGTCCTATAGAAGACTCTTTGGAATTTCCTGGAGAGACCACATCACGAATGAGGAAGTTCTTCAAGGAATCGAAGGAGGAAGGCACCTCCTCAGGACCTTGTCCGAAAGGCGTGCAAGATGGATTGGCCATGTAATACGTCAAGAAGGTCTCTTGCATGCCATAATGGAGGGTATGATCGAGGGGACAAATTCTAGGGGACGCCCACGCCGAGAGTACCTGGAGGACCTGTTGGTGGACGTGCGCTGCTCATCATATGCAGATTTCAAAAGAGCCGCACAAGACAGGGAAGAATGGAAGAGAATAATAGAGGAAATTGCTGCAAACCAATCCCAGGATTGAAACCAGAGAAGAAGAAGAAGAATGTTTCAGTATCATATTGTTTCGGCCAAAACAATGGACTTATGCTTGCTTGTTATATTTTCGAATTTCAACAATCAAAACTCATTGTGTCATCGTTATAGTACTCAAATTCTTATTGAATACTATTAGAAAAGTATGATATTAAAATTTGGTGTTAGATTCGTTTTTGTGTCCACACATTATAATAGCTAATCTATCACACTGCCATCGCCAGGAATCGAGCCCGGGACCTTCGGCGTGGCAGTCGCAGTACTTACCACTCGGCCACGAAGGTCGTCGATACTATCAAAAGAGCCTCTTTTGAACTAGTGAAATGAAGACACCCAGATGGATTGCTGGCAAAACCCATCATGATAGAAAACGAAACACAGATATCTGAAGTCCAGTAGATTGTAAGATGAGGACGGCAAAGAAGAAGGTTTTGGATTTAACATGTGACCAGAATGCCAGAATCGAGGGCCGTAAGAAAGTGTTGGTTTACATCAAGAAATCATACCTCAGAACCCAAATAAGATTATCGATACATTCAATAAAACTTTTATTAAAAGGAAAAGTTGTACTGGAATATGTCCACTTTTTCGTCCACTTTTCGTCCTTCTGGCTAATTCCGAAAATTTCGAAACCCTGAATATAAGTACATAAACTTTATGTAGGCCATAAGTTAAGAATTAGCGAGTTTTAATTGCCCAATAACGAAAAATGCGATAACTTTTCCGGCCAGCGATTTGCAGGAAAATTTATTACACATTTGAGCAGATACTAAAATGGCTAGGATAATAAATACACCTAATGGTTCTCACTTTATTATTTCTGGAAAAGGATATTAAAATCATCCCTTCCTCTGTAACATGACACTTTGTTTCGTTCAAGGACTTAATATTTTGTTTTTATATATCTAGTATTTCAAAATAATTTTGGTCGTATATTTTTGTTTAAGTAATAAACATTTTTTCTTCTATGTTCGTCATACTTTGTGTTGTAGATGTTTTATTTGCCTTTTTTATATACTTTGTATATACAACACTTACTTTATAAAAAAAATAGACATATCAGACATGTTTCAGACAATCAGTCCTTCCTTAGTGATATTATAAAGATACATATTTAAAATATCATAAAATTTTAAATTAGAATTAAACTCCTTTATAACGTTGTATAAAACCACTTTATTTTGAGTCAGGAGCGCCAACCGGTTTCACTCTGTAACAAGCTAATAAAGAAATAAACAGTTTGTGTATAGCCCTAACGAAGCTCGTTACAGAGTGAAACCGGTTGGCGCTCCTGACTCAAAATAAAGTGGTTTTATACAACGTTATAAAAGTGTTTAATTCTAATTTAAAATATGTCAAACCACCAAGTAATAGCTTCTTTCCAAAGTTTTATTATAAAATTGTTTACAAATATGACCAGCTTTGACAGATGTTATAAAGATTTATTTTGTAACGGTTATGCTTTTGTTATAACAAATATTATGAATCAATTTAAATTTTAAAATAATAATTTAAAGTTCTTTTTGGGGTTCACGATTACCTTAATTACTTACAACAAAGGAAATAAATCAAAGCTTGGACTTGACGTTAAAATTTGTTAATTACTTGATTATTTATAATATTTTCTTTATTTTTAATTGTATTTTTAATTTCTAAAATTTCGAAATTGCTCAAAGTTATATTTCTATTATAAACATGCAAAATTTCAACCCCATCTGTCAAAACTGATCATATTTGTAAACAATATTTTTTTTTTAAAAATATATATCTTTATAATATCACTGAGGAAGGACCGGTTGTCTGAAACATGTCTGATATTTAATTTTAATTTAATTAAAGTTAGTGTTGTATGTATAAAGTATATAAAAAGAATAAGATAAATAATACACTTTTTTTTAAAAATAAAACAGGCTGAAGCTTACTATTAAAAATACGAAATATTGAATTAATATTATAGCGCAGTGGTCGGCAAACTCATAAGCCAAAAGAGTCAAATAAATATAAGTAGTGGGACAATTTTATTTTATTTTGAGAGCCAAATTTATTTATGAGAACCATGTTTTTAGAAATTGGTTTAATAATAATATCATGTACTTAGGAACATTTGTTTCGAATTAAAAATGATCCTTTTTAATCAAACTAAAAAACGTTTTTTATTACGTTTTTATTCATTGGTATAAACTGTATACATTGGTGTAAGCCTATGGGGAGGAAAAACTAATTTATTATTTACGTTTAAGACTCCGAGTTATGCTGTTTCCTCCATCCTCCAAATAATTTGAGCAACACACGAGCGTGCGTTTCCGCTGTCAAATCAAAGACTTGCTTGTAATATCTGGTATTATATAATTCATCCAGGACCCGCATTTTGATTCTAAAAAAGAGGATTTTTTTCCAGGTACGAATGCGTGTTCTACCGAGGCGCAGGACTTAACCTGTCCGGGAGTGAGAATTTTTGAAAAAACAAAATAAAATAACACTAACTAACCATCACACCGTCTCCCCGAAGAAGTAGGCAGAAAGAATGGACTGCCCCACTTTTCTTTCCTGACATATTTCTCTCGCTTCCTCAACATTCATACATCGCGTCATGCACGCACGTCGATTTCTCCGATATGTGGTCGATATTCAATATTTGAGTTATTTGATCGTGCCACGTTTTCTCGGTCTTCCCTATTTCTACTTCCATTTACATCGTAAACACGTATTTTTTACCATTCTTCCTTCATTCATTCATTCTATGTGTCCACCAAACCATCTTTACGTTCCTTTCATTATTTTGTTAACACTTTAATTCGCGCCGCATTCATTTCTTATATTTTCATTGGACACTCTATCATACATAGTTTTCCGCACGTTCATCTAAGAGAAAATAAAAAGAAGCCTACGCCAAATCATTGAATACGAATTTGCAATATATTTTTACTTCAGAAATACGAGTACTACAAAAAATCAGTATTAACTGTTTAAATAAAAACATTATTAAAGAAAATCACAATTGATTATATTTCTTTCGAAATTGTCGTGACAGCTGTTTCGCTAACCGATATAAGCATCGTCAGGTGTTACAATCAACAGATTGGAACATCTGACGACAAACTAACATTATAATATTCTGTTACAATGTTTTTATTTAAACAGTTAATAGCATTAAGTATAAATAAGCACAAATAACTTAGTTAACACCACTTTATTATGAGTATATTTATTTGTCTACATGTTTCGAAAGCAATGCTTTCATCTTCAGGAAAGTTAAATACAATAAAGAAATTAGCACTAGAGTTTAAAAATGTGGAGGGAGGAGTGGGGTTAAGCAATTAGGATTGTACAATGTCATTAGCTGGGAGAAATATGTAAGTGGGAAAATATTTAATATAGGGTTATCAAAATTTCGTTGTTTATTAATCAAATATTTAGTGTTTATATTATCGTTTTTTCTTATTTCTAAAATTTCCAAATTATTTATTTATGACGGTATATTTATGAGAAGCATGAAGAATTTTTAAACCTATATTTGAATCAAAAGTGTGATTATTCTCTAATAAATGGTCAGCAAACTCTGAATCACTATTAGTGTTTAGGGCTCTTATGTGTTCTTTAACCCTGATTGAAAAATTTCTATTAGTTCTACCAATGTATTATAGAAACTATTGCAATCATTGCAGTTGAGTCTATATACCCCTGATTTATTAGTAGAAATATCCCTGTCTTTATTATTTAACAAATATTTTTTTAATTTATTATCCGCGTGAAATGCAGGTTGAATATTTTTTGATATGTTCTTTTTAATCATTTTAGACATATTATTGTCTAAGAACAACAGTCTACGCCAGTTTTTATTAGTATTTTTTGGGGTAGGGTAAATGTATTCATTAAAAAGTTTATTTTTAATTTTCCTTTTTATTTTTTTTTGGATTATTTCACTTGAATAACTATTATTATGAGCTATTTGTTTTATAATAGTAATTAGCAGTTAATAACGAGAGCAAGATCAGAATTTATAAAACATGCGTGCGACCTATCATGACGTACGCTGAAGAGACGCAAGCTGACACTGTGCGAACTAAGGTACTACTAAGAACATCGGAGATGAAGGTCCTAAGATCAATTACTGGAAAAAACCCCCGAGATCGTGTCCGCAACGTAGACATAAGAAAAACTTGCGAAATAGAGGATATAGTTCAGTGGAGTAGATCCAGAAGAAAATACTGGAGGGACCATGTAGCCCGAATGGATGGTGACAGACTTGCATATACAGCCACTTATGAAATCCCCTCCGGACACCGCCCACCCGGAAGACCGCCCAAGAGATGGAGGGACAGCTGGATCTCATCATCCGACGAGATATGATTTCTGTGTCACAGATCGTCAGATCTATTAAAAGAAGAAGAAGAAGAAGAAGAAATTACATCTAAATCGCAGCCTGACACTAAACGGTTGACAAGCAACAGGAGAGTGATGACGTCACGGAATATTTAAAATGTGAATTACTCCGTCGGTTTTATAGTTACATTGTTAAAAACTTGGAACATTTGAGACAAATGGTCCACAGAAGCCAATATAGTTCGGTATTGGGGAAAAATAATCTCAATTGTTTAAATAAAAACACTGTGGTAGAAAATCACAATTGATTATATTTCTTTCCAAATTTTCAGGACAGCTGTTTCGCTAACTGATGTAAGCATCGTCAGGTGTAACAATCAACTGATTGTAACACCTGACGATGTTAACATTGTGATATTCTGTAACACTATTTTTATTTAAACAGTTAATAATGTTGAAAAAAAACTAGTTAGTTAGTTAGTTAATGTTGACATATTAAAGTGTTTCCGTCAAAACAATGGATCTGTAAAATAGTAATAAAATATTTGTAGGCACAACCGTACCGGTACTGTCGTACCACCGAACAGGTTAATAATGCTACGTTTATTTTCTATGTACAGCGGAACCTTCATATTCCCGCGGGAAATAAATATTCCCTAATACTTCGCCCGATACTTTTGGCCTCGCCGGCCCCGTCCATAGCGGCCGCCAGCCTCCCAGGCGTACAGTTGGACCGCTTCTCGCTGCTGGGGTATTAATTAGATGCTACGGACTACGGACTACGGGCTACGCTTCAGCGGCAGCGTGTCGCATTAATGTTGCACGGAGTGAGAGCATTGATCGAATAACCTATGGAATACGTATGTAGCTTTACGTATCGTGGGATGTCAAATGCCGTGATGCTCGCTTCCATTGTACTGATCGGTCATAATATCGTACTAGACACCTACATTGGAAATTGATGTAACGTAGGGAAGCATCCAGCGTATTATATATGTATGTGAATCTGAGATTTTGGTGCATCTAACAGACGAGAAATAATGTTTACTTATTTAGTATCTCATGAATAATTTACGAATACTTATTTATTGCTTCTTGAATAATGATGTAAAATTCCATTTTAAATAATTAATAAGAATGAAATCGTCTGCTTTCTTCTATTTTAATTATAATTTATGAGAATGACATGTTTCGCCTGACTAAGGCATTATTAAATGTTTGTAAGGTATTAGTTAATAGTCCATTGTTTTGGCCAAACATTATGATACTTCAACATAATTACTGTTAAAATTGTTACTGTTAAAACACTGTTATAATATTATAATTTATTTTTATTCACTGAGAGTGTCGCGACAGCTGTTTCGCCAACCGATGTTGGCATCATCAGGTGTTCAAATAAACTGTTTACTGTAACACCTGGTGATGCCAACATCGGTTGGCGAAACAGCTGTCGCGACACTCTAAAGGAATAAAAAAAATGTGATATTGTAAGTGTTTTAAATTTTAACAGTGATATTATTAGTTAATGCCTTAAAAGGCGAAACTTGCCATTCCTGTAAAATATAATAAAAAACCAAAAAACTGACGTTTTTATTTGTATTAATGACAAGAAGAAAGCTGCCTTAGATACCATGGACCGCAGGGCGACCGCAAATACGGTGGTCATTATCAATCGCGTTTGATTTTCAGGAAAAATCAATCGCATTTGATTTTCAAAAACAACAACTCGTTTAATTTTCGCTACATTTGATAATGCCTAATAATTTTCGCTTTCTAAAAAGGCGAAACATGTTGCTTTTTTGGTATCTTTAAATATATAATTCTTCTGTACGGGCGTGTTTAGTTGAACTCCTCCTAAACGGCTAGATCGATTTTGATAAATAAAAAAATTGTGAGTGTTTGAATGGGTCCCTGTATAGTTTGGACAATTGGACGCGGTAGGTGACCGTTGAAACCTTCTGGAAATTTCATTCTATATATGGCATGTATCACAATTGCGTGCGTATTAAGTATTTAGTATATAATTTGTCGAAAATACGAATATTCAAAAAACGTTTGCTGAACCAGCTAATAGCAGGCAAGCTAACGTTCGGGCAGGACAACGTCTATCGGGTCCGCTAGTTTTTTTTTATAATTAAACGTTCCTTTAAATTTAAAATATCTTTTCATGTACAATCAAAGCGTAGGCAGTCAAATATTATTTAAAAAAATTACTATTACTACACATTTTAATTATCTTGGAACTGGCAAAAGAAGGATGTAAATAGAATAAATGCAGTACAAATGAGATCTCTTAGACGAATGTGTGGATACTCTGTGTATGATGTAGTGTCGAAAATATAAGAAGTGAATGCGGTGCAAATGGTGGTGTTATGAACAAAATAATGAAAGGATCATTAAGAAGGTTTGGACATATGGAAATAATGAATGATGAAAGAATGGTAAAAAAATTATATGTGAACGATGTAAATAGAACCAGAAATAGAGGAAGACCGAGGAAAACGTGGTACGATAAAATAAATCAAATATTTAATGTCGGCCATGTGAGGAGATAGAGAAATCGACGCGCGTGCATGACAAGAAGTATAAATGTTGAGGAAGCGAGAGAAATATGTCAGGAAAGAAAAGTGTGGCAGTCCATTCTTTCTGCCTACCCCTTCGGGGAGACGGCGTGATGGTTAGTTAGTTAGTTAGTTAAGATCTTAAAAATTAATTTGCGGAAAGTTTTAAATAAAACATTTTTAATTGCGTTAGTTAAATTACCATCGACGAATATTATTTTAAAGTTATTATGTACTCCTATGCCTCTCACTGCTTCTAAATATTAAATTCATTATAAAAAAAAAAGATTAAAATCTCTAGTCTCTCTGGTCCTATATTCCGTGCGATGAATTTAAAATTATGGTCACATAGATGCAAACATTAGGCTGCTATATTTTTTTGAGTTTAAATAATCGTCACCCATTTTAGCGCTCAAAAAAAGTCTGGCAGTAAACTTCTATCACGACGAAATACAAAAGCTTGTAGTTCGATATGACAAGTGTCTTAATATTGGTGGTTATTATGTGGAAAAGTAAATAAAACTGTGGTCTTTCATGTAAAAATGAAATTGTTACAAAAAGTTTAATTTTTTTTAAATATCAAAACGGTACTTACTAACACTAAAGTGCTTTACCCGGACATTGAAATAAAATGCAGAATTGAAGTTGCACAAGTTGCATTTAATAAAATGAGAACATTTCCATACCACTTCCTTTGACTGATATTAATGGGAAAAGTGGAGGGACGTCGGTTAGTTGGTAGAAGGCAGCTGTCCTGGCTGCGGAACATCAAAGAGTGGACAGGAATAACAAGAGTTCAGAACCTGTTCCAAATGACGCAGAATAGAAATGCCTTTGCTGTAGTGATCGCCAACGTTGGGGGGACCTGACACGGCACTGAAAGAAGAAGAATGTTTTGACCCTTGTACGGGACAGATTGCTCCCCCCGTACTATTAATATTTATTTTGGCCGCTGACTGCTGCTCGTCTCCGATGTGGTGTGGATGGTAAAACGGAGAATACGGCGTGATGATGATTGTGTCATAAAACAAAGTTTTATTATATGCGGCAATCAGTGCAGGGTAGAAGCAAAGAGAAGTTTACAGTAGCTCAAATACTGGTTTTCATATAATTAAGAGCGCCAAGCCTCTTAACGCGCAGCGTGTCTACGCGCATGTGAATTTGAAGGAAGAGTGAAGGGCCGAGTCCTTACAAGACCCGCTTATATAGTCTCCGCAAACTAGCAATAACGGTTATTTAACGTTTTTTTAAGTTTCGGAGAATTTTAGACGCAGCTGCTGTCTTGCTAAGGCCTTTGTGATTGGCTGTTAACAACACGCGAGCAACCGCAAAATCATTCCAAGAATAATCTCGATTGAGCTACTGCATAATCTCGTTGCTATGCGCTTTCACGCGACTACCGATTGCCTTATTTATTTTAACAAAAACATAAACAAATTAAACTTAAATTAATACAAAATACAAACATGAATTAAATAATAAAATTAGCATAGTTAAAAATAATAAAAAATTAATAATATAATAAAAAATTAATAAAATTAAAAACTACTCGCATACGTCCGATACAACCCTCATTCGAGGTGAGATCTACTTACTTTGAAATGAAGCTTGAAATAAATTTGAACCAAAACGGAATAAATAGCAAGTCAGTACATGTTGCCTGCCAATGTGCCTCCTTAACGCTAATCCCGACAGAAGAATTCAAATGTAAAAGTTATTTTATCTCTAGCTCCTCAAGAGCTTGTGCCGTTTTACATTTTACAAGAACTTTTGAATTTTGAATAGGGTTGGGTTGTTACACGAATTGTCTTTCGTAACATTCCACTATCGTTGCTGTGTAGCTAGTACACATTGCTTTCATAATACTTCTTCTTCTTACTTATTGTAGATCTTTGTGCTCTGTTCTCCAGAGTGTTGCTCCTCCTGTGAGGTAGATTCCCAGCTGTCCTTCCATCTTTTAGGAGGTCTTACATGAGGAGGAGTCACTTGAGGCTGATTATGCAATGCAATATAGGGGAGTCTGGTGGTGTCCATTCTTTGAACATGACTGGACCAGTCCCTCGTTCGCTGTCTGCTCCATCTTATAATATCCTCAAGCTCACATATCTCTTTTATTCTGATTTCCTCACGCGATCTCTCAGTGTCTTACCTGCTATCGTTCTACATTATTAAGAATTCCATAATACAACAACAACAAAAAAACCATCACGCCGTTTCCCAGTAGGGGTAGGCAGAAAGAATGGACCGCCACACTACTCTATCCTGGCACACCTCTCTAGCTTCTTCCACATTCATAGAGCGAGTCATACACGCACGTTGATTCTTCCGACTTCTAAGATGACCAACCTTTAAAATTTGATTAATTTGGTCATGCCATGTTTTCCTCGGTCTGCCTCGACTCCGTACTCCATTTACATAATTACGTATACTTTCTAAACCATTCGTTCTTCATCCATGCGCTCCATATGTCCGAACCAACGCAGCGATCCTTTCATAATTTTGTTCATATTACCTTCTTCCATTCTACATTCCTTTCTTATATTAGCATTTGAGATACTGTCCATAACTAATTTTAAAAATTCTAAAAATACAATAAATATTGAACTTAGATTTCCAGTATTACCCCGTCATAAATTTTCGTATCGAATTAAAAATTATTTTATTGTACTCTTTTGACTCGATCGATTCGTGTTTATGACTCAACTGAATAGTTTTCGTTATTCAAGTATGAATAAAAGCTACATGTGTGTACCCAAGATCCCAAAAAAAACATTGAATGAAATCTTGATAACATTGCCAAAAATAACGTTGAATATGTTTACTAAACTTCATAAAGGTAAGGCATGAAAAAAATATTTTAAACAAATGAATAAATTTTCCATGTAACAACATACGACTCCCTTGTTGGTGTTTCCGGATTTACTATAAAAGCTTTTGAAAACTATAAAAGGTAAAATACGTAACAAAAAAACCTCACTTCTAACACAAAAATAAGTGTTATGGGCGACCTCATTAAATATTAATTCAGGGCACATCCCTTTATATTTCTTCCTTGCCCGAGTCGAGCCCTTTATATTCTTGCAGAGTTCACATCCTTTGCCGATTTACCTTCAGTGAATAGTGGTCTTGACTTAAATGATCTAATTCTTTTCAGTAGACAAAATTGTTTTCGTGTATTTGAATTAGTTCGTTGTGAGTTTTGACTGGAACAATTCTGGCGTTACTACTCGTGTGTTGCACAGAGGAGACTTCATACACTTTTCAGTAGCCTAAGTCTCGTACGTAATAATATATTTACACTGGCCACGTCTATACACTCATTTATGATCCACATACTTAACGTCATGCAAGATGGTCGTCAATAATTCACAAGGAGAATGTATTTCCGTGGAAACTTATGTTATATTATTTAGAGAAAAATCTGTATGAAGTTTATCTATTATATGGTTTATTTAATTTACGGGCGGCCCTCGACTTTCGAAAGTTCGACTTTCGCACAATTCGCTATTTCGCACATTTTTCGACCGTCGTTTTTTGTTCGATAAACGAATGGTTAAAGTAAAATAGGCACTAAGTACCAAAAACAAATACAAAAAAACTAAGTATGCAGTTTTGTTCTATGTGACATATAGAACGAAACTGCATACTTAGGTGTTTTTTTTGGTACTTAGTGCATATTTTACTGCAACCATTCATCAACGATCACTCACGTGTCGCTCACTTGTGTATCACGTGCAGTCGCTCCCATGTCCGTTTGTACGTTTAAAACAAGTTCATATTTCGCCCTCTTAGTTAATTAGGATATGATACATAATAATTTTAGGAATTTCCTGGCGAAACCACTTCATTTAAGACGAAGATCTCAGTAGATATGAAAGGGGGAGGCAACTTATCAAAACCATCTCAGAGCCGCTTCTCATATTTTGAGCTAAAGAGGGCTTCAGAAGACCGAAAAGACCAGTGGAGGACGAGGTCCAAGACTTTGCTGCAAACTGATTGAAACTGTGATGTAGATGATCGCTATTCAAAATAATTTTTCTTTTTCGATATCAAAAGAGCATTTTAACGACCCTTTCATTATTTTGTTCATAACGCTTTCATTCGCATTGCATTCACAACTTGCATTTGACTCTCTGTCATATACAGGTTTATGGATAATCTTTTCTAAATTAGATTTCTTGTAGAACTTATTAAGAAGTTAAATAATAACACTCTATGGCATATATTTCTTTATATCGGGAATTAATACATTATTTTTTTTTTGAAAGAAGGTGACGCAAAATTCATCCATGATTTTTAAAATGCCATAATTTTTCCAAATATCGGCAAATGTCAGTTCTGCTTTGACATTTGTGAAGTAAACAGATACAGAATACATGTCAATAAGACATGAAACGCTTAACTCCTCAAGAACGTGGAAAAATAGTTCCGATTTTTTTACGGAATAATTCGTCGGTGGTATTAACTCAGCGTGAATTTAGGCGCAGGTTATCCGGTCGTCCGACATCAACTATAAGGCTTAATTAATATTGATGAAAAACCATATTTTAAAGCTTTTTTATGTTTCATGGGGGTGCACCCGGGTGACACGTTTCGTCTTGCATAATGTGATGAACGATGTGGATGGGGGGCGGGCCTAGGGATTGTTTGAGCGAAGCTGACGAAGGGGCGCCGCTGTGTCCTATAACAGCTTTGGGTAACGGTGGGTAACCTTCTATGTCTTTATTTAACTGTAAGTTTGTTCATTTATATGTGTATTAACAATCGCTGTATGTTACCCTACAATAACTAACTAACTAACTAACCATCACGCCGTCTTCCCGAAGAGGTAGGTAGAAATAATGGACTGCCACACTTTAACCGAAGCGTCACTATGTCCTTCTCGTTTCGCCCTCGCGGGAGACGCGGTGTGATGGGTTGCGAACCTCATCGCCACCAATAGGCATCTCCCGATGGATTCAGATCTATAAAACACACGAACAGCGGTTTATTAAACTAAAATAGGTGCAATTAAGACAAACGCGTCCTTTCTTCAAAAGCATACATCTTTTATGTAACTTATGTAGTTTATTTTATAACATTAATAAATAAATAAATAAAAATGTAAATAGTAACATTATAAGCAAGTTATTAAATTGAAAGTGGATACCTAGTATCATCATTGTCAAAAGGAGTAAAACAGGAACTTGATATAATAATAAAAAGGTTATAAATCTTTCTTCTGAGTTCTGGCAACACCGTCCGGGGGGAGTGTCACGCCTGCGGGTGTGGAAAAGGCGGGAAGGTCCCAGAGCTGTCAGATTTAAAATGATTACTAAATTCAATATATTTGAGAAGTTTTGACAAAAAGTAATATTGTGTTATGAACGCAATCTTTCGTGAGATAACTTCTGGGAATTCGTGTGTGTGAAGTTAATCATCATTATTATTATTATCATTTTGTTGAATCGTTCTTTACATCATTACAGGGCGAAATAGATGTGCATAAATGGTAAAGCTATCATGTTGATTCCTGTGACGTGCGATAGGTAGCTAATCTATCGCCATTTTATTGACAATCACATTGACGGGAATCGAACCCGGGACTTTCGGTGTGGTAGTCATAGCACTTGCCACTTGACCACGAAGGTCGCCGAATGTAATTATTTTTATATTTAAGGTTTTTACAGTTTTTAATAGAAATACATATATCCACTGAAGCAAATACAGCAGTACATAATGGAGTTCTAGTGCCAATCCTTATGTATGGAAGTAAAACTTATGATGAAAGTAGAGTAAATGCTTGTGAGTTGAATAAATGTGCAAAACGATTTATGATAGAATACCGAACGACAAAATAAATGTAAATGTTGGTCATGTTAGAAGTCGGAGGAATAGACTAATGTAGAGGAAGATAGAGAGGTAGGAAAGGAACAAATGAAAAATGTATTTTTACACCTGTCCAAATTCTATATATAAACGAAAAAAACTTGTATAATTTTAACATCAAAACAGTACAAACATATTAGGTCCTTACATATGAAATTGGCGTTCTGCCGTACTGGCAACTTTGATCTCAAATATCATCTCTTTGGTTAGGAATTCCAAATTCAAATTTGTACAGCTATTTACTCAAGTATTTGTGTTTCGAAAATTATAATTCATTTGTTTTTTCCCCAATTGTTTTTTTTCTTTGCGTCACTCAGTTTACAAAATGGAAAACTTGAAATATCGCGTTATTTACGAGTACGAGTTCCACCGTGGCACCAGTGCTGCAGAAACGGCTCGAAGGATTAATGATGTGTATGGCGACGGTGCCACAAAAGAAAACACAGTGCGTTTTTGGTTCCAACGTTTTCGTTCTGGAAATTTCGACCTGCAGAACAAGCCCCGTGGACGGCCGGAGACCAAAGTTGATAATGAAGAATTGAAGGCTATTGTGGAAGCGGATCCATCGCAAACCACGTCCGAGTTAGCTGCAGGCTACGGTGTTAGTGATAAAACTGTTTTAATCTACTTGAAGCAAATTGGGAAGGTGAAAAAGCTTGAAAGGTGGGTACCTCACGAATTGAGTGAAGCAAATCAACAAACGCGCGTTGACTGCTGCGTTGCATTACTCAACCGGCACAATAATGAAGGGATTTTGAATCGAATCATTACCTGTGATGAAAGTGGATCCTGTATGATAATCGGAAGCGCTCATCGCAATGGCTGAACCCTGCCGAACCAGCCAAACCATGCCCCAAGCAAAAATTGACACCAAAAAAGTTACTTGTGAGCGTTTGGTGGACTAGTGCTGGTGTCGTTCACTACAGCTTTCTTAAATCTGGCCAGACGATTACGGCAGATGTCTATTGTCAGCAACTGCAAACCATGATGGAAAAGCTAGCTGCTAAACAACCGAGGCTGGTTAATCGCTCTAGGCCACTGCTGATTCATGATAACGCTAGACCACACACTGCACAACAGACGGCTACCAAATTAGAAGAGCTTCAATTGGAATGTCTAAGACATCCACCGTACTCTCCGGACCTTGCCCCAACAGATTACTATTTTTTTCGAAATTTGGATAACTTCTTGCAAGGGAAAAAATTCAACTCCGATGGGGCAGTCCAAACCGACTTCAAAGATTTTATTGATTCCCGTCCGAATGGTTTTTTTAGTAAAGGGATCGATGAACTACCTATGAGATGGCAAAAGTGCATAGATAGCAATGGTACATACTTTGATTAAATAAATATATTATATTAAAAAAAAATCAACTTTATGTTCCTCCCATACAAAACACCAATTTCATATGTAAGGACCTAATATTACGTGTCACAATTCAAATTGACCAAAACAATTTATTTATTCACAAAATATCTCCAAATTTACGGGAGCACCACATAACCAAACCAAATTTTCAAAATTAGAAACTAAAGACATTAAACATTTATGCTGTTTGTAATGTCTTTTGAGTACGTAAACTGATTTGATTTGATTAGATTTGAAAAATATTTTAAAGAAATCATTTTTATATCCGATCAGATATCTCTTAGAATTTATTATCAAGGAATGTAATGTGTGCTCAAATGGATACCGCCTATCAAAGGCGGGACGCAATTACATGAGTGTACAGAATGTAGACTAAGGGAAAAATATCTGAAAAATTCAATCATGAAATTCTTACTTAAGAGGAAAATATTATATATTATAAAAACGAAGTTATAACATTGAACATATTAAAGTTTACGGCTGATTTGATTTTATAAGTTATTCTGATTTTCAATCAGTACAACCTCATAAAATCAAATCTAATAATTTATGTATTTTAATTATTTTTATAATCACAATGTTTCAAATGTAATCATTGGAGGTCTGAAAATGAAATTAAAATGCTTTGAGAGGTTTTTTTTTTCAATATTAACTGTAAAAGTTAAATAAAGTTCGTTGGTTCACAAAATTTAATAAATTTGATTAAATTGAATAAAAAATGTTGAAGGAATATTTAAAAATGTATCGAAAATTTTGAATAAAATTACAAATGAAGCAATTTCTTTACGTTTGTGAACGATAACGCTGTATAAATATTGACGGCGTTAGAAAGTATGTGATAATAAAAGATAGCTGAACTTATTTGCAAATTGACACTCCTATGTCTCGCAAAAGACACACCGCGAGCCAAGTTTTCCACATTCTTGTTAATCGCACTAACTACGCTCAGAGCGCGGCAATGTATCGAATTTGCGACAACTACAATAAGCTTTTTCTAGACATTGATGTTTTCCATTTGAACAAGCGATATTTCAGAAAAATGGCCTTTCAGAACATAGCAACCTTTCGGCGTTAATGAGACCATAATGTTACATGATATTATAATACATTACTTTTTATAATTATTTTTATTTATTCTTCTTCTTCTTATTATTATTATTATTATTATTCTTCATCTTCTTCTTCTTCTTCTTATTCTTCTTCTTCTGATTGTAGATCTTGCGAACTGTTTATGCAGAATATCAACTTTCTTCCTGTGATGAAGATGACCAGCCTTCTCTCCATCGTTTTGGTGGTCGTCCTGGTGGTAGACGACTCTCTGGAGTCTCGTGCATCACGATATTGGGAATTCTTGCTGGATCCATTTTCTCGATGTGGTCCTTCCAGAATCGTCTTCTCTGCCTACTCCATCTCACTGTGTCTTAAATTTTGCAGGATTTGCGAATTTTTTCATTGGGTATCCTATCTCTAAGGGTTCTCCCCACAATAGGTCGCAATGTTCTCATTTCTGCTACTCTTAAGAGATATTTGGTTCTGACAGTGTCTGAAATTTTTATTTTCACTACTATTATTATTTTTAACTCTTATTTATGTTGTTTAGTCTCACTTTGTCTTAGTTTAACGCCAATCTCGTTTCACACTATCTGTTAACTAAAACTAACTAACTAACTAACCACCACACCGTCTCCCCGAAGGGATAGGCAGAAATAATGGACTGCCACACTTTTCTTTCCTGACATATTTCTCTCGCTTCCTCAACATTCATACATCGTGTCATGTACGCGCGTCGATTTCTCTGACTCCTCACATGGCCGACATTCAATATTTGATTTATTTGATCGTGCCACGTTTTCCTCGGTCTTCTTCTATTTCTGGTTCCATTTACATCATTAACATATAATTTTTTTTATCATTCTTTCTTCATTCATTCTTTCCATATGTCCAAACCATCTGAATGATCCTTTCATTATTTTGTTCATGACACCAACATTCGCACCGCATTCACTTTTTATATTTTCATTCGACACTCTACCATACACAGAGTATCCACACATTCGTCTAAGAGATCTCATTTCTACTGCATTTATTCTACTTTCATCCTTCTTTTGCCAGTTCCATGCTTCGCTTCCATACATAAGGGTCGGTAGAAGAACACCATTGTGCACTCTTTTAACTATTATTTTATATTTGTGGTATCATGTAATTGGCCTAACTTTATTTTATCCAATTTATGTTATTGATATCGCTGTATGTTGCCCTTAATAAATAAATAAATAAATGGGGAACAATATAATAATAATAATATAATGCAATAATAATAATAACAAACGACAACAACAATAACAAAAATAGCAACAACAACAATTAATTATTATCTTCCTGTTTATCGCACCAACTACGTTCAGAGCGCGGCAATGTATCGAAGTTGCGATAACTACAATAAGCACTGAAGTTAGACTTGTTGAAAAGGTATCGAATAAAACAAATATATCAATAATAATTTGTAGATAATCATAATGAGACATGCGAAATTCAAATAAAAATTACGCATTAAAAGTGAACATACAATTTAATAAAAAGCTTTAATGTTTATTTAGCATCATATGAATTATCCCCATTTGCTTTAGGGATACCAACATGCTCGTGTAAATCTATTTATTATGGTCCCTGCCTCCGAGATTCTATTATCCTCGCATTATCCTCTTTGTGTCTACTTTGTGTCCTACTTATATTCCTTCTCCATTTATTAACGTTTAAAGTCAGCGCCCTAATTGGTGGACCGGTTGGGGAGGGGATACGGGGAGGCTGCACCGAGCAGAGATATTCTGCTGCGGAAAAATTTAAGTCGGCTTATGTGGTGCTAAAATATTATACGGAATTGTATAACGAAGTAGAGGCATTAATATCATCTGAAGTAGAATTATGGCGATCATTGAACATATACAGGTAAAGCGAAATATATTACGGAAATTGTGAAATAATCTGTGGCGTTAACCTTTCCCTTACGGTGCTAAAATAAAAACGCGCGTTCTGGTGTTGGGTAGTCAGTAGCCGATCAAAAAGTAGCGATTTTAAATCGGAAAAATAAGAACATTCATAGCTAATCCCCTTAATTAATTATAATTGAAGTCAAAAATGATAATAATTGAGATTTATTTGCTGAAAACATTAAAAAACCTGGCAACGCTCACGGAACGGGCATAAGTGTGCTCTGGTTGCAAGCCCGAGAGCTACTGCCGGGGGCAGTGAGAACATTGAGCTCCTCGCGCTTTCACAGTGAAGTATGCAATAGTTAGATGCGAATATAGTATCACGCACTCACAGCGCCGTTTATACGAGAATTTGTTTCCGATGTTCACACAACACCTCTGATGTACCCGATAAATTCTGATTATTATTAATATTATTAAATCAATGCGTAAATATATTATGGAGGAATACCTCAAATCTTAACCTTGCATTTATTATATTTATAGAGATATTGATGGTTATTAGAAGCAACGTGTAGAAGATACCCATCATAGGGAAGGGAGGGTTAAAAAATTAAGTTTCCCCAGAGGATTGTGCAGTGTTATTTGAACACTAATATTAGTGGTATGATATAACAAAACTAATCAATTAACTTATAATTAATTAATTAATTAATACGAATGAAAACGTCAGTTTTCTAGAAGTTTTATCATATTTTATGGGAATGACAAGTTTCGCCCTTCTATGGCATTATCAAATGTCTTTGAAGGGCGATGACATTTGATAATGCCTTAGAAGGGCGAAACATGTCATTCACATAAAATATAATAAAACTTCTAGAAAACTGACCTTTTCATTCGTATTAATTATTTAATATGGATTTTCACATCATTGTTCAAGAAACAAAAAATAAGTTTTATAATAAATTATTTTATGGGAATGACATGTTTCGCTTTTCTAAGGTATTGTCAAACAATTGGTAATGCCTTAGAGAGGCGAAACACGTCATTCCCATAAAATATAATAAAACTTCTAGAAAATTGGTTTCATTCGTATTAATAATTTAATATGGAGTTTTACACAATTGTTCAAGAACCAACGAATATAAAATTATTTTAAAATATGTAACTAAATCTTTGTTATATTTTCACACTTGACAGCTGAGTGTGCACGGGAGATGCCTATTGGTGGCGATGAGGTTCGCAATCCATCACACCGCGTATCCCGCGAAGACGAAAAGAAAGTGTGGCAGTCCATTCTTTCTGCCTACCTCTTCGGAGAGACGGCGTGATGGTTAGTTTTTTTTAGCTGAGTTTGTTGTGCAAATTAAAAAAATCCAAAGAGATTCGTGATATAGGGATGTACTAACAAACCATCACTCCATTGTTTCGAGATCACGTGGAGAAAGCATTTCCAAAATAAAGGCAACAAACAAAGTACCAACAGACAATCGATCTCCCGGAAGACCACCCAAAAGATGGTAAAATAGTTGGTCTTCTTCATCCCAGAAACAGGCTTCGAGATACAAGCGGACACGGCCCTAAAGAAAGTAGAAGAAGAAGAAAAATACGGATTTTAAATTATTTACGAGTAGTTTTATGAATATTGATGGCTTGTATATGTTTGAGGGAAGTGACCACAAATTAGGAGATTAATTCGAAGGGTAGTTAATTAAGGGATAGTTGATTAAGCCGTCAAAGGCATTCCCCTTTACTGGGAAATGTTACTCATTACCACATTAATTACAGTGGCTACCCTCGTACATTTGTATCCCTACTATTGACATGAGTTGATCACGTACATTAATAAAACAAAATTAAATTCTTGCTACACACCCTTTGGCAAATAGAACTTCACTATTTAAAAAAAACATTTATTTGATTTTTGATAAATTAAAAACATGTTTGTCATCATTAATACGAAGAATTATCATAAATAATAAGAAGTTTTATTATGAAAAATTAGTTAAAATATTTATAAAATTGATGAAAAAAATAAAATCAAATAAATTAGTTTATTTTCTCAAAAGATATTACAAAAATAATAAAATTTTAGGGCATCTATTGAGAACAGGTAAAATATAATAAATATATATGTAATTCCAGGAACGCACGAGAGATGGTTCGACATTAGGAATACAAGATACCCTCCAAAGTCAAGAGTATTTGTCTTCTGAACGTTCTTTCACGAATATGATAATAATAATAATCAATAATAATAATAATAATAATAATAATAATAATAATAATAATAATAATAATAATAATAATAATAATAATAATAATAAATATACTAATAATAATAATAATCATCGATCTCCGAAGCGATCATCGGCATCACCAGAGGCAGGTTGGTTCTGCATGCTGAGAGATAGAACAGTCTGTGCTGACGCTGTCGAATATAAACATCCGGAACATAAAGATGGATAGCCTCCAAGATGACGGAATTCTCAAAGAATCTTCTGATAATTCTGAAGAAATGAGTATGTGTGCACCTATCTGTAGTCTTGGGCATGATGGGGACTGTTGGTCCCCAGCATGCCCAAGAGGAATGAAGGGCTTCTGTGTCTGGAACATGTTTGTTTTTTAATTATTATTTTTAAATCAAGTTTCAATCAATCAAATCAATCAAATCATCTATTGAGTACAGGAAAAATATTATAAAAATACAACAAAGTACCAGGAACGCATTAGAGATGGTAAGACATTAGGAAGACAACATACTTTCTAAAGTCAAGAGTATTTGTCCCCTGAACGTACCTTCACTAATATAAAAGACGTCGATCTCCGAGGAGATCGCGTTCAGCAGACTAATTGCTCTTCCCACCGGTGTCACCAGAGGCAGATTGGTTCTGGTGGCCGGTTGGTAAAACAATCTGTGCTGTCGCTGTCGGAGAAATCTATCAGGGACAAAAAGACCAACACCCTCTAGCACGGCTGAGTTCTCGAAATATCCCCTGATTAATTTAAAGAAATGGGTTATGAGATGCCCATCTCTTTGAAGCTGTAAAGAATTGGTTCCGAGCATTCCTAAAAGAAATGCCGTGGGATAGAGCCACGGATAACTACCATACTCCCTCATGTAGAGATACCTCAGAAAATTTTTCTGAACTCTCTCCAGCATAACGGAATATCTCGCCTCGTGAGGACTCCATATCACAGAACCACTTTCGAGTCTGCTCCGAACCAACGCGTTGTATAGGACTCTGAGCACATTGGGATTTCTGAAAACTCTTCCGGTCCGTATGATGAAGCCTAACATCTTCAGTGCAATGTCACAAATCCTCTCGATATGCGCACGAAAAGTCAGCCTACTCTCATAAATGATCCCAAGATCCTTCATCGTAGATACGTGTGTTAGTTGCTGGTTGTTCATTGTGTATCTATAATACACAGTTCTCAATGCTCTAGTAAACGATAGCATAGCGCACTTAGAGACATTGAAGTACATTTTATTACTGTGACTCCAGTTAACAATATTATCAATGTCAGACTGGAGGCGAAGACAGTCGTCGGGATTGTTAATTTCTAGGAATAATTTCAGATCATCGGCAAATAAAAGAAATCGCGAGAAGTTTATCACCTTCGCAATATCATTTATGAAGATGGTGAAGAGGAGTGGCCCTAGGTTTGAACCTTGTGGTACCCCTGAATTGACAAGAAAAGGTTCCGATTGAAAAATTCCGTATGAGACGAACTGTTTTCTCCCCTCGAGGTAACTAATAAAAAACATAATCAACTGAGAAGAGAATCCAATTTGAGATAGTTTTGCTATCAGAATGTCATGGTTCACAGTATCAAAGGCCTTTGAGAAATCATTATATGAACAGTCAACTTGGTGACCATTATCCAAGGCCCTTGTTATGTATTCTGTGAATACCATGAGATTAGTTTCAGGGGAGCGCCCCTTCCTGAATCCATGTTGTTCTGTTATAATATGAGGGTCGACTTTGGGAGCTATAAATTTGTGCAAAATAGATTCAAATAGCTTGGCTGGAGCCGACAGAATCGCTATAGGTCTGTAGTTTTCGACTGACTCTTTTGCGACGCTCTTGAAAATAGGACTGATCCTGGAAATTTTCCAGAGATCAGGAAAAGTATTTGTACTTAACGACAGGTTAAATGGAAAATACAGCGGAGATAATAAGAGCTCAGAGCAGCCTTTTAAGAAGTAGATGGGAAGAAAATCAGGACCAACCGAGTGCGAATTTTTCATAGCTTTGATGGACGATTTGATATCATTCGCATCTATGTGTGATATTGCACAGCTATGACCACAGAAATTGGCACTAAAATTAGTCGCTGAATTGAAATTAAGCCGCGGGGGAACATTGCTATAGACAGATTGAAAGTGCTTAGCGAATGCGTTCGCTATATCTACACCCTCAACCTCTCTATCCCCATGCATCATAGTGTTAAGGATGCCACCATCCTTTCGTAAACTTTTCACATAGTCCCAGAAGGATCCGGGGTCATCCATAAGATTTCCCTCAATGGTGCTCACATATGCTCGAAAGGCTGATCGAACATTGCGTTTCACGACCGAGCGGTACAGACTGAAAAACTCGTACTCACTCCGAGAGCCAGTAGCCTTCCACTTCACATGATGTGCATGTTTGGTCTTAATGTCCGCGATGACTTCCCTGGAAAACCACCTCGGATATCTCCGCCCACCATGTTATATACAACGTATAAAAAGCATTGTTCAATAAATCCCTAACACAAAGAGTCATGGCGAATATAGAAGAAAAGTTTTATTATACTAGTAATTTATAGGAATAACATGTTTCACCTGTCTAAGGCATTATCAAATGTCGAATCTGCCTGTCTAATCTGAATCTATAATAAAATGTCTAATCTGTCTATCTGTCGTTCTTGACGATGCCTTAGAATAAATTAAAATATTCATTCCCATAAATTATGATAAAACTTCTAGAAAACAGATGTTTTCATTCGTATTAATTATTACAAAACAAAATTTAATAGAATATTAACATTATGTAACAAAGCCATCAATAAAGTGCCTGCCTTATCAGGGTGCCTAAAAAACCTGTTATTGAAGAACAAACACATGCGTATTGACAGCAAGGTCAGAATTTATAAGCCATGCATGCGACCTATCGTAAAGTATCCTGTAGAGACGCGCCGATATTATACGAACTAAAAATCTTCTAATAACATCTGAAATTATTATACTAAGATCCGTTACTGGAAAAACTCTTCGAGGAGATAATATAGCAATAGTGTATGTTATAGTAACAGGCTGGTATATACGAAAATGGCCATTAACGAAATCCCCTATGGATACCGACCACCCAAGAGAGATGGATGGACAGTTAGACCTTATCATATAAGAAGACATAATTTCAGTGTCACAGATCGCCAGATCTATTAAAAGAAAAAAAAATAAGAAGATGAACAAATATTTATTTTTTCTTGAACAATGGTGTAAAACTCCATATTAGATTATTACTATGTATGAAAAAACGATAGTCACATTTATAATTATTTTGTATCCAAGCGAGTTACAGAATAAAGTTTGATTGTACACTTAATAATGCTGAATTTTTAAAACTATTTTGTAAAGGGTTCAAATAATCAGCGTGTTACTAAACTTTTTTGTATTAACAGACCGATTCAAAACAGACAGTTAACATAACAAAATTATATGCCATAAAAAGAGAATTGCTGTCACGATGAACTGAATAGGTTTTCATTCGTCCTATAAATTTTTTTGTTAAACTATTTTTATCGCGTTTCTAGAAATACAATCGTCTGGGAACAAGCGCGGAGTGTGTAGGGTGTAGGGTTTGTGCGCAAACATCGCGTGAGCCCACTCGGTTAAGTCAAGGGAACCGTAATAATCAATACTTTTCCATTGATTTAAAACGAAAGAAAGCATTCGTGTAGCCAACTACAAGTTTAAAATTATAAAAACTTTTCCGATTCGTTAACATAATGAAATGTCACGTATACCGTGGTAAATTTTGATCAGTAATCCAACAGTCCTGAGGAGAGCTCATTCAAGGAGAGAATTGTTAGTATACAATGAATTAAGGTCCGTATAATTTAATAACTGGGTCAAATCTTGCGTGGAGACATGATATCACGAATTCCTCCTTTTTCATCTACTTCGATGGCGCTACAGCCCAAATCCAACCTTGGCCTCCTTCAACATCTGCCTCCAGCTCCTCCTGTCCTCTGACGCCGACTTCCAATTAATAACTTGTAGAAGCTGTACTGCATCTTTCCTCATCTCATCCTCCCACCAAAGCCTGGGCTCTCTTTCAAATCAAATCAACTCAAATAGATATTAATTTATTTCAGCAATATACATTACAAAAACATTTTTAAGGCATCTATTAAGAACAGGTAAAATAATATATTGTGTAAAGCATACTACCAGAAAGGCTTGAGAGATGGTTCGACATTAGGAAGATAAGATACTGTCCAGAATTAAGAGTATTTGCCTTCTGAACGTATTTTCACTAATATGAAAGACGTCGATCTCCGAAGAGACCGCGTTCAGCAGATTAATTTCTCTTCCCACCGGTGAAGAAGTGTGCTCGGGAGATGCCTATTGGTGGCGATGAGGTTCGCAACCCAACACACCGCGTCTCTCGCGGGGGCGAAAAGAGAAGGATGGAGTGCCGCATCGATTAAAGTGTGGCAGTCCATTCTTTCTGCCTACCCTCTTGGGGAGATGGCGTGATGGTTAGTTAGTCAGTTAGTTAGTCATAAAGATTTATTTTGGAACGTTTATGCTTTTGTTATAACAAATAATATGAATAAATTAAAAATTTTAAAGAATAATTTAAGGTTCTTATTGGGGTTCAGGTATTTACTTACAACAAAGGAAATAAACCAAAGATTGGACTTGACGATAAATTTATTTGATTATTATTTAAAATATTTTCGTTATTTTTAATTGCTTTTTTAGTTTCTAAAATTTCGAGAGTGTTCAAAGTTATATTTCTATTATTAACATGCAAAATTTCATTATCTTTATTAAAAGAATGATCTTTTTCAATGAGGTGGTTTGCAAATTCAGAAAAATTATTATTAGAGAGATATCTTATGTGCTCTTTTATTCTTAATTTAAAATTAAGCCATGTTTTACCTACATAAATAGAGCAATCATTACATTTCAGTTTATAAACTCTCGATTGAGAAAATTTACCTCTCTTGTCTTTATTATTTTTTATTAATTTATCTAAATTATTATTTTTATAAAACGCGGGACTAATGTCACATATAAGAAACGTATTTGTAATTTATTTTCAATTATATTAGAATATTGAAAAATGTTTCAAGAATACGAGTATGGTTGACAAGTAATGTATATTTTTTAACATATCTTCCCTTAATGAAAACGTTAATTAAGATTCCCCGAAAATACGTCAGATACAGCCCTTATACTACAATGTATGAATACACGAGTAGAGTGTATATCTAAATTGCTACAGCGTACTTAAAGTGATTTATTGAGAACAATGCTTAATAAATTAACGTAAATTATCATTACATTAAATCAGACCAGGCACACACAAGTAACATTAAGAGGAAAATATGCAACAAAGAGTTCAATAGGCAACAACCTTATTGCGCTGAGAATATTTTCCTTTGAAACATTGCTTCATTATTGCAACGGTAGTTAAAGCCGTGCCACACTGTTTTAAACAAGCTCTCCACATCGGTCTCCACCAGCGGTTTAAAACTGTGTAGACACTTTTTTTTAACCAAAATTCGTTTGACCTTTGTGGACGGACGCGCTTAGTAGCGTGTGGCTGTGGATTCCACCAGTCAAGGTCAGTTGCATAGCGGCGTCGCACAGTGTTTAAAATCGCAAGATTACGAGCTACTTTTAATTATTCTGTAAAATTATTATTTTGAAATTTTTATTCTTATAAAATTTATATGTTTGTTGACTTCTACGATAGAAACACATATATCTGTCTGTCTTTACATAAAGTAGGTATTTAAATAGCGTATTTCGTAAGATTTTTTTTAAATATGAGACCGTAAAAGGCCTTTTGCAGCTCGACATTGAGTATAAAGATAGAAATATAAGTATTTTTTTAATTTTGAATATTAAATTCATAGGTATTTATCAATCGGTTAGCAGCGAAACGGTTTTGTTGTTGCATGCAATTAGGTAGGTAATTTAGGGGTTGAAATTTCAACAAATCGGCCTCAAATTTATTGTGTGAACTGGATGACTAATACTCTTCCCTAAACACTTATAATTAGCCATTTCCATGTCATTGGGTTTTTACCAAAAGTAGCTCGTAATATCGCACCCTGAAACACTGTGCATCGGTGGAGTGCGGACGTATACGAAAATAGTGTCTACTGTGGATGCCACACCAACCGTGGGCCCCACAAAGGTGACGCCTGTGGAGAGCTTGTTTTAAACCAAGTGTGGACGCTACACCAACCGTGGGCTCCACAGCTCTCCACCAAGGTCACCCCTGTGGAAAGCTTGTTTCAAACAGTGTGGCACGGCCTTTAAGATCCAAGACTCAATACGCACATATTCACATTATCAACTAAGAGATATACATAATTTATAAGACAAAACATATAATTTTGAATTGAACATCGCCAAGAAAAAATTGAACAGGTAGACCAATTCAGATATCTCCGAAGCAAAGTAACCAGCTCTAATGACCTCCCCAGAGAAGTAAGGTCACAGGTAGATAAGGCTGCAGCGGTTGCAGGCTGCCTGAAAGATGTCATATGGAGAAACAAGGACACGAGGACTGACAGCAAGGTACGCATTTATAAGACCTCTCTTCTCTGGTTTCAATCCTGGGATTGGTTTGCAGCAATTTCCTCCATTATTCTCTTCCACTTTTCCCTGTCTTGTGCGGCTCTTTTGAGATCTGCATATGATGAGCAGCGCACGTCCACCAACAGGTCCTCCAGGTACTCTCGGCGTGGGCGTCCCCTAGAGTTTGTCCCCTCGATCATACCCTCCATTATGGCATGCAAGAGACCTTCTTGTCCTGTGTGCGACCAATCCTCAGATATGGCATTGAATCGAGGGCAGACACTGTCAAGACAATGAGCATGCTCAGGACAACCGAGATGAAAACACTCCGCGCTATAGCTGGCAAAACCCTACGTGATCGAGTTAGGAATACAGCAATACGAGAAATCTGGGAGGTCGAAGATGTGGTCAGATGGGGACGTCAAAGACCGCGATACTGGCATCAACGTGTAGAAAGAATGAGCTCAAATAGAATACCATACATAGCTCTCCATGGAACGCCAAACGGACAACGCCGACCAGGAAGACCCTCGAAATGGTGGAGAGAAAGCTGGAGTTCAGCGTCTCAAGAGGACCCGCCTGAAATAACAGACTCCTGAGTCTACCAAAAGTGAAGAAGAAGAAGAACAAGATATAATTTATAAGACTTGTGTGCGACCTATTATGACATATGGGATCGAGTGCAGGGCGGAAACTACAATCATAAAAAACGAGTTCAGAGTTTCAAAAATGAAGACGCTCAGATAAAGAAGAAAAATAATAGAATTACTGCATTGAAAATCTTTTCGAGTTGTATGTATTTATACGAACTTTCACTATCATATATTCCTTCACATTCATTAGCACGGTTCGCGGTTTTAATATGAATAGTTTCCACAAAGCTCATACATCCGGTGAATGGCGGATTGAACTTTGTATAAATAAGTATAAACTCCATAGTGCTGACGTCATGTTCGATTACCTTTATACTACGTGCTACGGACTACGTCACAACGCAACGTAACGAAACGAGCATTTAAATCTAGCATACCATTCGAATACTTTGATACGAGTATTACACTACGAAGTATAAACAGCGAATAGAATATTTTCGTGAATTTGTAGAACTTGGAAACAAGAACATATCAATGAAAGCGAAATGGAAATTCAAAATGGAGTTCTGGTTCCAACCGTAATGGTTTTCTTCCTATCGAAGGATAGACAACTTCATGGGTATTTTTACTTTGGATACAGTAGTTCTAAATAGTGCTGCAACTGAACCATTTTCGAAGGTTTTCTAGCCAGGATCATAAAAATTAGATTTTAATATACCACACGAAAAGTTGTTTGATTTATTTGGTTAAACCGTAGACAAGATGAGATTTTACGACATTCGTGGGAGAGTGGCACGAGCTATGATAGCCACACCGAAGGTCTCTGCATTGATTCCCGGCGATGTCATTGTGATTTTCAGACTGTATTTGGTCTGGTGTAAAATTCACGTGACAATAAAATGGCGATAGATTAGCTACCTATCACGAGAATCAATATGATAGCTGTATCCTTTACATCGATTTGGCTTGCGCTGTAATAGTGTATAGAGCGATTCAACAAAATAAATCATTCTTTCCATGTGTCCAAACCATCTTAATGCTCCTTTCATTATCTTGTCCATAACACTTTTATTCGCACCGCATTCATTTCTTATATTTTCATTCGGCACTTTCTCATACACCGATTTTTCACACATTCGTCTAAGTGATCTCATTTGTACTGTATTTATTCTACTTTCATTCTTCAGATCCGTGATTTGCTTCCATACTGAAGGGTCGGTATAAGGACAGGTATAATTTTAAGATGATTTATTGCGTAGTATTTCAAATAACATATCGATAATAGAAATTTCTAGCAGCTAATACATCTGGGATAATATCGTATGACATACATAGTAATAATCTCACACTAATCTATATTTAACATGACGCCTGTCAAAAGGAAGATTTGGGTTGGCATATATTTTTTTCGACTCGAATGGAGAAAAGAGAAAAAGATTTTTGGGTCATTTTTAATGGGAATTTTCTGAGCTTCCGCCCTTTTTCCCGGATGGAAATAATTAGTAATTAAAATTGTTTAAAAAAAAGCTTACCTCTTACAGTATAATTAACGCGTTTTCCTAGTAACATTTTCTCTAATCGGATCACGCGGGAAAAAATAAACAAATTTAATATATTCATGGTTTTTTGATGAAAGCAAGGTTTTCTTATAAAAGAATTTAGATTTATTTAATTATATTAAAAGGTCAAAAGGTTAATGGTTACCCTGTATTTATATTAAGAAATTTGTAAGTAAATTTGCATGCTATAAAACCTGAGGCTGTAGGCATGTTTCATAGTTAGCAAGAAATGTTTTTGGCAAGTACCATAATGTGAAAATATTATTACAAGAATTAAATATTTTTCAGTATTAATTGTATCTCAATAGAGACGAAGATGTAAATTGTTTTTTGCAAACGGAATATGGTGGTCGAGGCGTTTACAGGACTGAAGATCTGTCATTGGTTGGGTTAAGCGATCGGTTTATGTTAACAACATTCCCCATTTCGCCCTTCTTACGACCACCACGTCTGACAAATTTTTGAAAGATGTATATTTGATACTATGTTGAGAAACACTTCACATTTTTAGGTCAATCTACACTAGCGCCATCTATTAAGATTATATGTAAGCATTAAGCAGAAAATATTTAATTGTATCTCAATAGAGACGAAGACGCAAACTGGAAACTGAATATGGATGATCAAGGTGTTTACAGGACTTATGACCTGTCATTGGTTGGGTTAAGCGCACGCTTTATGTAATTACAACATTCCCCATTCCACTTTTGTTTTTATGATCATGCGTGATACATTTTTGGAAGTTGTATACTCGTATATGCTGCAAATCTATACTTATCTTCACGTGTCAGTTTCAATTGGCCATCTATGTAGATTTGATTACACATGTCAATCTTTTTAAGATTAACCTATATATTCCACCCACTAACGCCATCTATGGAGAATGATGTCCTGTAAACACCTTGATCATCCATATTCAGTTTCCAGTTTGCGTCTTCGTCTCTATTGAGATATAATTAAATTTGAATTAACCACCCACCATGGGTGAAAATCCAGGATTCGTATACAAGTATAAGTATACATTCACAAAAAATATCAGAAAATATTTATATATATTTATATATACAGTATTTGTCTACAAGTATTTGTATACATTAAAAAACACAAAGAATTAAATATTCCGGCCCGCGTTAATATTGTATTCCCAGAGTGTCCAATTATTTGTTTGGTCGCAGACATGCAGTTTATCCGCTATTCATATGTATACAGTCAGCTGAATTTATATATAATCGTTGATGTTCCCCCAAAACACTATCCCTTTTACAATGCGATCGTATTTATGTCACAAAATTAACGACATGGTGTCTTACAGACACCCTTTACATTTTAAAGCGTAATGTATACTCTGTATGTACATATATCAATATACATTTAGACTTTTATACATAAAAGTATACCTACGATAAATATAACTAACTGGGTCGAGGATCTAGGGGACTTGAGTTCAACCCAGGACCCGACCAGATTCCTTCTTCATAATAGTGAGCTGTCTCATGCTCATATTAAAGATAGTATAATAAATTATTATATCATATATTCAAATCCTTGGTAAAATAGTTTTTAAAAAATAGTATTTAAAAAAAATGTAATAACTAAGCGATACCAACTGTCCAATCAGTGGCGTGCCCAGGGTCAACCAGTAAGGCAAGCCTGTCCGACTTTTTTGTGTTATAATATTAGTAGAGGGTTAGGATAGTGCATTTTTTCGCATTAAAAGAGTTTTATCTTTCTTAATTATTCTTCTTCTTCTTCTTCCTTATTGTAGACCTATGTGGTATGTTCTCCAGAGTGTCGCTTCTTCTGTGAGGTAGATTCCCTGCTATCCTTCCATCTTTTAGGAGGTCTTCCACGAGGACGAGTCCCATGAGGCTGATTATGCAATGCAATATAGGGGAGCCTGGTGGTGTCCATTCTTTGAACATGACCGTACCAGTCCCTTTTTCGCTGTCTGCTCCATCTTATAATATCCTCAACCTGACATATCTCTCTTATTCTGGTGTTCCTCACGCGATCTCTCAGTGTCTTACCTGCTATCGAATTAAATATTTTATTTAGAAAATACCTCAGTCAATGTATTTTCATGGTAAACTATCGTAAGGATTTAACTATAATAAAACAAAAAAAAAATAATCGAAAAAAAAATAATGCCAGTTCCATACATAAAACACAAATGAGACATATAAAAACAAAAACATTACGGCGACTCATTTGGACACAAAACGGTGTTACAAAGATAAGACAAAGATAAAACAACATTAAACCAAAAAAATCATACATATCAGAAGGAACCCAAATATGTCGACGTCAGTGAGGCAGTACTCTTTCCAGAATTTGTAATATATTTTTTATGAATATTGCCTCACTGATACTGAAAATGTCCAAATCTGAGACGATTAGATTCAACGTCCGAATTGCTCTTCCTACTGGCATCACTAAAAGCAGGTCGGTTCTGCGTGACGGAGCAAAGAACAATTGCAGAAGCACAGAACATAGGGGTTCTCAATAAGAGCCCCGAATCAGTTTGAAAAAATGCGTTGACATTACGTATGTGTGATAGAACGATGTGCGACATAATCTCAAATGCTGATATTAGAAAGGAATATAGAACGGAAGAAGGTATTATGAACAAAATTATGAAAGGATTCTGCGTTGGTTCGGGCATACGGAGCGCATGAATGAAGAAATAACGGTTAAAAAAAATGTAAGTGGAGTCGAGGTAGACCGAGGAAAACATGGCATGACCAAATTAAATTTTAAAGGTTAGTCATGATAGAAGTCGGAAGAATCGAGGTGCGTGTGAGACTCGTTGTATAAATGTGAAGGAAGCTAGAGAGGTTGTCAAGATAGAGTATGGTGGCGGTCTATTCTCTCTGCCTATTCGGGAAAACGGCGTGATGGTTTGTTTGTTTTTGTGTGTTAATTTATGAAGATTTTGTTAGTACATTAATCGAAAAAAATAATGAGAATCCCTTTGTGTTCAAACCAATTCACTTATAGAACTCATCACAAATTGATAAAATTTTAGTTTAAAAATGATGTAATATTCTATTTCAAGTATTTGTTAGAAAGAAATACGTTCTATTAGTATTAATTCTATTGCAGCTTAAGAAGATACCATGTTAGACATTTAATATGTATCTAAAAAGGGCACGTATATAAAAAGTGGATTTAAATATATTGTTTTCTAAATGAAGAAGGTTGAAGCTTTTGTCATAAATCTCCAAAGTAAGAAAATCATCATTGCTATGTTTGTTTCAACCAAAAAAAGTATCTTTTTAATAAATATGTAAATTTGAAAGAGAAAATGTAAATATACTGCTTTACTCAAAATTATTTATTACCGTAACATTTCATTTTAAATCCTTCAAATAAGAAAAAAAACTTTATTGTGGTAAAAAAAAATCTTTTTCAGGATTGAACTCTCCATTTTTTAATAAGCAACAATAGTAGTACTTTATTAACCGGAACTAAAATCGTGATAATATTGAGGAAAACATGGCACGATCAAATATATTTCAGGAAAACATGGCATGATACATAAATCAAATATTAAATGTCGGCCACGTGAGGAGTTGGGGAAATTGACGTGCGTGCATGTCACGATGTATGGATGTTGAGGAAGCGACAGAAGTATGTCAGGAAAGAAAAGTGTGTCAGTCTATTCTTTCTGCTTACCCCTTCGGAGAGACAGCGTGATGGATCGTTAGTTAGTTTTATTATGATTATTATTATTATGTTTTGTATTCACTTTATTGAAAGTTATGGCGTTAATACTGTGGAATTACATTGTCAATTGGTATTTTAAACATAACACTGTATATTTTCCACTTTTGTTTATTCAATATCTTTATAAAATAATAATAATGTCATATTGACACCTGAAGATGGAGGTCATCTCCGAAACATCGTCGTGTTTTAATATTTTATAAAAATATTTAATAAACTAAAGTGGAAAATATACAGGGTTGTGTTTCAAATTACAAGTATTAATATAATTATATTTATTTTTAACTTTTATTATTATTACTAGATAATCCATTGTTAGGCGGAAAAACTTTGATATTTCAAGTGTGGTAATTCAACTGTGATAATGATGAAAAATTAATTAATGAAATAATAATAATAATTAACTGTTAAATTAAAACACTGTCATAGAATATCACAATTGATTATACAATTTTTATTTTGAAATTGTTGCGATAGCTGTTTCGCTAACCGATGTGAGTTTCATCAGGTGTTACAATCGACTAATCGTAACTTCTTCTCAGTCGTATTCCTCATGATTGAGGGTCGAGTTCATCCTTATTGACCATGGCATTGAAAGTGGTCCATTTTAGATCGCAACGTTTCACAAACGTAAATATAACGGGCTTGATTTGAGTTCGAAACTAAAACTAATCCAAAAATTTGACGCTGGTAAATCTCGCAAAGATTGTGCAACATTTTTAGCATGTGAAACAGGCCCATATAACTGATTTTTTCAAGTCATAATAATAAAATGTTTGTATTTGTATGCACGCATGTACAATTAAAAAATTTACATTTAATTAAATTTTCATTGATTGTTTTATGAATTAATCCATGAATTGTTTTCATTTCATTTCATTCTGTTTGTGTGGTTACAAAACCTGGTTAAAAAACCAAAACACAATCTGGACCTGGATACATTTAAAACTGGATGATGGGAAAACCTGGTTAATTGACTATCGTAGGCCTGGTCTCATGGAATGCCAATTATCCAGGTTCCGTTGTATATATCTCTTTATATCATTAAAGCGAGCCAAATCGATGTAAAGGGTAATGATAAATGAGTATAACCATTTTGTTTTTTTGAATGTTATCAATACTTGTAGACAAATACTGAATTTTACCCATTGCGGGTTAATCATTTAAGGATTAATTTTATCTCAATAGAGACGAAGATGTAAATTGTTTTTTGTTGTTGTTGTATAAAAACTGGCCCAAGTTTAAAAATAGCATAAAAAATTGGAGACAAAACTCTCCAGGCGTTGTCTAGCAATGTATGATAATTGCGTAGCCTTTCACATTGCATTAATAAAGATTTTCTGCTAAATGCTTACATATAATCTTAATAGATGGCGCTAGTGTAGATTGAACTAAAATATGTGAAGTGTTTCTCAACATAGTAGCATTTTCAAAAATTTGTCAGACGTGGTGGTCGTAAGAAGGGTGGAATGGGGAATGTTGTATTACATAAAGCGATCGCTTAACCCAACCAATGATAGGTCATAAGTCCTGTAAACGCCTCGACCAACATATTCTGTTTCCAAAAAATAATTTCCACCTTCGTCTCTATTGAGTATAGCCATGTATTTAAATTTATTTCTGTGGGTATCGTAAAAATAATATATCGTTATCTGTTAACGATTTCAAAAGCTTCAACTATAAATTATAAAATGTTATTAATATGTAAAAGTTTTATCGCCATGTGCCCACGTAAGGGCATATGTTTATTCAAATAAATATTTCATGAATCATTTGGGATCAAACCTTCTATAAAGATGAATGGTTTGAATCCAGCCAACAAAAAGTGGCTCTACTAAAAGTAATGCTTGTAATCTGATGTAAGAACCAACCTTTTATAATGGCTATTATTAAGGCTAACCCGGTGAAACGAAAGAAAGGTGTTATAGTATTTTGCTTTAGTGGAGAAGCAAAATGTTTAAACTCTTTGTATTAATACGAGTATGTATTATTTTTTGTATGTATTATTCTTCTGTACGGGCGTATGTAGTTGAACGTCCCTGTATGGTTTGAACAATTGGACCCCATTGGTGACCGCTGGTGAAGCTTTTTGTTGATGTTTTGTTTTCCTTGTATACTACACTGAAAAATTGAGGGACGCCGAGGGCCCGGAAGGAGACAAATGTCCTGGCTGCGAAACGTGAGGGAGTGGACCGACATCTGAAGTGTGGAGGAGCTGTTCCGAGCGGCGCAGGACAGGGACAGGTTCGCCGAGGTGATCGCCAACGTTGGGGGGACCCGACAGGGCACTTGAAGAAGAAGAAGAAGAAGTATACTACAGGTCGTTTGTACCCAATTACTGTATACAATTTATTTTAGCTATTATATTAATTCTTATGACATGTGATAGGTAACCAATCTATCGCCATATTATTGTCACGTGAATTTTACACCAGACCAGACAGTGTGACAATCACACTGCCATCACCGGGAATCGAACCCGGGACCTTCGGAATTAAATTCAGAGCTCTTACCACTCTGCTACGAAGGTCGACCTTCTGGGATGATCATGCATAATTGAACTCCTGGGCATAATTCATAGTTATATTTGTTTACCATAGATGGCGCCGAAGTCGAATTCCGAGCAACTCCTGTACGTCAACAAGATAAAAGTACGAAGAAGAATAATCTTCGTAATAAATTAATACACGCGAACATTACTTATTTTTTTGTTAAGATAAACGAAATTTCTTTTTATAAACGTATACAAATTATAATTTCAAGATTAAATTGTAGGGTATGGATTACAAAATTAATTTTGTTATTTGAAATTTCATGATAGAAGTTCATTGCAAATAATGAAAAAAAAAATGTTAAAAATCCTTCTAAAATGTATATTTAGTTAAAATGCACTTATGTTTGTGACCAGAAAATGGCAGCGAGCTGCCGAAACCGGTCGGGGACACGAACATTATCGGATTTTATCTAAATATACCTACATTATTAACTGTTTAAATAAAACTCTGATATAAATATTACAATTGATTATATTTTTCGCGACAGCTATTGACATCGGTTAGCGAAACAGCAATTGTGATATTTATAACAGAGTTTTATTTATTTATTTAAACAGTTAAAAATGTTGAACCGCCAAAACATGGATTATCTAATTGATACAAATGAAAACGTCAGTTTTCTAGAAGTTTTATTATATATTTTATGTGAATGACATTCACATCAATTTTCGTTAATTACCATATTCTTCTCCATTTTCTAGTGTATATAAACAGCAACGATCTGAAATTTCGTCACATTTGACAATGCCTTAGAAGGGCGAAACATGTCATTCTCATACAATTAAAACTTCTAGAAATCTGACGTTATCATTCGTATTAATTATGTAATATGGAGTTTTACATTATTGATCAAGATACAATCTTGGTCAACTTTTAAATCTAACAACATTCGATGTTTTACAATTAAATTTTTTTTTATTATCATTATTTGTAATGAAATAAAATTTTCCCACGTATCCCTCTTAAGATCAGTTTTTTAAAGCTTTTTTCTAATATTTTCTTCAAACGTTTTATTGTTGGTTTTTATTTGAGGAATCAAAGTAAGAAAACTAAAAGGAAATGCTCTAAAAATAAAAACAAAGCTAAAAGAGGTGTAATAAATACAACATCAACGTAAGCAGTTAGAGGCACTTGTATCTATATCGGCCATTAAAGTGATTTAGTATGGAATCAATCGGGGGAAAGAATTTTTCAAGGGCCGGTATGTTAGGGTAAAAAACATTATTGGGCCGAAGGGATCGCTTGGCATATTATTCTCACGCTATAGGAGAGGAGTTACACATCAGCTTAAGCGAATAAATCCTTCCATCGGACCTGATCCCCAGAAAGAAATTTCTCCCCGAAGAGTTATTGCGGAAAAAACAAATAGACCATTTTCCTTGGCGTTAAATAAAAAAAAGTTCTCAATGATATTTATAATAACATACTCGTATGTACGAGTATGTTTTAACATTAACTTACAGATACAAGGATTAATTTTATCTCAATAGAGACGAAGATGCAAACTGGAAACTGAATATGGTGATCGAGGTGTTTACAGGACTTATGACCTGTCATTGGCTGGGTTAAGCGCACGCTTCATGTAATTACAACATTCCCCATTCCATCTTTCTTATGACCACCATGTCTGACAAATTTTTGGAAGTTGTATATAAATGTTAATATCCAACACTACAATTCATATGTCAGTTTAAGCACTAAGCAGAAGATCTTTATAACGCAATTTGAAAGGCTACCGCCATTTACGCACTGCTAGATAACGCCTGGAAATGTCACTCCAATTTATATGCTAACTTGGACCAGTTTTTGATAACCCGCAATGGGTAAATAAAATCCAGTATTCGTCTACAAGTATTTGTATACATTCAAAATGTTGTATAAAACTTACAGATACTTTGTAGCTAGTATACATTGCTTTTTGTAAACATAAAATCTCTATTAATGTTTAAAATTGGAACACTGTTATTACACGTATCGAATGTTAGCATTATCAGGTGATTCAAACAGACAGTTATCTCAAGGAAGATTATGCACTCTCAGCTTACCCAAGGGAAACGCTCATACGGTGGTCAGAGGAAACGCTTTAAGGACTCCTTTAAAGGAAACCTACAAAAGACTAGCATCGACTGTTATTGCTGGGAAAAGACTGCAGAAGACATGAGTAGGTGTAGAACAACAGTAGATAAAGGCACGCAAGACTTTGAAGCACAGCGCGGAGACGACGTCGCAGAGAGGGGAAGGAGGAGAAATGAGAGACCACTGGGAGACAGTGACAGCTCCATTACAAGCGCCTTCCCTTGCCCTAGATCCCCCAGAATTTGTGGGTCCAGGATCGGGCTCTTCAGTCTCATGCAGACCCACAACCGCGAAGAACAGTCTTCCTCGGACACGAGGAACAGCCGATGATGAGGTTACAAATAGACAGAAACTGACAGTTGTTTGTAACACACGATGCCAACATAGGTTGTCGAAACGTATGAAATTGAAATTGTGGTACGTATAAAAACAATGCTTCAATGAACAATGTTTATTCATTTGTAAAGAACACTTTATCAAAGCTTTAAATTAAATTAATCCAAAAATGTATCGGACACAGAAGCCCTTCATTATTTGTGTATACAAAATAATTGCTGAATAAAAAAGTAAAAATAGGTACCTACTGTGAAAATAACTGACTACATTAATGAAAATTTTGTTTAAATATTTATTTGGTACACGATATACAATAAATAACTACGGTGATGAAGGGCTTCTGTGTCTGAAACATGTTTGTGTTAATTTAATTATTTTATCTTTATTAAAGTGTTGTATACAAAAAATTAACATTTTTCAATGTATCCGCAACACAAATTTATGGTGAATATAGGAACAATAATGTTTCAAATTTAAACATTTAATATGGTTAAAGTATCATAGTGTTTCGGCCAAAACAATTGACCAAAATCTCTATAAATGAAACAAATACTGGGTTAAGATATTCCTAATATCTCCATTATACATTTTAGGCATCGATTGATTATTAAATAATAAAATTTTAATCGAAAATCGGAGACCAATTACCAATACAATCAAACGATATCGTTGGCAACACACTGGTAGCGGCACTGTCACGTAAAGCGTAAAAAATATACGTCTGTCTCGCACACACTCTTTACGTCTCATTCTCGCTTATTTCATATGCTCAAACGTGAGAGAGATAAAATATTAATACTCTTATTGCTCGCTTAATTAAGATATTATGTTTATGAAATATTTTTATTTAATAAGTTGCGTATTTTTTTTTACTGTTTTCTTCATTTGTGGAGATTTTGGGATTACATATATATTAAAATAATCCCAAAATACGCTGGCCACTGGGGAAATATCCCCTGTCGGGCCAAACCAAATATGTTAAGACCACGTCCACAAAGATTTGAAAAGCGTGTACGTGGATGATTGGAATAAATAGAGGCTGAATAATGTGTGGTTAGTAAATAATTTGACAGTAAAAATAATTTTACGTGGTTTAAAAATATTGTATAAACACTTCATCATTTTGAAATGATGTGTAAACATCTATTTTTTGTAAATAGTCCATTGTTTTGGCTGAAACACTATGATACTTCAATATTAAAAACTGTTAAGTTATTAAACTTTGTTTTTATGTATCACAATTTTATTATTATTTTGACAGCTGTTTCGTCAACCTATGTTGACATCATCAGGTGTTACAATTATATATGATGTCAACCTAGGTTGACGAATCAGCTGTCGCGAAAATAAAAATAAAATTGTGATACATAAAAACAAAGGTTTATAATTTAACAGTTTTTTGTTGATTAACAAAGGACGTTAACACTGTGGAATTCCACAATTATGAATGCTAATTTATTTAAGCTTATAACGTTTTCACGACCTGAAAAAAAACATTATCAAAAATGGATAAATAATATCATTGTTTGTGTGAATATAAAAACTAGACTAAACAAATGATTTTCTGAAATCTCTTGATATAAGTTCATTTTAAATAATAATTAAATAAAACATTTTTTTAACTACTTCCATTTTAGTATATATTTCGACAGACCAGTCGGTAGTTAAAAACATCGTTTTATTTAATTATTATTTAGACTATTAGTTATAACAACATTAAAAAATATAAAAGGAATTATGATTGATATTTATAATAACTTATAACCTTAAGGGGTAACACTGGAATTCCATTATGACGATTATATATGATTTTAAACACCGTTTTTTCCACTTTTGAGTCTATTTTTCTCGATTTGGTTCGAAGGATATCATCACCAGGAGAATGATTTATAGAACTTTGAAATATGTTAAAAAATAAACTCAAAAGTGGAAAAGAACCTCTACCATGAAATTTCAAATTCTATTAATTTTCGAAAGTCAAATATGTTACTCGTAATATAATATTGAATAAGGAGTTTATTTTTATAAGAAACAATGTATAAAATGTGCTCAGTAGAACATTAGAGAGCAAAGTAAGCAGTTAAAATTTGTGTGTTATATTAAGGGCACATTATTTTGTTAAACTGTCTTTAAAACTAAGAAGGGTAAGACTCTGGAATAAATGAGGGAACGGAATGTGAAAGTCAATTTATCAAGTAAGCCGGGAAAAGGTACAAGAGTTAACAGAGCACATAAACAGGATGCAGGGGAGTTGGACTAGCAAGTTTTAAGAAAATACTTGAGGCGTTTCAAATGGCCAAAAGCTTGTGTTAATTCCAACCGTTATTTACATTTATTTTCATATAACTTACGTCATTCAAGCAAGTTACTGTAGAGTACAGTGGAATCTCTCACAACAAAAACTTATTCGTTCCAGAATCTTACTCGTCATGTGAAACTGTCGTTAAGCGAAACAATTTTACCCTTATTAATCAATGTAGAACACAATCTTCATAGAAGAGCCTGTGTTCTGCCAGTTGACACTTATGCTCTTGAAACTGTAACATTGTCCAAACAAAGTGCCGAGAAACTCCGAGTGACCCAAAGAGCCATGTTAGGAATAAGCCTAAGAGACAGAGTCAAAAACGATACGGTGAGAGAAAAAACAAAGGTCACTGACATCATCCACCGGTTGGCGACTCTAAAATTGCAATGGGCAGATCACGTAGCCAGAAGCCCCGACGAATAATGGACAAAAATACTGGTGACTTGGAGACCGTGGACGGCAAAGAGAAGTGCAGGGCGACCGGAACTACGGTGGAAGGATTATCTGTACAGACATGTCGGAAAAACCTGGATGCAGTCTGCACAATACAGAGTGACATGGAAGCGAATGGAAGCCTTTGTCCAGGAGTGGACGGGAATAGGCTGAGGAAGAAGAAGAAGAAGAAGAAATCAATGTACAATACGATAAAAACATACTGTTTTATTTTATTTTTAACGTTTATTGAAATAAAATTACATAGTTAAATTGTTAATGAGCGTAACAACCTGGAATGGGATTTCGATTTGCAAAAACAATATTTAAAAAAATCTAAATAACTAGTCTTTATTTATGAATTTATAACAAATCATTCATTTTATTTTTGTTGAAAGCTATCTAGAGACATTTGTTTAAGTCTATGCTTCAAAATTTGGTGAAAATGTGACAAAGCATAATTATTGAATAAATTTGTATTATACAGGTAGAACGCATAGCCACCTTCTTATTAGGGAGATGCTTCTCCTCAATGTACGATGCAACAGTTTCTTTTTTTTTCGTTATGAATAATGATATTGTTAAGTCTAATGGATTAAATTTTTTATTCAAATAATATATTTTTTGATCTACTATAAATGTTACATTTATTAATGATGATGGGAAGTAAATAAACATTTGTATTAAAAATAAGCGTTTTTTACTTAAATAATAAATAGACAATAGATCACTTCATTATATGAAGGATACTTTATAATGACAGGCGATAGAAAGAACAATGGTTTAATATAATACAAAGACTATGACAATATGAAAACGGTAAGGGCCGAATTACACATTGATATTTTTGTTTAGAGATGGGTAGTTTAAATGTGGCCTGGGTTCCTCTTGTTTTTCTTTAATCACAATCCTAGTAACGTAAGTCCCGCATGGACGAGGGACGGGCCTAGGGATTGATAGAGCGAAGCTGATGAAAGGCGACGACGTCCGCCTATAACAGCTTCGGGAAAGCGGTGGCACTGCTCTAAGTCCCTATGAATTAAAAAAATAAATATACATTGACCTTACTTTCGGTTTCCTTATATTGCAATTTTATTCAATATTTGATTGGACCGAGATAAACAAACCGCAGAGCTAAAAATAAGAATTGGACTAAGCTGGGCAGCTTTCGGAAACATGAGTTACATCCTTATAAACCGGAAAATACCGATCAACCTGAAACGAAAAGTCTATGAAGCCTGCGATCTGCCAGTTGGTACTTATGGTCTTGAAACTGTTACACTGTCCAAACAAAGTGCAGAGAAACTACGAGTGACCCAAAGAACCACGGAAAGAGCCATGTTAGGAATAAGCCTAAGAGACAGAGTCAGAAACGATACGGTGAGAGAAAAAACAAAGGTCACTGACATCATCCACCGGGTGGCGACTCTAAAATAGCAATGGGTAGGTCACGTAGCCAGAAGCTCACATGAAAAGTGGACAAGAAGACTGCTGACTTGAAGACCGCGGACGGCAAAGAGAAGTGCCGGGCGACCGCAACTACGGTGGAAGGATGATCTGAACAGACACGTCGGAATAACCTGGATGCAGTTAGCACAGGACAGAGTGACATGGAAGCGAATGGAGGAGGCCTTTGTCCAAGAGTGGACGGGAATAGGCTGAGAAAGAAGAATAATAAGATATTGCATTTGCGTCAGCCTCACAGGACACGTTCTTGTTAGAGACCTCCTAAAAGATGGAAGGACAGCTGGGAATTAACCTTTCTGGTGGAGCAACCCTCTAGAGAACAGTCTCTAGCAAGGAAGAAGAGAAGAGCTTAATTCACAAACATTGACATGTAATCCGCCCTGAAAGAAAGTATCCAAACAATGCGGACATTTTGTTTATTTTGCTCCTTGAGCTTTCGTTTAAATAACTGGCAGGTTTCCAGCAGACGTAATAATATTAGAGGGAGTTTGCCCCGACGCGACGCTCGTCGGCCGACCTAGCTGTTGCGAGTGCCCGACCTTTGTGCGCTGTTTTGTACTTGAATGTGGAAGTACACGTTATCATTGTTCCCTTTAGTCATCTGGAGTTTGCCAAGAACATGCCATTGTATTCGATTGTAAAGGCTGTTTACAAAATAATCACAAATAACGGGGGCCATATTAATAAGTAATGCTCTCCCTACGTCTGACTTTAATCGCGTTTTGTTACTTATTCAGGGCTTTTTATCGTAAATGTTACATTGAAAGATTACTCAAAAATGAACCGTTTAAAGTGTTCTGAATTATGTGACACCAGTTTAAATCTTCTTCTTCATTTTCTGTTTATGCAGGAAATCAACTTTCTACCTGTGATGAAGACGACCAGCCTTCTCCCCATCTCTTTGTTGGTCGTCCTGGTGGTCGACGGCCCTCTGGAGTGTCGTGCAGGGAGTCTCGTCTCTGGAGGCCCATAATGACATACGGAATCGAAGCAAGAGCAGACACTGTCAGAACCAAACATCTCTTAAGAGTAGCAGAAATGAGAACATTGCCACCTATTGTGGGGAGAACCCTTAGAGTAGGATACCCAATGAAGAAATTCGCAAATCCTGCAAAATTTAAGACATAGTGAGATGGAGTAGGCAGAGAAGACGATTCTGGAGGGACCACATCGAGAGAATGGATACAGCAAGAATTCGTAATATCGTGAAGTTTAAATCAATATAATTTTTTTTAATATTTAAATATATCTTCTTCTTCCTTGCTGCAGCCGGAGAGACGGAGTGGACGAGGTCCAGCCGTGGAGGCAGAATATCCTTGTCCGGAGTGTGACAAAGTCTGTCAATCTAAAATGGACATCGTGTCACAGAAGACAGACTTTAATATTTTTGTGTTCGTTATGCTTGTACTCACGGGCAATGAGCATATTATTATTATAAGTCCTATCAAATCAAATAAAATGAAATAAGTTTATTTTTCTACAATAACAACAACAACAAACCATCACGCCGTTTCTCCGCAGGGATAGGCAGAGAAAATGGACTGCCACATTACTCTATCCTGGCACACCTCTCTAGCTTCCTCCACATTCATACAGCGAGTCATCACGCACGTCGATTCTTCAGACTTCTAACATGACCAGCCTTTAAAATTTGATTAATTTGGTCATGCCATGTTTTCCTCGGTCTGCCACGACTCCGTACTCCATTTACATATTAACTTTTATTAACATTTTATTTCTCAAAGATATTATAATAAAAATAATAAGGCTTAAGGTTTAATTGAGAACATGTAAAATATAATAATGGTTTAATATAATAACAGGAAATTATAATTAAATAATACCAGGAACGCATAAGAGATCTCCCGCACACACTTACTACCCTTATGTATGGAAGTGAAGCATGGAACTGGCAAAACAAGGATGAAAGTAGAATAAATGCAGTAGAAATGAGATCTCTAAGACGAATGTGTGGCAAATCTGTATATGATCGAGTGACAAATGCAAGTATAAGAAGTGAATGTGGTGCGAATGAAAGTGTTATGAACAAAATAAGGAAAGGGTCATTAAGATGGTTTGGACACATGGAAAGAATGAGTGAAGACAGAATGGTAAAGAAGGTATATGTAAACGGCGTGAACGGAGCTAGAAATAGAGGAAGGCCGAGGAAAACGTGGCACGATCAAAACAATCAAATATTGAATGTCGGTCACCTGAGGAGTCGGAGAAAGGGACGTGCGTGCATGACAAGAGAGAAAAGTATGTCAGGACAGAACAGTGTGGCGTTCCATTCTTTCTGCCTACCCCTCCGGGGAGACGGCGTGATGGTTAGTTAGTTAGCTTAGCATAAGAGATGGTTCGACTTTAGGAATACAAAACACTTTAAAATCAAAAGTATTTGTCTTCTGAACGTTCTTTCATTAATATGAAAGACGTCGATCTCCGAAGAAATGTTCTGCAGTTCGATTGATTTTTTTTTCAGGAATCCCTAAATTTTGCAATTACTGTCTAACTCATTCAACTAAGTGACTAATAATATAACACTTGATGATGCCAACATTGATTGGCGAAAGAGCTATCACGACAATCTCATTACAATAAATTGTGATTCATTTAACAACAGTATTTCAAATTTAATTATTTAACACTTTATAAACAAAGACTTGGTGTGAGCTTGCATGACCGCATAAGAAACGAAGAAATCAGACGCCGCACTAGGGTTGCTGACGTCATGGACCGAGTGGCAAAATTGAAATGGCAATGGGCTGGACACTTGGCTAGACAGGGTGGCAACAGATGGGCACCCAGGATACTCAGTTGGAGACCATGGGAGAATAGACGAAGTGTCGGAAGGCTACCGATGAGATGGACCGATGATATTATCAAAAGGGTTGGAAAATCTTGGATGCAAAAGGGACAGGATAGAGACGAGTGGAAGAAATTGGAAGAGGCCTATATCCAGCAGTAAAGGGAAGAAGGCTAGCAAAGAAGAAGAAGAAGAAGATAAACAATGGCATTAAATCGTTGCAAAACATTTTTTGCGATTTTTATTTCATTATAATATTATTAGTAGTTCGTTTTAAAATAGTTTGAAACCATGTTTACAAGAAGAATGATTGTTCCAAATATGAACATTAAAAGCTGAATACCAATAAAAAATACATAATCAAAGTCGAAAAAAAAATCGACGTGCAATAATGTAAAGGAATTTATATTTAATTTGATCAAAATAAAGTTATAATTGTTTTTGTCAAGTTATTCCACAATACAAGGATAACAACAAACTTAAAAATACATATTTATGAAAGAAAAAACTTTGCCATGCGTAAAATGAAAACGAGATGAAATAATATATATATTGTGAAATTATACGCGCTCTTGAAACGAATAATATTTCTTCTAGATCAGACTTAATTGTATTTTTTAAACTTTGTAAGTGCAAACGAGTGTTATTATAAGTGAATAAGTCCAGAAAAGTTGATAGATCTCCGGTCTAAACTTTAAAAACTCGAATATTTTAACATCAAACTTTTAAAAGTAGAGTCGCTTTTGCAATCAACTGACCTAAAAATATGTGTTAAAAAATATTCAGCTCCTATGGATTAAATTAAAGGTACAATGTAGTTTTTTCATGTATATATATTTTTTCTGTATTTGAGGTAAAACTCCATATCATAACAGATATTTTAAATATTTAATATGAATGAAAATGATCGTTTCATTAAATAGTTCATTGTTTTGGCCGAAACACTGTGTTACTTCAACATTATTACTGTTAAATTTTATTACACTGTTATAATATGGAAAATTATTTGTATTCACTGAGAATGTACCGACAGCTGTTTCGCCAACCGATGTTGGCATCATCAGGTGTTACAAAAAACTTGTTTTTTGTACAACATTTTGAATGTATACCAATTCTTGTAGACAAATACTTGATTTTACCCATTGCGGATAATTTTTTTTTTATAAGGGTTAATTGTATCTCAATAGAGACGAAGATGTAAATTGTTTTCTGGGAACAGAATATGGTGACCAAGGCGCTTACAGGACTTATGACTTGTCATTGGTTGGGTTGAGCGATCGCTCTATGTTTAACAACATTCCCCATTCCGCCCTTCTTACGACCACCACGTCTGCCAATTTTTTGGAAGATGTGTATATGCTAGAATGCTGCACTGCTATTCACATTTTTTAGTTCACTCTACACTAGCGTCATCTGTTGTTTTTTGTATATATATTTTTTATAAATTTTAACAGTGAGAAGTTTTATTAAAACATATTTTATGAAAGTGACATGTTTCTACTAACAATAGCAACGTCAAAAGACACTTCTATTAAATATAATAAAAATTCTAGAAAACTTACGTTTTCATCATATTTAATATAGTTTTACACGTTAAATTAAAGAATATTCTAAAGATTGCACTGTTCGGTCAGTCATTTGCTAGTGCGCCCTTGGAGTAATTGATTTTACAAAATTTAAAATAAAATTCATCAAAATAATAATAATAATAATTGTTTAATAAACAATAAATCAATTATTTAAAATTGATTGCTTAATGTTGTGGTCTTTTAACATTATTATTATGTCATTTATTACAGTATATAATATGATAAAATTTTATATGATATATGATAATATTACTACAATACATATACACAACATTACACAATACACTTATATAATATAATATAACTACAGAGTTTATTATTTCTTGAACCTTAAATTCTGTGATTAATACTTTATATGAACAAAAAAACATTTTTTCGTAGTTTCATTATATTTCACAGAAGTGATATGTTTAACCTTGTTAGAGTGAAATATGTAATTAACATAAAATATAATAAAACTTATAGAAAACAAACGTTTTCATTCATATTTAACATTTAATTACAGAGATTTTGTTTGTTAACTACGCTGCTTTTGAAATTTATTTATCATAATTATAACTCGTATTTTTTTACGAACTAACTGTAATTATATTATGCTAATTTACTTTTATAATAGAAGTAATTTCTTTTACGGATACGAGTACGAGTACTTTTACATATTGTTACTAAATAAATATCACTTCAATCAATAATATTCTATATTCAAATTTACTCACCATCGTCTTCTTTTTTTGAAGAAAGATTTGACGAGGATAGAGCGCCACACATGGTTTTACCGAATTTTTTCTTCATTATTTTATATATGAAAAATAATATAATAAATATTAAAGCGTAAAAATTAAATTTCACGTGATACAATGTATTAAACAACAGTTTAAATATTTTCACAAAGCTGTCTAACTTTTAAAGAAAATGTACAATGTAAATAATTTTCTTTTTAAACATACTTATTTGCTTGTAACACAACGTTAAATTATTATTAAAATTTATATTAAAACGATATGTTTTAATAAGTATACCGAGCGTGAAACTTCTCAATACAGTATTGTGGAATTGAATAATTCAATTTGTCTAATATTACGAACTTTCGTGGAATTAAAAAGAGCAGCTTAGATTCGTTCAGAGCCGCGAGGCACTCGCGCCGACGGAATGGAACTGGCGCGGAGAAATATTAAAGGTTGTTTAAATGGGAAATCAAAAAAGGTTGCCTACACTACATGCTTTATTATTTAATCGATAGCCCTCAAAGGCGGCCGGGGGTAGTTATCTGCTTGCTGAGGCCGCTGAAAAGTCTACGATTTTTCAGCTACTTCCACTTTTATAAATCAAATCAGTTTATTAACTCAAAAGACATTACAAACAGCAAAATGTTTAAGGCATCTATTGATTACAGGTAAAATATTATCTGTGAGAATGTTTTACCTGTAATCAATAATGTAAGACAACAGTCGCCTTGTCCACTTTTCATCTGGATCGCGAGCGACATGTCCCGCCCATCGCCACTTGAGGGTTGCGGCCATCTTGATAACATCGGAAAACTACATTGCATGTGACTCTGAATGACGATTGGAAGACTAACCTGATACCAGTTAAGCGTGGCGTGAGACAAGGAGATCCAATTTCTCCGAAACTGTATTGTGAAACTAACAAGTACCAATGCTAGTTTCCAATGCTGGTGGTTGGATGCCCACAGTTGCGTTGGCGCGACGATATCCGGAGAAGTGCGGGAAGTGCCTGGATGCGGATCGCTCAGAAAAGAAGAGAATGGAAAATGCGAGAGGAGGCCTACGTCCAGGAGTGGACGGTCAATACAGACTGAAGAAGAAGAAGAAGAAAATATTATCATAGTATCTGGAATGCATTAGAGATGGTTCGACATTAGGAAGACAAGATATTTTCTAAAGTCAAGTATTTGTCTCCTGAACGTACCTTCACTAATATGAAAGACGTCGATCTCCGAGGAGACTGCGTTCAGCAGACTAATGCTCTTCTCACCGGTGTCACCAGAGGCAGATTGGTTCTGGTGGCCGGTGGGTAAAACAATCTGTGCTGTCGCTGTCCGAGAAATCTATCAGGGACAAAAAGACCAACACCCTCTAGTACGGCCGAGTTCTCAAAATATCCCCTGATTAATTTAAAGAAATGGGTAATGAGATGCCCATCTCTTCGAAGCTGTAAATAATTGGTTCTGAACATTCCTAAAAGAAATGCCGTGGGATAGAGTAACTACCATACTCCCTCATGTAGAGATACCTCAGAATTTTTTTCTGAACCCTCTCCAGCATAACGGAATATCTCACTTCGTGGACTCCATATCACAGAATCACGTTCGAGTCTGCTCCGAACCAATGCGTTGTATAGGACTCTGAGCACATTGGGATCTCTGAAAACTCTTCCAGTCCGAATGATGAAGCCCAACATCCTCAGTGCAATGTCACAAATCCTCTCGATATGTGCACGAAATGTCAGCCTACTCTCATATGTCTCAATAAGATCCAAATGGAAGGACCACATCATTCGGCTGATAATCATCTGCAAGATAGATGCACTGCGGGGAGTTGGGAGAAGGCAGTTGTCCTGACTGCGCAAAATAGGGGATTGGATTGGAATTATTTATTTATTGTAGGGTAAAATACAGTGATTGTTAAGACACATACAAATGAACAAACTTACAGTTAAATAAAGACACAGAAGGTCGCCGCTTACCCGAAGCTGTTATAGGACGCAGCGGCGCCCCTTCGTAAGCTTCGCTCAAAAAATCCCTAGGCCCGCCCCCCATCCAGGCAGGACTTACTAGCTGGAGAATGCACCATTCCAGAAAAAAGGCAAAAGGGTGTCTAGGCCACATTTAATCCAGTTTAATTTCAATCCACTTCAATGTCCCAATCTCACAAAACAGCAAAATATGGTACATGATTTTATGGCCTATAATAAAATTATTTCAGACATATTGGTGAGGGTGGGATAGAGTGTGGGATGGGAGAGAAAACTTGTAATGATGAAAAAAAAGTAAATAGAGAAAACAGTCATGGAAACTAGGAACAGGAACATAGGGAACCTAACATTTTAATGTGTACAAAATAAAAATAAAATTGATCCAAGAGGAAATAACGGGGGCCCGCAAGGTGCCCCCTCTCCCCCAGCACGGAGTCAGACACCCCAGGATTGGAATGAGCAGAATTAAGAACCTTTTCCAAGTAACAGAAGACAGAGATGCTTTCGCTGCAGTGATCGCCAACATTGGGAGGGCCTGACACGGCACCAGAAGAAGAAGAATAAAAATGTTTTGACAGAAAGTTAATTGTTTTATAAATAATGAAAACAAAACAAAACTGGGAGAGACTAATCTTTTGAGAGATGGCTGCGAACTGCCGAAAACCGGTCAAACCTAGAATAACAAATATTTATTAAAAAAAGCAATGTTCTTATTTTTGTAATTTGATGTAATTCTTTAAATTTTCTAAAAGCAGCATCTAAAAACAAACACAACGAAAGATTCTTCGAGTAAAGGAAAACTCGGATAGATATCAATAACACTTTGAGGGTAAAAGGAAAGTGCTGTAGCTAGAAAAGAGGGAAAGAATGTACGACCATTAGGACGGCAGCAAACGTTCAATTGATATGATGTTCTCAATTTAAAAATTAAAGTTTTCAAGTTTTCAATCACGAAAAACGTTGTAACAATAACATTTCGAAGTAGTAGAGGTTTCGATATTTTTATTTTATAAAAATATTTAATAAATATATGGAATAACAAACAGCGTTTTTAATTCAATTTTAAGGTTATTACAATGAAAATCCATGGTGTTAACGCCTTAACCTTTAATAAAATGAAAAAAAAACAATAATCTTTATCTGAACGCTGAATTTATATTATTATACTTGTTTCTAACTAACATCACGCCGTCTTTCCGGTGGAGTAAGATGAAAGAATTGACCGGCACACTATTCTTTCCTGGTATATTTCTATCACTTCCTTAACATTCATACTTCGTATCATGCAAGATTTCTCCAACTGTTTACGTGACATTTAATATTCTACGTGTTTGATCGTATCACGTTTTCCTCGTTCTTCCTATATTTCTAGTTCCATTTACGTTGTCAACATATACTTTCTTAACCAATTATTTCTTCATTCCTTCTTTCCACGTGTCTAAACCGTTCTAATGATCCTTTTTTAAATTCTTATTCCTCTTTGATTTAATTCAGTGATTCCCAAAGTGGTCTATATAGACCCCCAGGGGTCTACGACAACTTGCAAGGGGTCTATGACAATTGTAAAAAAAATTGGGGGTCCTAGAGATGGTTCAACTAATTGCAGCCGAATATTGAAACGCAAAACGAATATCGAAATCGTTAACGACCTTTTATAGCTCATTCGGCAAAGATCGGACATAAAATTTTCCCAAATGAGCTAAAACAAAGGGAAGGTCGACAACGAATTTCGGTTTTTGTTTCGGCTTTTTTTTGGGCCTGAAAAAAAAACAATTTTAGGAAAGTAGCAAGGGGCAAGGGGTCAATGGGACAAAAAAGTTTGGGAACCTCCGACTTAATTCTTCAGAATTTATTAATACTTGGAATTATTCATGTATCTATACATATTATGTATGTATGTATTAATGTATACACTCAGATCCATTCTACCCCCATGTTTTCAGTGGTAGGTACACAAGCAAGAATGTTCTTCTGCCATACATACTCCTGAATTACTACCTAATTAGAAGCCGTTTTCATGTACGGAAAGTTAACAATTTACCCTGTTAAAAGAATCGATTTTAATGTGTATATAAAGCCAAGCAAATATTTACGTAAAATTTAATTGATGTCATAATATTTTCGCTTTTTTTATATACTAGTTAAAACCCGTGAAATATTCACGGAAGCAAACCAAATTCTACATTAAGCTTCATGGTTTGTTTGTTTGTTTGTTTAATTTCATACAACAATAATCAAAACAATATTCAAAATAATCCAGAAACGTTGTCGGGCATGCGTATCGTATGCATTTCGATTTACTTTAGCAGAGAGAAGTATTTATCTCTTTCTCTCTCGAATTCAAAATATTCTCGCACTCTTTCATTGATGACATCCTGATTTTTGCCAATTTATATTAGGTCCTTACATATGAAATTGGCGTTTTGCCGTACTGGCAACTTTGATCTCAAATATCTTCTCTTTGGTTAGGAATTCCAAATTCAAATTTATACAGCTATTTACTCAAATATTTGTGTTTCGAAAATTATAATTAATTTGTTTTTTCCTCAATTGTTTTTTTTCTTTGCGTCACTCAGTTTACAAAATGGAAAACTTGAAATATCGCGTTATTTACAGTACGAGTTCCACCGTGGCACCAGTGCTGCAGAAACGGCTCGAAGGATTAATGATGTGTATGGCGACGGTGCCGCAAAAGAAAACACAGTGCGTTTTTGGTTCCAACGTTTTCGTTCTGGAAATTTCGACCTGCAGAACAAGCCCCGTGGACGGCCGGAGACCAAAATTGATAATGAAGAATTGAAGCCTATTGTGGAAGCGGATCCATCGCAAACCACGTCCGAGTTAGCTGCAGGCTGCGGTGTTAGTGATAAAACTGTTTTGATCCACTTGAAGCAAATTGGGAAGGTGAAAAAGCTTGAAAGGTGGGTACCTCACGAATTGAGTGAAGCAAATCAACAAACGCGCGTTGACTGCTGCGTTGCATTACTCAACCGGCACAATAATGAAGGGATTTTGAATCGAATCATTACCTGTGATGAAAAGTGGATCCTGTATGATAATCGGAAGCGCCCATCGCAATGGCTGAACCCTGCCGAACCAGCCAAACCATGCCCCAAGCGAAAATTGACTCCAAAAAAGTTACTTGTGAGCGTTTGGTGGACTAGTGCTGGTGTCGTTTACTACAGCTTTCTTAAATATGGCCAGACGATTACGGCAGATGTCTTAGTCAGCAACTGCAAACCATGATGGAAAAGCTAGCTGCTAAACAACCGAGGCTGGTTAATCGCTCTAGGCCACTGCTGATTCATGATAACGCTAGACCACACACTGCACAACAGACGGCTACCAAATTAGAAGAGCTTCAATTGGAATGTCTAAGACATCCACCGTACTCTCCGGACCTTGCCCCAACAGATTACTATTTTTTCGAAATTTGGATAACTTCTTGCAAGGGAAAAAATTCAACTCCGATGGGGCAGTCCAAACCGACTTCAAAGATTTTATTGATTCCCGTCCGAATGTTTTTTTTAGTAAAGGGATCGACGAGCTACCTATGAGATGGCAAAAGTGCATAGATAGCAATGGTACATACTTTGATTAAATAAATATATTATATTTAAAAAAAATCAACTTTATGTTCCTCCCATACAAAACGCCAATTTCATATGTAAGGACCTAATATTATGACTAGCGGACCCGACAACGGATTCTTCTTTGTCAGTTATTTAAGAGAAGTGAAGGGCGACCGCAACTACGGTGGAAGGATGACCTGAACAGACATGTAGGAATAACCTGGATGCAATCTGCATAAGACAGAGTTATGTGGAAGCAAATGGAGGAGGTCTTTGTCCAGAAGTAGACGGGAATAGGCTGAAGAAGATGTTAGTTACAAAAGAAATAAAAACATATAAATTTTTCTTATTGTATAATATTTATGATAAAGTGCTAACTCTTACCCCACGTGAATGGTAAGTGTTCGTATTATTGTATTAATATAACAATAAATCTGATTGAATCGGAGCACAAAGCAAAACTCTAAATAAAGCTCCTTCAGAAATCAGAAACGTATTAGCCAAAGCTGGCGTATGGAGTATATCTGCGAAATCCTTCCGCAATAGAAAATATTTTTCAAATATGAATACATACATAACACCTCTTTCTAAAGGCGCACAAAAGGGTACCTTTAATAGGAAAAATTACAATGAATCCAGAAAAGGTAACCCACTCAGAGCTGCTGGTATTAACGCTGGGTGCCGCGGGAGAAAGATTTTCCCAGAAATTGTGCGAAGTATCGATTATTAAACACATATTGAGGAGATAGGGAGTTTTATCTCCCTCGGGTAAATAAAACCAAATAGCAAAACCTTGGCATTTCGTGGCTGATACTATTTATAAACGATTCTGTTCGTTTCCACAGCTTCATACCTCATTTGTATGTGGGAAAAACCCAGATATTCACAAGCAAAAATTAGCGTTGTAATAATAAGCTACGCCTATTATAATAGCCAACATTTAATGTACGAATTTATTTGTAATATACTCGTATATGTCAATTATAATTTTTATTTGAATATTATGAAATTAATTATTGTGGGGAGAACCCCTAAGGGTACCCAATGTAAGGGTAATAGGATACCCAATGAAGAAAATCGCAAATCCTGCAAAATTAAAGACACAATGAGGTGGAGTAGGCAGAGAATACGATTCTGGAGGGACCAAATCGAGAGAATGGATCCCGCAAGAATTCCTAATATCGTGATGCACGAGACTCCAAAGGGCCGTCGTCCACAAGGACGACCACCAAATAAATGAAGAGAAGGCTGGTCGTCTTCATCACAGGAAGGAAGTTGATATCCTGCATAAATAGATCGCAAGATTTACAATCAGAAGAAGAAGAAATTAAGATTTATTTTTTAAGTTTTTAGTTGACTCGTACAACAGTCCTCAAAAAAATATGTTCACTTTCACGTGTTTCGAGAAAAAAAAACTGGTTAGTTAAAGATTTTATACTAATTAAAAATATTGTACATTGTTACAAATTTAGATAGTCAACTTTGTGGACGTTAACGAACGTCTCGTCAATGGGAAGGAGTAACAGACTTCCGAGTCTCACTCCAAAAATAAGAAGATCAAAGTCAAGTTAACGAACGTCAGAAATAATAGTGACTATCAGTTTTTCATTGACGGCTGTCTGGAACAAAATTTCGTTACAAAATTGATTAGTTTTCTTTGTTATTTTAGTCTAGCGTTGATTTTTAAATAAATAAAAAGGAAAGAGCAAAACGAAACAAAGCTTGTCGGCTAATATCCTTGGAAAGCCAAATGCGGATTGATAAGAGTATACATTACCATATACGAGGTATGTTCAAAAAGTATCGCGAATTTTGAATTTCCGCCGGTTACGTATATTCGATTTTTGATTTTTTTGTGGCGTTATGTTGGTACTCATGTCTCTCACTTATGCCGATAAGTTTGGCCAGTTTGAATGTTCAGTTAATTTTTGAGAGCCACTTTGCTTGCACGTGTTTTGGCTCGTCTTCGATTTTTGCCCACTCCAAAAAAATGGATCAAAGAATCTGTATCAAATTTTGAGTGAAAAACAAAATTAAGTCCCCGGACGCATTCCGAATGTTGACTGTGGCATATGGTGAAGCTATCTTGGACCAAAGCAACGTTTATCGGTGGTACAAAATGTTCTCAGAGGACCGAGAAGATGTGAACGAAAAAGAGCCTGCCGGACGCCCGAGCACGTCAACAACAGACGAAAACATTGATGAAGTGAATGACATAGTATAGGCCAATCATCGAATCACCGCTAGAGAAGTTGCTGAGGACTAAAACATATCGCTTGGCTCGTGCCATTCGATTTTTACCAATGATTTGGGCATGAGATCGGTCGCCGCGAAATTCGTACCAAAATTGCTAAATTTCGCATCTGCTTGTGCGCGAATTTTTGGCCAAAACAACACACCAATAATGCCGCAGCCACCGTATTCCCCAGATCTGACCCCCTGTAACTTTTTCTTGTTCCCGAAACTGAAGAGGCCCATGAAAGGACGACGCTAGGCTACGATTGAGGAGATAAAGACGGCATCGAAGGAGGAGCTGAACAAGATCACCTGACCGTGTTCCCTCCACCAACGTTTCGGAGGCCCTTGGCCTCCATCATCAAGTGTTAAATTTTTATTGTATCTCAATAGAGACGAAGAAACAAACTGGAAACTGAACATGGATGATCAAGGTGTTTACAGGACTTATGACCTGTCATTGGTTGGGTTAATGTTGTAATTACATAAAGCGTGCGCTTAAGCAACCAATGACAGGTCGCAATCCCTGATCTTCCATCTCGTCAATTAATAGGGGCCGCCAGTGATTGATGGATTTCCGTTAACCGTGGAAATTTAAGTTCTTACAAGATCACAAAAAATGATTTTTTGGGGTGCTTTGAGGATTGAAAAAAACGTTGGCACAAGTGTATAATATCTGGTTGGAATTACTTTAAAGGGGACAAAATAGAAATTCATGAATATATAAATAATTTTTGAAAAAACACAAAATTCGCGATACTTTTTGAACGGACCTCGTATACGGGAGGCATAATGGAATAATGTTTGATAGAACTACACCAACAACAGAACATCACGCCGTTTCCCCGCAAGGAGAAGGCAGAAAGAATGGACCGCTACATTATTCTATCCTGACACACTTCTCTAGCTTTCTCCAAATTCATACAACGAGTCATACACGTACGTCAATTTCTCCGACTTCTAGCATAACTAACCTTTTAAACTTGATTCATTTGGTCATTCCATATTTTTCTCGATCTACCTCGACTACGTATTCCATTTACATCATTAACGTATACTTTCTTATCCATTCTTTCTTCATCTATGCGCTTCGTATGTCCGAACCAACGCAGAGATCGTTTCATAATTTTGTTCATAAAACCTACTTCCGCTCTAAATTCCTTTCTTATATCAGCATTTGAGATTCGTCAAAAAATGAAATAAAGTGTAAAAAGTGTGTGAAATGTTAACAATGGCCTATGGTGAGTCTGCTATGAGTAAAACAAGAGTTTACGAGTGGTGTATGCGTTTCCAAGATGGCCGTGAAGACGTCGAAGATGACGAACGGCTTGGACGCCCTGGCACATCAACAACCGAAGAAAACGTGGAAAAAGATAATGAAATGGTTATGAACGATCGCCGAATCACAATCAGAGAAGTCGCTGATGATGTTGGCATATCAATTGGTTCATACCATGAAATATTTTCGTATTATCAATTTTTTTTGTTTTAAATAAAAAATATAAGTCTTCTTTCCCAAGTAACATTTTATTTTTAGAATAATTATCTCAAACTTTGTAATAGTAGGATGATATGCAAGTACCGCACACGAAGGAGTATTGCAAACTTCGTTTTCTCTTATATTATTTTCCCTGCCTTGTTACTTACTGAGCACTGGGTACCTACCTGGCGCACGAGCCGCTATTTGTTAAAAATGGCAATCGTGTCACGCCACGACATCGTTAACCTCCAAAAAATGCAGTGCAACCCGTGAATGTTTTTGTGCGGCAGCTACATACAAAATGGATAATTACACCACATATTTACAGTGAAATATATAATTTCACCTCTCTTTTCAATGTACAATATCTACAATATATTAAAGACAAATTTTGCATTCTTCTGAAGGTAAGTTGTATTAATCTTAATTTTTATCAGCTTATTAAGAAATATACGAAAAGTGACATGGCGAAATATTAGTTTAAACAGAAATTAATTAGACAGAAAGTCTCGAAATATTTTAAGGTTAAATTTATGACCTACCTTAATCAAATTTCGTATCGTTTATAACTGTCGTAAAAATAACCTCACTAGGCTTACAATTTATTTTGTTTTCTTTAGAGTAATATTTTTTACACATTAAATATACAATGTTTTTATTATAATATAATCGATTTATTAAATATATTTAAAAAAAGATTTGATATCGTAAGTTTCTAAAATAATGATATGTCGAATTGCGTCAGTGTCCATTTGTTTTGTCTTAAAATATAAACTGTCCCCTTACTTAATCAATAGCCTTAGAGCAATAGAACACCCTCAACTCAATACTTCAATATAAAAAAAATCCTTTCAAAATTTAACCTATTGATATGTTTTTTGTTATGTCCCTAGTACTCGCCAAGTTAACTTCTTCTTTTTCTTCTTCCTCGGCCTATTCCCGTCCACTCCTAGACAAAGGCCTCTTCCATTCGCTTCCATGTCAATCTGTCCTGTGCAGACTGCATCCAGGTTACTCCGACGTGTCTGTTCAGATCATCCTTTCACCGTAGTTGCGGTCGCCCTGCACTTCGCTTCGCCGTCCACGGTCTCCAAGTCAGCAGTTTTCTTGTCCACTTTTGACCTGCCCATTGCCATTTAAGAGTCGCCACCCGGTGGATGATGTCTGTGACCTTTGTTTTTTCTCTCACTGTGTCGTTTCTGACGCTGTCTCTTAGGCTTATTCCTAACATGGCTCTTTCCATGGCTCTTAACTAACACATGATATATATGTTTCTAGGTTCTTGCACACAGTTAGTAAAATTTTTGGTTGGTTTATATTGTTCTCCTTCGAAACAAGTCGAGAAAAATAAACTCAAAAATGAAAAAACAGCGTTTTAATTCATTACAAAATCGTCATTATGGAACTCCACAGTGTTAACGCTTTATGTTTATCTATCGGGTGGTGGTCTAGGCTCTAGGGGATAGAACGCTTGGCTCCTGATCCAGGGGACTTGGGTTCAAGCCTAGACATGACCAGATTCCTTCTTCATAATAATAAGCTATTTTCTGCTCACATTGAAGATTGTAAAATAAATTCTAATATCATTGATATAAATCCTTGATGTTAGTCTTTAAAAAAAAAATATTTAAATACGCAAAAATAAGGCAAATGTATTGCAGAAGTATTAAATCACGAATCGCTACTGCGCGACTGATTGTTTTTTTATTAATCAAATTTCCGAGTGGCACCTTTGCAGAATGTTACGGGTGCCCTTGCCAAATGGATATGGGACGAATTTGAACTGCTGTACGCTTCCTACACACACGACAACATTCGGAGCGAGGACTGTGTATTGTGTTGACATCTTGCGGCGGGGTACAAAAAGACACTCGACGCCCCAACCCCCGCCCCCTGCCCGGCGCCCCTGCGACCCCCACTCCAACTAGCAGCGCGATCCTTCGAGTAAGCATTTTATTTTATTTTCACAGCTCAAATATTTTGACGGAAGTAAGCGGAGTACCGGGGACTCGGTACGAAGTGGGTACACAATGTTTAGTATAAATATCTATGGAATAATGTTTTCTGTGCGAAATTTAATAATGAATTGTGTATTTTGTGATGTAAAATATATCTTATCGGTTTGATATATGAAACAAGTTAACCAATTTAAATTATTCACAAAATTCTTTGAATTTTTGCAAAAATTAAAAAATATATTAAACTAACTAACTAACTAACTAACCATCACACCGTCTCCCCGAAGGGGTAGGCCGAAAGAATAGACTGCCAAACTTTTCTTTCCTGACATATTTCTCTCGCTTCCTCAACATTCATACATCGTGTCATACACGCGCGTCGATTTCTCTCACTCCTCACATGGCCGACATTCAATATTTGATTTATTTGATCGTGCCACGTTTTCCTCAGTCTTCCTCTATTTCTGGTTCCATTTACATCGTTAACATATAATTTTTTTGTCATTATTTCTTCATTCATTCTTTCCGTATGTCAAAACCATCTAGAATATCTAATGATGAAGTAATAAAGGAATATTAGGCGGATGAATGCGTGATAAATAAAATTAAAAAAGGGCCGAAACAAAATAAAAACATTATTAACTGTAAAATTATAAAACTCTGTTTATGTATCATAATTTTTATTTTTTGCGACAGCTGTTTCGCTGGTCATCGGTGTTATCATCAGGTGTTACATCAATAGTTGATTGTAACACCTCATGACGCTATCAAATTTAATCAATTGTGTCATTGTTGAGGTTACCGTATATGTTTCAAAGTTTACTTTCATGTACGGATTTTGGCACTTTCATAATGGCTTTTGGATGACATTATAGCCACGTGATTGCTACGGAATTAGTTCTTTACTAAAAGCTGTTGTCTCATATTTACGAAGAGAAAGTATCACGTTACAATGACATCCATTATCCATCTAATATGGGGAGGATTACTCCGGAAACAGCGTAGTGCGTAACGTAAGATGTCGGGTTAAAGGCATTAGAGATGGCAGCTGTTCGGTTCGTTTAACCCGATTATATTAAATAAATCTAATGATTGTTCCATTATCGTAATTGAAAAAAAGTCCTCTCGTGTATTCACCCGATTGGTGACAATTTCCAAAACAAAAGATTGCTACAAAATTAGTTTTTCCAAAGGGTTTGGAACAGGTTCCCAAATTTTTCTGTACCACCGCCCGTGTCCCTCTTCCATCTTCTTCTTCTTCCTCATCCATCTCTCCAGTGCTGGATATAGGCCTCCTCCATTTTCTTCCACTACACTCTATCTTGGGCTTTTCTTTGCCACATTCTACCCGCGACAGGGATAATGTCGTCGCCCCATCTTTTTTGGGGTCGGCCCACTCTTCTTTTTCTATCCCATGGTCTCCATTTGAGGACTCTGGTTGCCTATCGTTCTGTTCCCTGGACCATGGACCTTTGTGCACATTTTAGTTTATGTACCGTATTGGCAGTTTGCGTAATGGTTTCCAGGCCATAGGTGATCACGGGGAGGATACATGTTTCATATACTTTTCTTTTCAGATTTATGGGTATGTCCTTATTCTTTAGTATGTGTTTCATCTTTCCAAAATAGTAATATATTCTTCTTCTTCTTAATATAGGTCTTGTGGCCTGTTTTTCAAGAGAGATTAGCCTCCTGTCGATCCATCTTATCTTTTTGGTGACCTGCCCTAGGTCGTATACCTTGGTGTTGGCCGTGCAATATAATGTGAGGGAGTCTAGGTATATAAATCCAGGTAGTCAAACTTGTCTTGAACAATGTTGTAAAACTCTATATTAAATAATAAACACGAATGAAAACGTCTATTTTCAAGGAGTTTTGTTAAAATTTATGGGTATGACATATTTCGGCTTTCAAAGGCATTATCAAATGCAAATAACATTTGATAATGCTTTAAAAAGGTGAAACATGTAATTCCCATTAATTATAATATATTTTTTTAGAAGATTTATTGGTATCTACAATTATATCTATTTATAATCATAAAGTATTATCAAATGTATCAGAATTTTTTTTTTTAGGTAGTTTATTAAATTGCTTATTTATTCAAATAGTATTTTAAAAGTTTTGCATTATTATTTATTGAAAGACGTTCTAAATAATTGCATCAACGCCCCCAATTTGCCTCTGAACTCGTCACCGCCCCCATGAATATCATCAGCCCCTGCTAGGGGGCGGACGGTGCCGCCCCAGTTAGGAACATATAGTTTAAAAATATCGTATATTTAAATTTTCGGAATATTTAGAACAGCCAAATTTTAATGCAAGTTCAAAATTATAACCAACTAACTAGCCATTACACATCTTCCAAAGGGGTAGGCAGAAAGAATGGACCACCACACTGTGTTATCCAGACATATTTCTACAATTTCCTCAAATCGTGTCATGCACGCACGTCGATTTCTCCGACTCCTCACGTGGCCGACATATGATGTTGTTTCTAACACCGATGTTGTTTTGAGGTATTTGCTGTATGAATGTGGAGGATCCAGAGAGGCATGTCAGGATAGAGTAATATGGCGTCCCATTAATTTTGCCTACCTTTTCGGAAAACGCCGTGATGGTTTGCTATTGAAAATTTGATAATACGAGTATAGCAATGACGATGATCAATTGTACTAAAATAAATGTGGGATTATTCGTTTATGTCGTAAATTTAGTTGAATCGAATGCTTTCACCTTTTTCAAACAAACGCGAACCTACCATACAATGTGTCTTCACAATTTCAAATAAATCACAATTTGAATTTCGAAATGATTACCATTTTCACAGATTAACAATTTCATTCCAAGCGAAAGGTTTCAAAATATTACAATATATAAATTTATATTGTAATCTAAAGCTCAAAACAGACGTGCTGTTAAAACATTTTATCTGTTTCATTTTGTTTTTCATTTGTTTTCTCGTAACTATAATTGGTTTTAATTACTGAAAATAGATAGGGGAGATGCCTATTGGTGGCGATGAGGTACGCAACCCATCACATGCGTCTCCCGCGGGGGCGAAAAGAGAGGGATGGAGTGCCACATCGGTTAAAGTGTGGTAGTCCATTCTTCCTGCCTACGCCTTCGGGGAGACATTTCGTTTTACACACACAGCAATTTCAAAATTTAAAAAAAAATGTTTAATAACAAGTTGAACCTGAAACAAATGAGTAAGTTAATATGCAAAATTTCAATAACCAAGATTGCTCTACCTACAGACGGCAGGTTGGTTCTGTTTGTGACTCCTTTACCTACCGGGAATATACAGATGGGTGCACTCAATAATATCACGGACAGCTTGACTACAGTGGGGCAGTATTGCATTTGAACGGCCGTAACGTTGAAAGGGTTGAAAATTTTAAATACCTCGGCAGCATACTAACGCAATCTCTTGACCTAGATGTAGAGATAAAATGCAGAATTGAGGCAGCAAGAGCTACGTTTAATAAAATGAAATCACTCTCTGCAATGATAACGTAAACTTGAAACTCCGCCAGAGAATGATCAAATGCTATGTGTGGTATATTTTATTGTACGGATGTGAAACGTGGACCTTGAAAGTTAACTCAATGAACAGACTGGAAGCATTTGAAATGTGGCTCCATCGCTGAATCCTTAGAGTTCCCTGGACAGACATGGTTACCAATACCGAAATCCTGAGGCGAGCTAGAGTTTACAGAGAACTGTTATCAACTATCAAGGTTAGAAAGATCTCATCTCATCTGGATCATATACCGCGTAGGGAAAAGTACCACCTTCTCCAACTGATATTGGAGAGGAAAATGGAGGGACGCCGAGTAGCTGGAAGGAGACAAGTGTCCTGGCTGCGAAACGTGAGGGAGTGGACCGGCATCCGATGTGTAGAGGAGCTGTTCCGAGCGACGCAAGACAGGGAGAGGTTCGCCGAGGTGGTCGCCAATGTTGGGGGGACGCGACAGGGCACTTGAAGAAGAAGAAGAAGAATAATGTCAAATATTCGGGAAAAATCCCTTTAATAAGCCCGAATCAATGAATAAGTGTGAATTTGGTTTAAAATGCGGTAGGATAGAACTTCGGATAACTACCAAATTCTTCACGCAAATACCTCAGAAATCGAAGAAAATGAATGAGATATATATAGATACATGTTTATATAATATTGTAGGTATTGTAATGGGATTGAGTTGATATTTTGCCGTAAGTTAGGAAACAACAGATCCAGACGTGTCAAAACTATGAGACTCCAGGCTTAACCGAAGAAGCGACAACCCTACCCCAGGGTGAGGTAAATATCGAGCAATAACCCAGATTTATTGACACTGTATTTCGATAAACGTTCGCAGCTCCGTGTTTACTTGCTTGGTCAATATTGGGAGCAATTAATACAAGTCGGACTGGGTAATAATAATATCGGAGATAATATCCGAGGAGACGGTGCCCGCCCGTCCGCCAAACCGTTTCCAGAGTAATTAATTCAATATTTGACTAGACACGCTAAGAGCTAATTTGTCGGCGAAGTGGGCACAATTTCCATACAATTTTCGCCGCGTTTTTAAAAAGTTTCATGTAAAGTAAACCAGGAATTGGCGGTTTCCTGTACTACGCGGTTAATTGTATTTTTCTCGAAACCGATTTATATTTAAAAATTCTTTCAATTAAAAAAGTTTTTATGAAATATCATTATTATATTTTAACCCTATATTTTTACTCAGATATTTTGAAATTCAAGTTCTCGGAAGGCTACATATTTATTTCTCTTTTTATTTTTTTATCCACTTTGTTTATACAATATTTACATTTAAAATAATTAAAATGCACAGACATATTTCGGACAACCAGTCCTTCTTCAGTGATACATATTATTATATAAAGATACATACAGATTTAAAATATTATAAAATTGTTTACGTGATCTGACAGATATTATGAAGATTTATTTTGGAACTTTTATGCTTTTGTTATAACAAACATTATGATTCAATTAAAAATTTAAAATACATTTAAAAAATATATATTTGTTTTACTATTTGATTTTTTTCTCTTTACTAGTGCACTTTAAAAATATACATTTTGATAATATCCCAGTAAGATAATAATTTATTGTTTTTTTAACAGTTATTTTAAACTCCATATTAAAATAATAATACGAATGAAAACTTCTGTTTTCTAGAAGTTTTTTCTATAGTTTATGGGAATAACATGTTTGATAATGCCTTGGAAAGGCGAAACATCATTCGAAATTTGATTCGTATTAATTTAGATGTGTGTTGTAATTAAACATGTTGGTTAGAAATTCATTGTATTGTAAATAATGAATAATAACAATATTCTTTCTATATTCGCCCTCACTTTGTGTTGTGAATTCACATTTTAACAATTTTTGTAGAAATTAAAATTTCTACACCGAGGAAGGGCGTCTGTGACCAGAAACATGTTTGTGAAAAGTGCAAATAGGTGTTGTGAAAATACAATGATTTAAAAAATTTATATATTTAAATATTTTTTTTTGGAAAATTGGAAACATTCATCATCATCCAGTATCGTACATAGGCCTCCCTCTCCGACATCCACAATTCTCTATCCCTCGACACTCTGTGCCATTTTGCTTGTGGTCTGCCCTGGTTTATGGTATGTGGCCGGTTCTCGGTCGCCACTCCAGGGTACCTTTGGTCTACAGATAATCAATTGTCATTACGATATGGCCGACCCAATTCCATTTCGAATCTGTATTGCACGCTACATCGGCATCTTTTGGTCTATTTTTTTAGAAACATTTATTGACAATAAAATGATTTTCTCATGTTGATATTTTCACATAGCAGAAAAATCGAAATATATCCAGTTATATACGAGTTATATACTCGTACTATATAGAAATTTCGTACTGGTGAACGCTTTTTGCAATGCTCAGCGGTCGCAAATCCAATGCTTAGTAAAGGTCCATTTACACTGGACAGTGACCGGCACCGTAACGTCACCAACGTAGCCTTGAATTTAACCGACTCGTTTTATCAAATGCTAAAATAAAATCGGCGTCGAGAGAGTTGATAAGAGACGCGCAGATGTAAAACTGACACTTATCAACTCTTCCAACAGCGATTTCATTATGGCATTTGAGATCACGAGATTCAAGGCTACTTCGGTGACGTTTCGATGCCGTTACGGTCACTGTCCAATGTATATGAACCTTAAGTTTGCATTAAAACTATTTAAAAACCCTTATTTAAGAAAAACTTTATTATAGACGTAGCCAATAAAACATTTACGAACAATATATTCATTATTATCATTTGAAAAACTTTTTGGAAACATTTTATTATATTATCACAACATTTTTTTGCACTTTTCACAAACATGTTTAGGGACATAAAATTCCATTCTTCAGTGTATGAATTTTAACAGTGAAATGAAAGAGAGTAATTACTTATATACTAAATGACGAGTGGAAAAGTGGAGAGGGGAAAAATCGAATTTAGCGGCAGGGTAAATTGTTGCTTAGTTGGAATTATGAGACAGGGGAAATAAATCAATTATGGGACTAGAAGTTAAGTTTAGTAATGATTTTAGTTTCATTTAGTTACTCATAGTTAACCTCATTATCATGTCGGAAATTGCTAACATGTTCATTATCTTACATGCTCACATATTTATTACCTACACGTATATTATATGTGTGATGAAGGAAGGGGTTATATATTATAAATATGTATGTATACGGATCATGTACCACCCCGATCCTTCTTACTACTTTAACAGATATTCTCGAGAGAATCATAAATCCTTTCTACATTAAAATGAAGGTACCCACATCCTTACACTAGGTTATATATAATATTAATCGAAAATTCTCCACGTGGTTGGATTCTTTTAATATTTTATGAACACACGTTGTAATAGTTAAAATTTATATAATTAAGAAAACTTATAATACGAGTATATATGATGGTTTGTACATAGAAAAAATTAATGAAGAAATAATGATAAAAGAGAGTATACGTTTACCATGCAAATGGAACAAGAAATAAATGAAGACCTAGGAAAGCGTGGCACAATAAAATTAATCAAATATTAAATATCAGTCACGCGAGGAGTTGGAAAATCGACACGATATACAAATCGTCACCTGAGAGTAAGAGGGTTCCAACTAACAAAATTTCACATTTGCCTTTTTTTCGTGAAAAGGGTTTTTACTAACCTTATCTATACGTACAATTAAAAAAAACATGTAATAGTATCATCATTTTGATGTTACGAAAATAATCAAGTTTCATCTGATTATTCAAAACACACGATTCACTGAAGAAGGATTTATTTAAACTTAGAACTTTATTATTCCAACTGTTGCCAGACAAAATTTACACATTTCTCGGTAAAAGAATCTCTGGAAATTGGAATAAAACCCTTTTATTCCAAGATACACCACCCGAAACCAACAAAACTTTGACTTCATTTTTCTCAGCTTTTTACTTTTGTCAGTTGGAACCTTCTTACTCTCAGGTGACGAAATGTCGAAAAAGCGAGGAAGTATGTCTGGAAATAATAGTGTGGCGATCAATTCTCTCTGCCTTTCCCTTCGGGGAGACGTTGTGATTGTTAGTTAGTTAATTAAACCCCAAAAAATCTATGACCGGTTTCATAATCCACAGTACTCTCTATCCGGGTGCAGTGATATATAAACTAAAAAGATCTATTTTAAACAATAAATGCATAAACGTAATCAAAATAATACTCTCTTTATTCATTTTACAATTACATCAACAATATACATGTACCATAAAAATGGAAACTTTCAGATATCACCTGGACCTAAGATATTTAAAATAATTAAATTCATCTAACAACAAGTGATCCATTTTTTATTTTAACATTGTACAGTATCATTATGAATATTCATAATAAAACTTTACAATGTCATAATCATCATCATGCGAGCAGTCGGAAGAATTGATGGCTGGCTATATGAATGTGGAGGAAGCTAGAGTCGTGTGTCAGGATCGAGTAATGTGGCGGTCCATTTTCCGGTCCGTTGTTATCATGATCATATCATTATATGCTCTTTAATTATACATAACTTTCCATATATATATATATTAAATAAATAATCTTTTAGAAACGCTAAGCACTTATGGACATTAGAATATATTGAATCATTGAATTTCAACTCCTACAATTTATATTCCCGTCTGGCAAGCGTGGCGTTGTAATGCCAACCACCCCCCGTATGACATGTCATACATGGAGAAGTATGGGGGAGGCCTTTTTCCAGCAGTGGACGACAACGGCTGTTAAAGAAAAAAAAGATACTATATAAACTTTTCATTTAATAATGTTGATGTAGTTACCAGAATATGCCAGCGATCTGCCGAAATTATTATATATATATATATATATATATATATATATATAAAAAAATAATAATAATAATGATACTAATAATAAAAATAATGATAATATTAATAATAATCATAATAAAAATACATTATTTATAACGAACTTTAACCAAAAAAATATCAATAAACAATTAATACGAATGAAAAGGTAAACGATTTTTTGTATATATTTTATGGATATGACATGTTTCGCCTTTCTAAGGCATTTAGAATGTACTACTAATTTAATAAGGAGTTTAACATCCGTGTTCAAGAATCAATAAATTAAATTAATTTAAAACTCATCGTTGTAAATTACTACTATAAAACATTAATTGTTTAAAGAAATGTACTACTTAAATAAAGTAAATAAGATTTTCTTCGTAGCCACAAGGCCAGGAAATAAGAAACAGGAGAACCCCTCTGTATAATCACGGTCAGATTTAAAAATGGAAAAGTATAAGGAATACGTTGCAATGCCGAGTTCATATGATACCAGCACGACTTACTAAAATAAATATAAGTTTTCAGTGGAAGGAGCTTAGTGCATGGAAGCAATTGCTGCAAATAAATGAAAAGCAAAACGTCGAGAACCCTAACAAAATTTAATAAGAGTCAAGCGAAGATTGAAATATTCATTGAAGAACTTAAAAAGAAACAGAAATTCGCAAGTAATTTTATTTCCACAAAGTTTTCAATTAAAATATTTGTCTTGATGATTATACGTTCAATATCGGAGCCGATTTTTGATAGCTTTAAAGTGACAAGTGTTTGAAACAAAGTATTATATAAAACGGAATGAGTCAAACGTTATAATCTTCTTCTTAAATAATGAAAACAAAAAAAAAATTATACAAAATTTCTTTATTACGAGTATTATATATGTAGTGTGCTTCCAGTTGTGTTTATCGTCGACCGGTTTCAGCAGCTTGCTTCCATCTTCTGGTAGAATCATTCATCTTCCAGAAGATGGCAGCAAGCTGCCAAATCCGGTCGACGATAAACACAAGTGGAAGCACACTAAATATATAATAATAAAGACATTTTGAATAAAAAAAAATTGTTTTCAATATTTAAAATGAACTACTACCATAAAAATTAAATTAAAAATATTAATTATTTGGTCATCTTCTTATTCTTCTTACTTTTGGTCGTATGACCTGTTTATGACGGTGAGCTGTCCTGGGATGATGATGTCCAGCCATCTCTCCATCTTTTTGGCGGCCTTCCTGGTAATTTCTTGCTGCTTGGGTTTTCATCTTTAACAATTTTTGCAATTCTTGTATTCCCCATGCGGTCCACGTGGTCTCTCCAAAAGCGCCTTTTGTTACTTCCCTATCTTACTATGTCCTCAACACCACAGAAAGACCATATCGTTTCATTTCTGATCCGATCTTTGAGGGTTTTGCCTGCGATGGAGCGCATGGTTCGCATTTCTGATACTCTCAGAAGGTTCTTAGTCCTATTGGTATCGGCTCTGACTTCTATTCCAAACGTCATGATAGGGCGGACGCATGCCTTGTATCTTGACTTTACATTTTGTTTCACCATATGGTGTCCCGTAAGCAAGCGTTATAATATATTAATTAAATGTCTTCTATATTCCCCATCACTTTGTGGTCATCCGAGAAAAAAAAAATCCGAAAAACTACGAGTGACCCAAAGAGCCATGGAAAGAGCCATGTTAGGAATAAGTCTTAGAGACAGAGTCAGAAACGATACGGTGAGAGAGAAAACAAAGGTCACTGACATCATCCACCGGGTGGCGACTCTAAAATGGCAATGGGCGGGTCACGTAGCCAGTAAACCGTAGACGGCATAGAGAAGTGCAGGGCGACCGTAACTACGGTAGAAAGATGTTCTGAACAGACACGTCGGAATAACCTAGATGCAGTCTGCATAAGACAGAGTGACACGTAAGCGAATGGAGGAGGCCTTTGTCCAGGAGTGGACGGGAATAGGCTGAGAAAGAAGAAAAAGAAGATAAATGTAATCTAGACGCATTTGTTTGATAGTAATAAGTGTGTTACTAGTACCATTAATCGGGTGGTGGTCTAGGGGATAGAACGCTTGGCTCCTGATCCAGGGGACATGGGTTCAAGCCTGGACACGACCAGATTCCTTCTTCATAATAATAAGCTATTTTCTGCTCACATTGAAGATTGTAGAATAAATTCTAATATCATTGATGTAAATCCTTGATATTAGTCTTTAAAAAAAAAAAAAAAACGTCAGCTATCTTATAAGAAAAATTTAAATTGGAAAATAACCTGTCATTTAAAACGTCAAATTATGCACGATGGGCGAAGACGTCGCGGAGGGCTCAGGGGGGTTGAAACATTATGTGCTCGAGGGGCGACGTTCCAGTGATTGTGTTTTCAGAAATTTATTCACAAGGAACTCTTAGACCTATTTTAAAATGTACATAATGGCGATTGTGAGTCAGGGTCTGATTTATTCAGTCGGCGCCTCAATCCCTGCCTGCGTGCAGCGATTCGATCAAGCGGCAATGTAATCTTTACACAAAACTAAGCCGTTGCATTGTTACTACGAATTTACGTTGCTGTTATCGGAGTGTTTTAAGATGATTTCATGTCAAGTTTACTGTTCAGTTTTGGGTATTTGTGTCTTGAATAATAGGGTGTTTTCCTAACTGGGGTAAGGTCATTCCTATTTTGGGGGGTAGCAACACAAGTTTTAGAGTCTCTTATTAATAATTAATTTAGATAGTAGTCTGTGTGTATCATCAACATGTCGTTATTCGTTTTTTCTTGGAACTGTGAATAAAGAAAATCATGTCATTTATCATCTCAGTGGAATCGTGTCTCGCTTCCTAAACATATCGCATATTCAGTTTACTCGTAGCGCTAAGAAAATATATTACCTTAACAATATTTTGTGAAAAAATGTAAACATACTTTTCATACTTATCATATTAAGATGGTTTAACTTAAAAATTAACTAACTAACTAACTAACCATCACGCCATTTCCCCGAAGGGGTAGGCAGAGAAGATGGATCGCCACAATGCTCTGTCCTGGCATACCTCTCGGGTTTCCTCAACATTCATAGATTTTACCATGCACGCACGTCGATTATTCTGACTTCGAATGTGACCGCCTTTTAGTAATTGATTAATTTGGTCATGTCATGTTTTCCTTGGTCGTCCTCGGCTTCTTTTTCCACTCACGCTGCTTGTGTACAACTTTTTAACCATTCTACTCTCATCCATTCGTTCCATATGTCCAAACCATCTTAGGGATCCTTTTTTTAATTTTATCCATGATGCAGTCATCTGCATTACATTTCTTTTTTATTTCATCGCTCGGTATTCTATCATACAACGTTTTCACGCACATTCTTCTTAGTGATCTCATTTCTACGGCATACATTCTGCTTTCATCCTTCTTTTGTCAGCTCCAAGCTTCACTTCCATACATGAGGGTAACTTAAAAACAAGATCAATTATTATTAAACTAAGATTAAACTAATACGAAAAGTTAAATATTCGAAATAAAACTAGCATAGAAACTTGTTTTTATTTTAGTGAATAAAGAACCAATGAGTATATTTTATTATACAATTTTTCACTTATTATAACATACAATCCTTCAATAATGGAAATAATAATAATACTATTTTTTATCTTACTTATTCGTCAATTTCCGGTCGTTTCGATAGCTAGCTGCCATCCCATGGTAAATAACTTATATGAACTTCTAGATAGAAATTTAAATAACCACATCAATATTGTAATGTATTGACTAGTATACTACAGTACATATATTGATCTAGAAAAATTAAAGAGAATCAGGATATAATTAATTCAATCAATTTTAAGGTAATGTATTGCATGCTGTAGAAACAACCAACAACTGTGCGGATGCCAGGAAAATAAAGCTTGTCATTGTACTCGCATATTTTACAAAACAACAACTTGTCTTCATAAATGCGCATTGCTTAATAAAAGCATTCGAGAAGCTAAAGAAAGGAAGATCTCAACCGATTGACAGATAAATATAAAAAAAAGCTAAAATAATTTAATAATGGTAAAGATTTTTTTATTCCAAAAAAGATTATTCCAAAATAGGGGTCGCCTTATAATCAGGATCATTCTAAAGTTGGGCAAACCGTATATAAAACCCCTTAATATTTATAAATAAATAAACACTACGAGTAACGAGGGTATACCTTTATTGCTTTGTAATCTACGAATTAAAGTAAGTACTAATGAGATAGTGTAGAAAAAAAAATTCAATCTTACAGCAAAATTAGGTTCGATGTAAAATTCAAACACGTTCTCCGTTGGGTTTGTTCTCACATTCTCTCTCGGTGTAATAATGTAAAATTACTTCCAATTCCGTGTTGCCTTTAAAATAGTTAATTTAGATAATGGAAACAACATAGAAAGGTACCTACCGGTACAATAAACATTCGGAGACTGTAATTTAGATAGGTACCGACTCGTAAAATATTTATTTCGGTCATCTCCGCTTCGCGGCGCCGTTACTGGTAATACTGTAACTTTAAATCGAAAGGTTACAAGGTGAACTTGACCGAAAGTTTCGTTGCCGAAGTTCTGGACAACTCTAGAACTGATGCCATAATGAAAAACCTTGGATGAAAGAGATTACCGGAGGGAGGATTCCCTAAATTTTATAGCTAACCAAATGAAGCTGTTTTATCATGGCGAGAAATAAAATAATATTTTATTAAAGCTTACACAACCTTAATAGATGGCGCTAGTGTAGATTGAACTAAAAAATGTGAAGTGTATCCCTACATTGTAGCATATATACATCTTCCAAAAAAATTATAAGACGTGGTGGTCGTAAGAAGAGCGAAATGTATTACATAAAGCGTGCGCTTAACCCAACCAATGACAGGTCATAAGTCCTGTAAACGCCTCGAACACCATATTGTGTTTCCAATTTGCATCATCGTCTCTATTGAGATACAATTAATCCTTAAAAATGATAACCCGCAATGGGTAAAATCCAGTATTTGTCTACAAGTATTTGTATACATTAAAAATGTAAAACTATTTTACTTTTTTGTTTTTTCAAACTAGTTGTTTAAGATTGTATTCTAACTAACTAACCATCACGCCGTCTCCCCGATGGGATAGGCAGAAAGAATAGACTGCCACACTTTTCTTTCCTGACATTTCTCTCGATTACTCAACATTCATACATCTTGTCATGCACGAGCGTCCATTTCTCTGACTTCTCACGTGGCTGACATTCAATATTTGATTTATTTGATCGTGCCCTTTTTTCCTCGGTCTTCCTCTATGTCTAGTCCCATTTACATCGTTAACATAATTTTTTTACCAATTTTTCTTCATTCATTCTTTCCATATGTCTAAACCATCTTAATGATCCTTTCATTATTTTGTTCATAACACCATCATTCGCACCGCATTCACTTCTTATATTTTCATTCGACACTCTATCATACACAGAGTATCTACACATTCGTCTAAGAGATATCATTTCTACTGCATATATTCTACTTTCCTCCTTCTTTTGCCACTTCCATGCTTCGCTTCATTGCATACATAAGGGTCGGTAGAAGAACACCATTATGCACTGCCATTTGTTAATTGTATTCTTTATTTAGGTTAATAGACTTTTACTTTTAAAATTCATTTTTACGTAACCTTACATGCAGTTCGAATTTAATTCATTTTCACTATTGTATGACTATCATCTTTTTTATTTTATTTTATTTAGAATACATCTTGCCATCTATTCCAACAGGATATCAATGTTGGTCCTGTGATGAAGTCGTGGTGGTCTAGGGGATAGAACGCTTGGCTCCTGATCCAGGGGACATGGGTTCAAGCCTGGACACGACCAGATTCCTTCTTCATAATAATGAGCTATTTTCTGCTCACATTGAAGATTGTAAAATAAATTCTAATATCATTGATGTTAATCTTTGATATTAGTCTTTTTAAAAAAAAAAAAAAAAAAGTCGTCCAGCTTTCTCTCCATCTTTTTGGTGGTCAACGGCCCTCTGGAATCTCGTGCATCACGATCTTGGGAATCCTCGCTGAGTTCATCCTCTGGAAGTGGTCCCTCCAGAATGGTCTTCCCTGTTTCTCCATCTTACTATGTCATCAATATTGCAGGTATTCGCATAAAATCTATTTGTTAGGTATCCTATCTCAAGGGTACCCACAATAGGTCGAAATATTTTCATTTCTGCTTTTGCGAGGAGATGTTTTTATTTTTTTATTTATTTAAATTATATATGATTGTATTAGATAGGCCGTGGCTCTATCCCACGGCATTTCTGTTGGGAATGCTTGGAACCAATTCTTTACAGCTTCGAAGAGATGGGCATCTCATTACCCATTTCTATAAATTAATCAGGGGATATTTCGGGAACTCGGCCGTGCTAGAGGGTGTTGATCTTTTTGTCCCTGATAGATTTCTCCGGCAGCGACAACACATATTGTTTTACCTACCGGCCAGCAGAACCAATTTGCCTCTGGTGACACCGGTGGGAAGAGCAATTAGTCTGCTGAACGCGGTCTCTCTTCGGAGATCGACGTCTTTCATATTAGTGAAGGTACTTTCAGGATACAAATACTCTTGACTTTAGAAAGTATCTTGTCTTCCTAATGTCGAAACATCTCTAATGCGTTCCTGGTACTATGTTGTATTTTTATAATATTTTACCGGTACTCAATAGATGCCTTAAACATTTTCCTGTTTGTAATGTCTTTTGAGTTAATAAACTGATTTGATTTGATTTGAAATATACTTATTGTATAGTGAAAAATTATACATAAAATTATTTAAAACGTTAGTTAAACTCAGTTATAAGATTATCATATTGAAGTTGATGTCTGGAATCTGGAACCGATGTCTGGTATTTTTTTAAATGTCTTGTTAAATGTTAAGAGTCTGTTTAAATGTTAATAAAGTGTTAAATCAATTTTTAATATCCACATTCCGTCCAGCGTGGTTCAACCTCCTAGCGAAAAGCCATGGCCAGTCTGGAGTGTCTGGCTTCAGTCATTATTGGGCATAAAACTTTTGCTAGACTTGTTCGCAGTAAAGTTCGACTGAACATGAAAGTAAATATTCCCGCTCGGATTAGGAACTCAATTCGCGTGATGGACTAACACTCTCGCCGCCGTAATTAGGACGGCCGAATCAATTGAACTTGACGAGGTTACAAATCTTTCGAACTTTCAGATACTAACTATCTTCGTGACGTACGGCTATTTAACCCTCTGGTTCTACGTGATTTCAAACGGAAAAAAAATATTTGTCTTTTAATTTTTTATATACTTTGTATATACTCGTACAACACTATCTTTAAAAAAATAATATTACATATCAGACATGTTTCGGACAATCGGCCCTTCTTCAGTAATACATATTAAATAAGATGCAACGAGCTGCCGAAACCGGTCGAAGATTAAAAAAATCAGTGGATTTTAACAAAATTAGCTAAATTTAAAAAATAATTTATTTTATTTTCATTATTTACAATGAACATATACCATGAAATTTCAAATAACCATAATTAATTTTGTAATTAATACAAATGAAAACGTCTGTTTCCCAGAAGTTTTATTATATTATATGTGAATGACACGTTTCGCCTTGCTAAGACCTTGAGGTGATTACATCACAAAAACGGCGCTATAAAAGTTAGCATATTATTATTATTATTATTAAGACATTATCAAATGTATCGTTATAAAATGCGAAACATGTCACACTAGAAAACAGACGTTTTAATTTGTTTTAATCATTTAATATTGAATTTCTTGTATGTTCCCCATACTTGGTGTTGTGGATGTTTTATTTGTATTTTTCTTTTTTATGTACTTTGTGTACAAGGAAGAAGGAAAGGGGATGCATGGTGGAATGATGACGTAAAGATTGCTGTTAAAGAGAAGAAAGATGCTTGGTTGAATATGTTGTCGATAAATAAGAATGACAGAGTTAAGTATGAAAGAGCAAAAGATTTGTATAAGGTATGCAAGAAGAGAGTGAAGCCGGTAGTAAAAGCGCGGAAAGAAAAGCTGAAGGAGGAAGAAGGGCTCAAAATGACAAACAACTTCCAAGCAAATTTAAAAATGTTTTGAAAGAAGTTAAAAAAGCCCGAAATCCTCCTGATAGTGGATGTGTGAAAGCAATTTTAGACAACGAGGGAAGAATGTTAACGGAGAGTAAGATCATACAAGAAAGATGGATGGAATATTTTAAGGAGATGTATGGTGGTGATACAAGCGTGATCGAAAATATGACAGCTAGTGCGAGTGCGGGACCTATGAATGATAATATTGAAAAATAAGTACGAATGAGATGAAAAGATCCGTGAGTGCAATGAAAAGTGGAAAAGCTGTTGGGTTTGATTGTATTGCCATAGACTTTATTAAAAGCGGTGGCGAAGTGGTTTCTACATGGTTATGTAAGTTATTTAACCAGTGCTTGGAGGAGGGATATACGCCGCTAGACTGGAGGAGAGCAGTAAATATGCCCCTGTACAAAGGAAAAGGATCGCGTATGGAATGTGGAAACCACAGAGCTATTAGTCTTTTGAGTGTCGTTGGTAAAGTCTATGGCAGAATTTTAATAGAAAGAGTAAGAAAATTGACGAGTGACAAAGTTTGGGATGTGCAAGGTGCCTTTATGAATGGCAGAGGATGTATGGATCAAATTTTTGAACTTCGTACATTGACAGAGAAGTTTCTGGCCAAAAATCGCAAACTTTTCTGTGCATTTGTCGACTTACAAAAAGCATATGATTACGTTAATAGAGAAAAGTTGTGGAAAATATTGTCTGAATATGGAATAAGTACAAAACTGATCACGGCCATTAAGTCACTATACACGGAAAGTACTGCTAGTGTCAGAGTAAATGGAGATCTTACAGCCTGGTTTGATATCAATAAAGGTGTCAAACAAGGTTGCGTAATGTCCCCGTGGTTATTTAATCTGTATATGGACAATTGTATGAGAGAGCTAAAAGGGTTGGATGTAGGTGCCAAAATGAGCGGAGTGTCAGTAAGCTGTCTCTTGTATGCGGATGACGCTGTCCTACTTGCTGACAACGAGTATGAACTACAAGTCCTGGTGAATTGTATGTATGAGGTATGCATGCGAAATGATCTGATGATGAATGTTAATAAGTCCAAGGTAATGATTTTTGAAAAGGAAGAAACCATGACAGTCTGCAACATTAGCGTGAATGGTGAAAACTTGGAGCAAGTAGTTGAGTTTGTGTATTTAGGTAGTATGTTTACAAGAGATGGGAGAGTGGAGAGGGATATTGAAAGAAGGGCTGGGGCAGGCAACAAAGTGAATGGTGCACTTAAAGTTGTCATCGCAAACAAAAACCTATCCAAAAAAGCTAGAATGGCAGTGCACAATGGTGTTCTTCTACCGACCCTCATGTATGGAAGCGAAGCATGGAACTGGCAAAGGAAGGATGAAAGTAGAATAAATGCAGTAGAAATGAGATCTCTTAGACGAATGTGTGGATATTCCGTGTATGATAGAGTGTCGAATGAAAATATAAGAAGTGAATGCGGTGCGAATGATGGTGTCATGAACAAAATAATGAAAGGATCATTAAGATGGTTTGGACATATGGAAAGAATGAATGAAGAAAGAATGGTAAAAAAATTATGTTAATGATGTAAATGGAACCAGAAATAGAGGAAGACCGAGGAAAACGTGGCACGATCAAATAAATCAAATATTAAATATCGGCCATGTGAGGAGTCAGAGAAATCGACGCGCGTGCATGACACGATGTATGAATGTTGAGGAAGCGAGAGAAATATGTCAGGAAAGAAAGGTGTGGCAGTCCATTCTTTCTGCCTACCCCTTCGGGGAGACGGCGTGATGGTTAGTTAGTTAGTTAGTTAGTTATGTACTTTGTATAGGTACAACAACAACTTTAAAAAATAATTAGTATCAGGCATGTTTCGGACAACCCGGTCCTTCCTCAGTGAAATTATGTATTCATAATATTTGTTATAACAAAAGCATAAACGTTCCAAAATAAATCTTTATAACATCTGTCAAAACTGATCATATTTTAACAATTTCATAATATTTTAAATATCTTTATAATATCACTGAGTTGTCCAAAACATGTCTGATATTTAATTTTAATATTTTTGTAAGTTAGTGTTGTATATAAAGTATATAAAAAAGAAAAAGACAAATTTAATATTGAGTTTAACATCATTGTTCAAGAAAAAATAAAAATCTATTATAATAAATTCCTCATATACGAGTATATAACAAAACCAGCTATATAATTCACGCCTGTTGTATAATGAAAAACATAGGGTTTTTCTAATCTTACATGCAATGATAAGCTTTCTATAGCAAAGATGAGGTCCTTTTCATTGCTGCTGTACAGACCTGAGATCGTTACGGTGTCGTTGAAAGGGTTAAAATAGTTTTGATCAAAACTGTCTAAAATGTACCTTCTTAGAGTTTATATTCATGTAAGAATGGTGGAGGGTGTTTGCAAATCTAAGGTAAGATCACATTTAGATAACGATCCTACTGCGGTCCTTGCGTAAGGAAGGTCAAGGGTAAAAGTTCTTTAGGGACACCATTAGTCCTAAACAAAAGTTTGGGGTCAATTGCACGACTTTTAATCTATGTTATGACTTGTTTTAGGCGTGATTTTATCTACTGAATTACTTCGATAGAGACGTGCTTAATTATAGCAAAACATGAACTTTGTGAGTTTACCAAACTTCGTAAGTAAATAAAACTTCTACTTTCTAATGATAACTTTTCTTTTTATGAACAAAATATCTATCAAAAGCTAGCAATTAAGATACAAAATAAAATATAAGTTTGTATCGTTCTCCCGATGATGAAGGTGTAAGGCCTTCGAAAAATGTCGATAAAAATAAACACAAAAGTAGAAAAAAACGAGTTTTAATTAATTTAAAAATTACGTATTCATAAATAAAGAAATAAGTACTGACACGTGGTTTTGAAACTATTACCTTTAATTCCTTGAGTAACACGGCAAGGAATTAATGGATCAGAGAAAGTATTAAAGTTGCCGACATAGTATGCATAATTGCATCGTTTTAGTGGAATTGTTCTGACCATATAGTGAGGACAACAGATGAATAGTAGAATAGACGCATCCTGAAGTAGCGTCCGAGAACCGGCTATGGAAACCCGGGCAGATTACTAGAAAGATGGTCTGATGATATTAATTAAGGGAGGCCTACGTTCAACACTGAACCATGAATGACTGATGAAGATGAGAAAGCATATATGGTCCAGTCACATTAGCGGTGAACCTCGGAATGAGATATAATTAGCTGGAAACTCGTATACACCTTCATTTTGGCGTTCTAAAAGTTGTCTCAAAAGTCTCATAAAATCTCGTGTCTTCTTCGTAAATTATTCAAGGTCACAAAAAACAATTTTTGACGATTAACAAGGTTTCTATAGCTCCAATGATGTTAACATAAATATACGAGTATTATAAAATTTTAGACTATAAAATTTGCGACAAATTTTGTTCCAAACATTTAAAATATACACAATAAGTAATATCATTAAATGAGTGTTTAATTACACAAGTAAGATTGAGGGTGGACGAGGTGTTGGGAGAAGGCGGGTTTCCTGGCTGAGGAACATCCGAGAGTGGACGGGGCTATGGACTGTGGGGGGAGCTGTTCCGAGCTGCCCAGGACGGGGAGGCCTACTCAACGTTGGGGAGACCTGACAGGACACGGAAAGAAGAATATTACACAAAGAAAGGAAGTATTATTAAATGAATATATGAGATACATATACCAAAATTTGTCGCAAATTTTATGCTCTACAATTTTCATAATAAATGTTAACATCATTGGAGCTAAAGAATCCTATATAATCGCGAAAAAACGGTTTTTGTGACTTTTGACCTTGAATAACTTTTGTTTAGCTTCTTTAGTTAACGTCCATGCTTCACATCCATAGGTCATCACAGGTAACACACACTTATCCAGCACTTTTGTTTTTAATTTTGTGGCATGTCCGACTTGAAGATGTTGCCAAGCCCTCCGAATGCAGACGAACCGACCTATGTTCTTCTATCAATCTCCTTGACTTGACCCCCTCTTACAAAAACCAACAGATTACCACGGTACACTTATTCATCTATCACTTCTACATTTTTATTATGAATTTTAATGTCTTCAATTTGTGTGTTAGTCAATATTTTTGTCTTATCATATTCATTTTAAGGCCAATTTTTTAGATGATTCATTTAAAGCTTCCATCATTTCTTGGAGTTGCTCGGGAGACTCCGACAACAGAATTATGTCATCAGCGAATCTCAAGTGAGACAAATATTCTCCGTTTATGTTTAATTCGTGGTTCGTCCAGTCCAGTGTCTTAAACATGTCTTCCAATACATTGGTAAACAGTTTTGGAGACGAAGTGTCTCCCTGTCTGACACCTTTTTGGATCTGTGTACGGTTTGTCAAATCATGCACGATGACTTGTAAGTTTGCATTTGGATAAATTTATTTTATGATATTAATATATCTATTGTCGATGATAATTTATAAAGTGCCATTTTCGTGAGAGAAATTGTTCGTGCACCATTTCAGCGTACAATTGATAAATGAAACCATTAAATTTCCTACTCGAGATTGAATTAAAAACCGACACACAAAGTTTAACCACAAATTTAAATTAATATACAAATTTATGAGGCTCTTAACCTAATTTAATTCCGACGAGATAATCTGCCGCGTCCCAAAATGTTATGCAAACTCAGTACTCCCGATCTGCGGTTTGAGGTTATACCGAACCGAACGAGTCGTACTTCGGAAGTTTTCATTGGTCACTCTCGTCCTAAATACTTGGAGGGAAAAAACTCTTTAACGTCTACTTATGTCCCGAGTTTATACAGAGTGGTTGTAATTGGGTTCAATCGATAAATAAATAACACCATGTACATCATTGATTTTTATTTTTGATTGAAGGTTTTAACAAACTAATACGAATGAAAACGCCTGTTTTCTAGAAGTTTTATTATGTTTAATGGGAATGATATGTTTCGCCTTGTCTAAGCAATCATTCAATGTAAAGAAGTTTTGTCTCACAACTGAAACATGTCTGTAAAAAGAAAAAAATATTTATTACTATTTTTCTTTTTTAATATTAAAAAAACCAAAGTATAAAGATATGTTTCGGACAAACAGTTCTTCAGTAAAGATACATATTTATAAATTAATTGTAAAATTGTTGTTGTTTACATGATCTGACAGATGTTATAAAGATTGATTTCGGAACGTTTATGCTTTTGTTATAATACAATAAATATTATGATTCAATTTAAAATTTGAAATAATAATTTAAATTATTATTTAAAAATTTCGATTGAATCATAATATTTGTTATAACAAATGCATAAACGTTCCAAAATCAATCTTTATAACATCTGTCAGATCATGTAAACAACAACAATTTTATAATTATTTTTATAAATATGTATCTTTACTGAAGAAGGACTGTTTGTCCGAAACATGTCTATATAATTTTATTTTTTAATATCAGTGTTGTATATGGATATATGATATGTGTTGTATATAAAAAAGAAAAATAGAATTAAACCATCATAACAACACAAAGTATGGCGTATATAGAAGGAAGAAAAAAATATTAATGAATTTACTCAAATCTCTCGATGGAAGTTCATTTTAAATAACTATGTCGATGTCAGTCAGTCCGGCGAAACCAGTTGCTATCGAAATAAAGACAAAAGTGGAAGTAGTTATTGAAAACATCGTTTTATTTAATTATAATGAATAATAAAGTGCAATTCTGTTGAATTATAACTCAAGATTTTAGCGATTTTTATAACATATTATATAAGCACCTATCTTTTCCATATTTTTTATGTTCTAAACCGTTTTCTATAATGTGAAGTCATCTCTATTCGTAAGTAAACGCCGATCTCTTCGATTTTATGTCAGTTCGTGACTTCTCATTAGTTTGGAATTCATCTTGTCACGACATGTTGTCAGATAGCGTCTCTTACTTTTTTAAAAGATCTGTATCGAAGGGGTTAACTTCACGATACGAAACGAATTTATTCGATATCTTTTTCTTCTGGTAGCTCGAAACAGTTCCTCAACGTTTTTTTTAAACCAAAGCTGTTCATTTAATTTCCAATTATCGGTTGTTGGCTGCTTTTTATTATCTTTACTACGTTTATTGGTCAAAAACAATATTATATCAATAATAAATATATTATAGCATATAGAGCTATGTTTACGTTTTATTTTTTCAGCCAATCTTACTCCACTGCTGGATATAGGCCTCTTCTCAACTTATTGATCGCTAAACTGTGGAATTCCATAGTAATATTCTTAGGAAATTGAAAATAACTTTGTTTAATCCACAAAATATTAAAAAACACGACATGTTTCGAAGGATACCTGCATCTTCAGGTGTAAAAATATAATAAAATCTAAACAAATAAAAGATTAATATGAAAAAACGCATATAAAGAAACAATACATTTAAATTTAAAAATTAATAATTATTTTTTATCAGTAAGAACTAATAAACAATAATAAATTAATGAAAATTCTAAAAAAAAACAGATATATGCCAAAAAAGTTATGTATATAAAATTAAATGTAAGGATTGTGATGCTTTTCAATCTTCTTGAATACCTCTGATACCAATATTTAAATTCAGTAAATTTTACATAAATATTTGAAGATTATTTATGTATACAATCATGTTTACCACCCAATCATGTTTATATAAAGGACTAAGTTGACAATAGTGTCACCAGTCTGTCGATGCCAGCGAACCCGGCGAAACCGGTCGCTGTCGAAATAAAGACGAAAGTAGAAGTAGTTAAAAAAACATCGTTTTATTTAAGGATTAATTTTATCTCAATAGAGACGAAGATGCAAACTGGAAACTGAATATGGTGATCTAGGTGTTTACAGGACTTATGACCTGTCATTGGTTGGGTTAAGCGCACGCTTTATGTAATTACAACATTCCCCATTCCACCTTTCTTATGACCACCATGTCTGACAAATTTTTGGAAGTTGTATATTAGGTCCTTACCCTTCAAGTCCCACCTTTCAAGCTTTTTCACCTTCCCAATTTGCTTCAAGTGGATAAAAACAGTTTTATCACTAACACCGCAGCCTGCAGCTAACTCGGACGTGGTTTGCGATGGATCCGCTTTCACAATAGCCTTCAATTCTTCATTATCAACTTTGGTCTCCGACCGTCCACGGAGCTTGTTCTGCAGGTCGAAATTTCCAGAACGAAAACGTTGGAACCAAAAACGCAATGTGTTTTCTTTTGCGGCACCGTCGCCATACACATCATTAATCTTTCAAGCCGTTTCTGCAGCACTGGTGCCACGGTGGAACTCGTACTCGTAAATAACGCGATAATTCAAGTTTTCCATTTTGTAAACTGAGTGACACAAAGAAAAAAAACAATTGAGGAAAAAACAAATGAATTATAATTTTCGAAACACAAATACTTGAGTAAATAGCTGTATAAATTTGAATTTGGAATTCCGAACCAAAGAGAAGATATTTGAGATCAAAGTTGCCAGTACGGCAAAACGCCAATTTCATATGTAAGGATGTTAATATCCAACACCACAATTCATATGTCAGTTTCAATGCGCCATCTACGAAGATTAGATTTAAGCATTAAGCAGAAGATCTTTATAACGCAATGTCAAAGGCTACCGCCTATTAACGCACTGCTAGATAACGCCTGGAAATGTCACTCCAATTTATATGCTAACTTAGACCAGTTTTTTGTTACATTCAAAATCGTTTTATTTAATTATTAGTTAATAATGACTTAAGTTTTCATTAAGAATTGAGAATTTGAATTACAAACACTGAAAAATTATATTAAACCAATCGAAACGTTCTCAATTAATCCGGACGCTTTGCTTCGCGTGTGATATATTTTTTTAAAATTGCAAATGATTAAATATAATGTTATCGCTACTTTAGCAAGGGAAGCCCTGATAATATTGAACGGCCATAAAATTTTATATAAAAAATATTCACAATGGCAAGGGTTCAGCGGATAGCTGTCAAATTACGTAGATTATTAAATAAAATGTCACGAGGGAATAAAACATGGGCTTCGCGGGTACCTACTTATCTAAAGGAGACTTTCAATAGGTTGCCCTTATAAAAAAAAATGATGCCATATAAAGAGTAGGTAGGTAGGTTCGACATTTTATTTGGTGCGTTATTCAATAATACTTCTTCTTCTTCAAGTGCCCTGTCGGGTCTCCCCAACGTTGGCGATCACCTCGGCGAACCTGTCCCTGTCCTGCGCCGCTCGGAACAGCTCCTTCACACTTCGGATGCCGGTCCACTCCCTCACGTGTCGCAGCCAGGACATTGGTCTCCTTCCGGGCCCTCGGCATCCCTCAATTTTTCCTTCCAATATCAGTTAGAGAAGGTGGTACTTTTCCCCACGCAGTATATGACCCAGATGAGATGAGATCTTTCGAACCTTGATACTTGATAACAGTTCCCTGTCAACTCTAGCTCGCCTCAGGACTTCGGTATTCGTAACCATGTCTGTCCAGGGAACTCTGAGCATTCGGCGATGGAGCCACATTTCAAATGCTTCCAGTCTGTTCATTGAGTTAACTTTCAAAGTCCACGTTTCACATCCGTACAATAAAACAGACCACACATAGCATTTGATCATTCTCTGGCGGAGTTTCAAGTTTACGTTATCATTTTAGAAGAGTGATTCATTTTATAAAACGTAGCTCTTGCTGCCTCGATTCTGCATTTTATCTCTACATCTGCATTTTAACTTTAAATATACAAATTAAACGTTGCAACATAATGTAAACTAGTTGTAACCCATAAAATATTCACAGAAGTTAACCAGATTCTACATTAAGTTTCATTGTTTGTTTTATGTCATACAACAACTATTGAAATTTCTTGGTAGAAGTTCATTGTAAAAAAAACATATATATAAATATTAATTTAACTAACTATCATGTCGTTTCTCCGGAGGGGCAGGCAGAGGGGATGGGCCGCCATACTACTCTAGCTTCCTCCACATTCATACATCGTAACATGAACGCACGTCGAGTTTTCCGACTTCTAATGTGGCCGTCTTTTAGTGTTTGATTAATTTGATGGTGCCACGTTTTCATCGGGCTTCTTCTATTTCTAGTTCAATTTACATCGTTAACATATTTTTTTTATTGTTTTGTTGAAACGCTCTTTACATCATTACAGCGCGAGCCAAATCGATGTAAAGGGTATAGCTATCATATTGATTCTAGGGACATAGGTAGCTAATCTATCGCCATTTTATTGTTACGTGAAATCTACACCAGACCAATGACAGTGTGACAATTACACTACCGTTGCCGGGAATCGAACCTGGGACCTTCGGGGTGGTAGTCAAAGCACTTACCACTCGGCCACGAAGGTCGTCCTCATCCTTTCTTTATTAATTCTATCTATGTGTACATAACATCGCAATGTTTATTTCATTCTTTTTATTTTGTTTTTTTATTATTATTGAGCGTAACAAACAGCGAATACAGTATTCAAATACAAAAACACAGAGACAACAAAACATGGCCAATACATACTACCACAAATATTAAATAACAACTGACATAAGGTTAAATATATCAGAATAATAAAGTAATAATTTAATGAGTCAAAGAGAAAAATAGTAGTACTAGTATTAGTGAACAATCAAAGATAAAATATAATAAAAGAATTTAAAAAAGAAAAGAAAAAGTCTGCAATAATACTTTAAATGTTTACTCAACTCTCAATAACTTATATCAGCGTTTATAATTTTAATATACAAACAGAGATGGGCGAGTGGAGAGGGATATTGAAAGAAGGGTTGGGGCAGGCAACAAAGTGAATGGTGCACTTAAAGTTGTCATCGCAAACAAAAACCTATCAAAAAAGCTAGAATGGCAGTGCACAATGGTGTTCTTCTACCGACCCTTATGTATGGAAGCGAAGCATGGAACTGGCAATAGAAGGATGAAAGTAGAATAAATGCAGTTGAAATGAGATCTCTTAGAAGAATGTGTGGATACTCTGTGTATGATAGAGTGCCGAATGAAAATATAAGAAGTGAATGCGGTGCGAATGATGGTGTCATGAACAAAATAATGAAAGGATCAATAAGATGGTTTGGACATATGGAAAGAATGAATGAAGAAAGAATGGTAAAAAAATTATATGTTAATGATGTAAATGGAACCAGAAATAGAGGAAGACCGAGGAAAACGTGGCACGATCAAATAAATCAAATATTGAATGTCGGCCATGTGAGGAGTCAGAGAAATCGACGCGCGTGCATGACACGATGTATGAATGTTGAGGAAGCGAGAGAAATATGTCAGGAAAGAAAAGTGTGGCAGTCCATTCTTTCTGCCTACCCCTTCGGGGAGACGGCGTGATGGTTAGTTAGTTAAAAGAAAAAGTCGAGGACCGTAGTTTCATTCGCCCCGAAGGGTTGTTCCAACATTAAAAAAAAATCACTTTCATTAAGATTTTGTACATAGCGTATATCCGGTACACTGCCACATTTTGAGCGTAGTTGGTCCGATAATTTTATTCATATCACTTTATATTTTTATTCGCTAATCAGATTATATGGGAATGAGATTTTATAATGTTTTAAAATTCGAAACATGTCATTCTCATAAAATTAAGTAAAAAAGAAGAAGTTATTCATAGAAACGAGAGCTGACACCACCAGAATAAAAAGTCTCACAAGAACCACAGAAATGAATACTCTCCGATCCGTTGCGGGAACGACACTCAGACAGAATAAGAAATTCTGAAATAAGAAAGATCTGTAATGTAGAAGATGTCGTGCGATGGGGAAGACTGAGAAGACGCTACTGGAGAGATCATGTGGAAAGAGCATGTTCTGAAAGAGTGATAAATACAGCTGCAAATAAAGTACCAACAGGAAATCGACTGGCAGGAAGACCACCAAAAAGATGGCGAGACAGTGGGACATCTGTATCCCAGGAACAGGCTCCGAGAAAGAACAGGACACAGTCCTAAATAAAGCAGAAGAAGAAGATGAAGAGGTTATTCATATATCTACTTACGAATTAGAGCTATTTATCATTGTAATATCTCAGTTGAAATTACGATCTACCATAAGATAAGTAAGGAAACTGATTAAGTATAAAGAAGGTTTCCCGTGTAAACCATCATTCAATGTCAAGTTTGTTGTCATCTCAGGTTCAGTACATTTGAATATTAGACATTATGATAATATATTTTATGCCTCCACCCCTGAATAGCAAGTACTTATCTCTTCCCCTACCCATTATATTACGAATCCTATTTACATAATACGTAATCTGTACCCACCTACAGAAGATAATATATAATATTCTTATCTCCCCAGGAAGAACGCGCATAATAGTATTTTACAGAGATTTGCACGAATAGAAGTTTGTCTTTTCTATTGAAATGTTATCTTGAATCATCATTTTAAATGCTTATTTTTGTTTAAATATTTCCACACCTAAAAGCGATTTTATTAAATCCTTATTTTAAAATATAAACAATTGTTAAAATGAATAAATAATTAAACATTGAATAAATTATTATAATAAATAAATATATTATTTATTACGTTTAATAATTGTTAAAATTAATAAATAATCAAACATAAAAGAATCAAATTTAAAAAAAAAGTGGCAATGAGGTTCGCAACCCATCACACCGCGTCTCTTGAGGGGGCGAAAAGAGAAGGATGGAGTGCTTCATCGGTTAAAGTGTGGCAGTCCATTCTTTCTGCCTACCCTTTCGGGAAGACGGCGTGATGGTTAGTTAGTTTTTATTTATTTTTAATAAATTGGAACTTCTGTGAAATCTGGGAGTGGTAATTAATGAACTGGTAAACTAACTAACTAACTATCACGCCGTCTCAATCAAATGAGTAGGCAGAAAGAATGGACTGCCATAATTTTCTTATTTTCTTTCCTGACTTACTCTCGCTTCCTCAATATTTATACATTGTGTCATGCACGCACGTCGATTTTTCCGACTCCTTACGTAAACTCAACATTTTACTTAAATTTATTTATGGAATAATAATTTAATAAAACGATGTTTTTTTACTACTCCACTTTTGTCTTTATTTCGACGAGTCTATCGATTCCATCGAGCCTGGCGAAGCCGGTCGCTGTCGAAATAAAGACAAAAGTGGAAGTAGTTAAAAAACATCGTTTTATTTAATTATTATTTAAAATGAACTTCCATCAAGAGATTTCAGTATATTCATTTGATTATCTTATTTATGGAAGTTAATTTTAGACAGTGATCAGTCTTTAGATGCCAGCGAGCCTGCCGAAATCGGTAGTTGTCAAAATAAAAACAAGAGTCGATAAATTTAATTATCAATCAGATTTATTTATTTTTTCTAAAATAAGGATGTACTCGTAAAACTACATATATTATAACAAAAACGACTAGAAGTTTTATTATATGTAATGTAAATAAGATTTGATAATGTTATAAAAAGGTGAAACATGACATTTCTATAAAATTTAATAAAACTGGCGTTTTCGTCATATTAAAAATATTTGGTGACATTTTTAAACCAACTTTAATTTTTTTAAACGTTGTGATCTCTTTGCAAAACAATAACCCAAAAAATATACCAGAAAAAATATTTTGCAATATGACATGACATTAGTTTTCGTTCTGAAACAGGTCGGAATTAAATGTGACAAGTAGTAAAAAATGTATGTGTATAAATAAATCAAATTGATAAATGAGGTATTTATTATGATTTATGAATGTAAAATATGGTGTTGGATATCTCCATATATCTCACTGAATTATTATATTATCTATTGAATATGAAATTACAAGGAATTCAATTAGGATAATGTAAATATTAAACTGCAACATTTCAAGCATTATTGAAATCATACGATTATACACATTTTGAAATCTCGCTGGGATATGACCTAGTTTGGCCATTATCAAAAGCCATTTAAAACGGTTCAACGAGGAACACGATTCTACATCGAACAACGAACAACGTATATGTAATAGTTTAAAAAAACAAAATTTTGATACATCTCCCATGCATGATGCCAATTAAATTTCATTTAATGAACAGTGGCGTTTCTACCTTCTTCTTCTTCTTCTGATTGTAGATCTTGCGATCTGTTTATGAAGGATATCAGCTTTCTTCCTGTGATGAAGACGACCAGCTTCTCTCCATCTCTTGTTCGTTCTGGTGGTCGACGGCCCATCTGGAGTCTCATGCATCACTGTCTTATGAATTCTTGCTGGATCCATTCTCTCGATGTGGTCATCCAGAATCATCTTCTCTGCCTACTCCATCTCACTATGTCTTCAATTTTGCAGTATTTGCGAATTTCTTCATTAGGTATCCTATCTCTAAGGATTCTTCCCACAGTAGGTCGCAATGTTATCATTTATACTACTCTTACGAAATTTTTCTAACATTCTCTCTGTCTAAACAAATTAAACAAAACGGCGAAATCACGAAAACGGCGCTATACAAATTAAACAAACAAACAAACCATCATGCCGTTTCCCCGCAGGCGTAGAAAGAGAGAATGGACCACCACAATATTCTATCCTGACATACCTCTGTAGATTCCTCCACATTCATACATCGAGTCATACACGCACGTCGATTCTTCCGGCTTCTGACATGACTAACCTTTAATATTTGATTAATTTGGTTATGCCATGTTATCCTCGGTCTACCTCGTCTCCTTACTCCATTTTCATCGTTTACGTATACTTTTTTAACCATTCTTTTTTCACCCATGTGCTCCATATGTCCGAACCAACGCAGCGATCCTTTCATAATTTTGTTCATAATAGCCTACTTTCTTTCGCTCTACATTTCTTCCTAATATCAGCATTTGAGATTCTGTCGTACATCCTTCTACCATACATACGTCTTAGGGACCTCATCTCTACCGCATTAATTCTGCTCTCATCTTTCTTCTGCCAGTTCCATGCTTCGCTTCCATACATAGGGGTTGGGACCAGATCAATCACATACAGATTTAATTCAATATCCGCGTAGTAGGCTGAGATGAACATTTGACTCCTAATTTAAGTGAGGTAGGGGATAATACTGATCTGTTCTCATTTTTTTAAAGCAGTCTTTGCTGGTATGTCTTTACTTGAATTTATTTATTTAAATTATTAATAATCTGTTTCAAAATAACAAATTGTCGAAACTACGAATTTTTATGCCGTCAGAATTTTAAGCTTCCAAAAAGATTGCTTAAGTTATGAATAAGGTAAAGGAAAAAAAGGTTGTATGAAGAATTCGACCCACGTCCTACGGACCAGAAGCTAGGGACTTCAACCGGATATTCTAAACTGAGAAGAAAATAACTTATTTAAACAATGATTTGTTATCATATGCTGAACCCCTTTTTGAAAAGTATTTCTTATTTTTCTTTTTACGACATCTTTGTTTGAAGGAGGATGATCTGGTTTACGGAAAATAATATTTCGAAAAATCAGTTGATGTTTCACCTTATTCAAAAGCACCAATTTTTTTTCACACAGAAATGTTGATTGAATGGTCCAATACCTTGCGTTCATATTTATCTTCAATTGTTTTTTTATTCGGTCATTTTAAATGGGTGTAATTAATAATAAAATCAATAATTTTTCATTATTATAGATATCAAATATTGATAATGCCAAAGTTAGGCGAAATATGTCAGTCCCATAAAATAAAATAAATATTTTAGAAAACAGAAGATTTCACTAGTTTCAATTATTTAATGTGGAGTTTTACACCATTGTTTAAGAAAAATGATTATAATAGAGATTTAAATAAATGGTCATATTCGTAGAATAGTTTTTAAATTTTCAAATCTTATCAAATAGAATAAACCGGTCGTGTCCAGATTTGAACGCAACTCCCCTAAATCAAAAACCAAGCGTTTTGTCATCTAGACCACTATTCTATATTATGTAACATACTTTATATGAAAACAAAATTTTCGTCATTTTTTGACTGTCAAATTCGATCAGTTTTAATTTACATCCCATTACAATAAGCTTTAAGGATCAGAAGATGTCACAATTAACAAAATATTCATTTTCAGGGCTAACCGAGCTTTGTGGCGAATTTTTAAAATTCCCAGCTCATACCTTTAATGTTAAGGGTTATTTATGATTTTTATGATTAAAAAAATGCCCAATACGATTCAGGTGAAATCTGTTTTTATGTCTTCATACTTACTGAGAGAGATGTTAATATTATACGTGGGGGTGTAAATGAGTGTACAAGGTCGTACAATCAATTTTATAAAACTATTGGAGAACAGACAAATCCATCACAGTCAGAAACAATTTAACCCACTCACTACCATAGTATTTCTTTAATGCACGATTACTTTGAAAAAATAAATGCCTTCAAAATAATTTGACAATTCACGAAATAATTCATTTGTATCCTTATCAGGAACAACTATTATGATCTCAATTAAAACTAAGAACAAATTTTATATTACTAAAATCTTCTTATTTTAATAGATCTGACGATCTGTGACACAGAAATCATGTCTCGTCGGATGATGAGGTCCAGCTGTCCTTCCATCTCTTAGGCGGTCTTCCAGGTGGGCGGTGTCCGGAGGGGATTTCATAAGCGGCTGTATATGCAAGTCTGTCACCATCCATGGTCCCTCCAGTATCTTCTTCTGGATCTACTCCACTGAACGATATCCTCTATTCCGCAAGTTTTTCTTATGTCTACGTTGCGGATACGATCTCGGAGAGTTTTTCCAGTAATTGATCTAAGGGCCTTCATCTCTGATGTTCATAGTAGTCCTTTGATATCTTTTCTATAAATTCTGATCTTGCTGTCGATACGCATGTGCTTGTTCTTCCAGACCAGATTCTTCAGACATCCTGACACGGCAGAGGCTTCACTGACTTGTTGTCGTACTTCGGCATAAAGGTCATTATGGCTGCAGATCTCTACTCCCAAATATCTGAAACCCATTACTTGCTCCACAGGTCATCCATCATCAACAGTCAGCTTACATCTTGTAGGTTGACTAGATATAGTGAGCCTTTTTGCTTTGTTGACTGATATAGCCAACTACCTCTTCTATGATTTCGTCCATAATAAGATTGAACAGAAAGGGGCTCAAACTATCTCCCTGTCTTATACCATTGCTTGCAGGAATTTCTCTAGACAGTTCATTGCCAACCTTAATTTTTGTTTTGCAATTGGTATACAGATCTTGGACAGGTTTATTCAAAGTATTTTAATTATGTTTAAATAAATTAAATGTATAAATAAATACACTATACATGTAAATGCTACACCAGACCAAAGACAGTGTGACAATCACACTGCCCTCGAACTCGGAACCTTTGGAGTGGCAGTCAATGCACTTAACACAAACAAAAACTGGTCAAAATTATAGCATAAAGATTGTAGTGACATCTCCAGGCGGTTTCTAGCAATGGGCTAAAATGGCGGTAGCCTTTCACATTGCGTTAAAAAGATATTCTGCTTAATGCTTAAAATACAATCTTCATAGATGGCGTTAGTGTGTAGATTGAATAAACTACCATGCAAAGGGTGGTGTTGCAGATTGACATATATACAACTTCCAAAAATTTGCCAGACATGGTGGTCATAAAAAAAAAAAAAAAAGTGGAATGGGGAATGTTGTATTACATAAAGCGTGCGCTTAACCCAACCAATGACAGGTCATAAGTCCTGTAAACTCCTCGATCAACCATATTCTGTTTCCAATTTGCATCTACGTCTCTATTGAGATACAATTGAGCCGTCAATTATATTTATACAATAGAATAAATTGAGTAACAACACACTGGTTGAGAAAACTTTGGTTGATTTCAGCAAAAGCTTTCGTGGTTTCCCAAACGTCCATCATCGAAAATGAGTTGGATTAACTTGCCAGTGGGTATGGGGGAAAGGTTAGGAGGACTGGGTGGAGGTATGATCGTGCTGATTAGCCTCACGCAACCCCTTCCCTGAGCACGCACGGTGCACGTACTAGTCACTACATCACTACACCTCACTACAGATTAACAGTGCTGCCATTAACATGGAGGTTTTATAATAATTGGTTTTGGCCACAGGTAGGGGAGAAAATTAATTTTCGAAATGTTTTTGCTTTTATTTTGTTTTATTGTTTGTGTCAAAATGAGTGAAAGACACTATGTTAAATATACGTTTCAAAGGAGTCTCTATGTTAAATATACGTTTTCTTGGTGTGCCAAATCAGTTACTCAAACCATACAAAATTACACTGTTATCAAGTTTGACAGAAAACCATTTACTACTCTTTAAATTACGAATATATTCAGTGGGAAGGAAGGAAGTGTAGGTAGCACCTGAGCCCGAGGCGACCCAGAAATATCTTTCTCTATCTTCTTTTTAGTTTCCGCTGATAGCTTCCGCATTCCGCTGTCATTTTACTGAATTATATCTATACGTTATTGATTTTATCACGATTTAGTTACTCTTAGGTCAATTTAAAAATATTTTTCTTACAAATAACTATGTAATACTTTCAGTTCATTTGACAATCATATTAAGCATTTGAGAAATACAACATCTCAACTCAAACAATAGCCTATCTCAAAAAGGCTAAAATGGCAGTTCATAATGATGTTCTTTTACCGATCCTTATATTACCGATTAAAATAGAATATCTGCAGTAGTAATGAGATCTCTTAGACGAACATGTGAAAATACGTGTACGATAGAATGTCGAATGAAAATATTGAAGAGTGCGAATGAATGTGTAATGAACAAAATTATGAAGGATCATTAAAATGGTATAAAAACTATATGCTATCTATATATCGAAACTAAATATAGAGGAAGACCGAGGTATACGTAGCACGACATAATAAATCAAATATTGAATGTCAACCACGTGAGAAGTTGGAGAAATCTAAGTGCGTGCATGACACGATTTAAGAAAGTTGAAGAATCGAGAGTATGTCAGGAAAGAAGAGCGTGGCGGTACTTTATTTCTGCCTTTCAAAAGTTGTGTGTGTAAAAGACCTTTATTATAAACAGAGCATATTTCAATAACATACGAATATAATACTAATTATTGGTAGATTGTTTATATTATATGACATAAAGCTTAGCTCCCGATCGAAAGGACTTGGATGCAATCCTAGACGCTACTCTTTGAGCCAGCGGTTTCCAACCTGGGAAGCGCTAAAAAAACAAAAATGTTCGTATCATAATATCTACAAATCAATAAAACTCCGCATCGAAACCGGAAACCTTATAACATAACCTTGTTATTATTATGTTAATTGTAATTTACAATTGTTGAATATAAATTAAATAAGCACAAAAGCCCGGATCGTCCAGCTGACAACATGTGCACGATCTAAAAAATAATTATGTGTTATATTATTTTTACTTTGTTATATTATTTTTATTTTATATCACTGTATTTTAAATTTATTTTGTGGGTATTGGACGTTGGATGCCTATTGGTGGCGATGAGGTTCTCAACCCATCACTCGAAAAGAGAAGGATGGAGTGCTGCATCGGTTAAAGTGTGGCAGTCCATCCAGGCAAACCTACTCCTTCGGAGAGACGGCGTGATGGTTAGTTAGTTAGTCAGTTAATTGTAATTTACAGTTTTGTTGTTGTTGTAAAGTTTTTATTATTTAAAACTAAAAAATAAAAGACAGAGAGGCGCGGAAAATCATTTTTTTCGGGGAGGCGTTGTAGCATAAAGGCTTGAATCCGCTGCTTGAAGCAATTATTTTTACTCACATTCAAGAATGTGAAATAATAGGGAGACGGCGTGATGGTTAGTTGGTTAGTTTTACAATTTTCTGTTTTTATAGGTTATGTCCGAGCCAAATCCGGCAACTGCTTGGAACTCCATTACTTTACGTACCCACATAATAGTTTGTGTCTGCGTAACTCTGACATTGTGTGAAATTTGCCACGCAGAAAGGAACAGTGTCGGAAACGACCCGTTTACGGTTCGCATCGGATACGCTAGATATGCGGTGACCCTTATTGCCATTCCACCATTTTTATTTCTTTCAACAGCCAGCCCTGTTCACATCTGTACGGAATTTAAATAAAGAATGAAAATTGTTTTTCAAAAGTGGGGCGCCGCCAAATGTTCGCACGTCCTCTCAATAATAATTTCGGTGTTTTATTTTATTGTAACGTTGTTTTTATTTTGATTATAAAATCTCTTAAACGCGTGTTGAAAAGTCTTATGCTTTCGTTTTTAAATTGAATGGTCCTTAAATACGTACGTACATTCTTCTTATATTTAGTATAAGCTCTGCAAGATACAATTATTTAGCAACTTTAAATAAACCACCAAAGTGAATGGTGCAAATAAAGTTGCCATAGCAAACTAAAGCCTATCTAAAATGTGCAGTGCACAATGGTATTCTTGTACCGTCCCTTGTGTTTGGAAGCGAAGCATGGAACTGGCAAAAGAAGGATGAAAGTAGAATTAATGCAATAGAAATGAGATCTCTTAGACGAATGTGCGAAAAATCGCTGTATGATAGAGTGTCGAATGAAAATAAAATAAATGAATGCGGTGCCAATGAAAGTGTTATGAACAAAATAATGTAAGGAACATTAGGGTTGTTTGGACACATGTATAAAATGAATGAAAAAAGAATGGTAAAAAAGTGTATGTTAACGATGTAAATGGATCTAGAAGTAGAGGAAGGCAAAGGGTAACGTGGCACGATCAAATAAATCAAATCACTAAGTCTCCCGAAGGGGTAGGCAAATAATGGATGGCCACACTGTTCTTTCCTGATATACTTCTCTCATTTCCTCAACATTCATACATCGTGTCATGCACGATTTCTCCGACGAAAGAAATATGTGTGTTCCAGGACATTTTGATAAAATTGATTTATTCTTTCTTTATTTGCAACATATAAATATAAAAAAGCATATGTTAAAAAACCTGTTTTCTCTTTTTCTTTTTTACATACTTTGTATACCCAAACACTTTTTAACATATTTTTGTGAATGTATACTTATACTTGTATACGAAATTCTGGATTTTCACCAAAGGGTGGTTAATTCAAATTTAATTGTATCTCAATAGAGACGAAGACGCAAACTGAATATGGGTGATCAAGGTGTTTACAGAACAAAGGTGAAATGGGGAATGTTGTAATTACATAAAGCGTGCGCTTAACCCAACCAATGACAGGTCATAAATCCTGTAAACACCTTGATCATCCATATTCAGTTTGCGTCTTCGTCTCTATTGAGATACAATTAAACTTTTTAACATGTTTTGAAAAACGTTCCAAAATAAATCTTTATAACATCTGTCAGATCATGTAAATTATTTTATAATATTATAAATATTTATCTTTATAATATGTATCACTGAAGAAGGACTGGTTATCCGAAACATGTCTATGTTATTTAATTTTTTTAAATGTAAGTGTTGTATATACAAAGTATATAAAAAAGAAAAAGAGAAATAAAGCATCTACAACACAAAGTATGGCGAATATAGAAGAAATATAACTTTATATAAGGGTTTTCTTTAAGAACATCAAAAGGCAGAGGATTCGTAAGAATACAACAGTTTCTACTTGTAATAACGAGTTCCTTTGGATTTGGTTCGCCAGGAATTGTGAAAAAATATTCCCCCATTATATTTTGTGAAGTATTATTTTTATACGTGTCAAAAATTATTGTGTTTATGATGTCAAAAAGATCGTAAATTCAAATAACACACGCGCTCTAATGACGTGCCTAAAAATACGCATTGTTCCCGCGTTAATTCTGCTTTACTGAACGTAGCTGTACGTTTAAGGGGACGGAACAAATTGTTTTATGAAGAAAAGAAGAAAAATCTCCGGATATCCGTGGTTTTAAATCCGCGATGAAAACAGTGGATTTGTTTGCGAAATGAAAACATTTGTTTCTTACGAAATAAATACTTTTCGTCTGACCTTGACCTTGCGAATTTAATATAATTAATATTAATATAATTTTAGACAAACTTAAGGCGTTAACACTTAGAAATTCCATAATGACGAATTTTTATGAATCAAAACACCGTTTTTTCCACTTTTGAGTTTATTTTTTTCGACACGTTTCGAAGGCTTACACCTTCATCATCGGGAGAACGATATAAACTGATTAATATCGTTCTCGTTTATATCGTTCTCCCGATGATTGAAGGTTTCGAGGCCTTCGAAACATGTCGAGAAAAATAAACTCAAAAGTGGAAAAAACAGTTTTTTCTTTCATAAAAATTCGTAATAATATTAATATAAAATATAATCCATTGTTTTGGTGGAAACACTTTGATATTTCAACATTATTATCTGTTTAAATAAATAAAAATGTGTAATAAATATCACAATTGATTATATTTTGTCGCGACCGCTGTTTCGATAACCGATGCTAGCATCGTCAGGTCTTACAATCAACTGGTCAATCAATCATTTGATTGTAAGACCTGACGATGCTAACATCGGTTAGCGAAACAGCTATAATATAATCAATTTTGATATTTATAATAAAGTGAAAGTACGTTCAAGGGACAAAAACTCTCGACTTTAGAAAGTATAATGTCGAATCACCTCTAACATGTTCGAGTAAACAAACTGATTTGATTTGATAATATATTTTTGTGATAATATTTTGTTTATGAAAACTAGTTCATCGAAACTTAAAATTTCCAAATCCGAGGCGATAGAATTAAACGTCAGAATTGTTTTTCCTACCGGCATCACCAAAGGCAGGCTAGTACTGCTGGACGAAACACCCTTTCCATAAGATTATAAAGAGATTTGGTTTGTACTTACTGTTATAACCATTTTATCAGCGCATGATTCTTCTTCTTCTTCAAGTGCCCTGTCGGGTCCCCCCAACGTTGGCGATCACCTCGGCGAACCTGTCCCTGTCCTGCGCCGCTCGTAACAGCTCCTTCACACTTCGGATGTCGGTCCACTCCCTCACGTTTCGCAGCCAGGACATTTGTCTCCTACCGGGCCCTCGGCGTCCCTTAATTTTCCCTTCCAATATCAGTTGGAGGTGGTACTTTTCCCCACGTAGTATATGGACCCAGATGTGAAATCTTTCGAACCTTGATAGTTGATAACAGTTCCCTGTCAACTATAGCTTGCCTCAGGACTTCGGTATTGGTAACGACGTCTGTCCAGGGAACTCTGAGCATTCGGCGATGGAGCCATATTTCAAATGCTTCCAGTCTGTTCATTGCGTACTTTCAAGATCCACGTTACACATCCGTACAATAAAACAGACCACACATGGCATTTAATCATTCTCTGGCGTAGTTTCAAGTTTACGTTATCATTGCAGAAAAGTGATTTCATTTTATGAAACGTAGCTCTTGCTGCCTCAATTCTGCATTTTATTTCTACATCTGGGTCAAGATATTTCGTTAGTATGCTGCCGAGGTATTTAAATTTTTACTCTTTCAACGTTACGGCCGTTCAAATGCAGTACTGACCCACTGTAGTCAAGCCGTCCGCATGATTAAGTTAAAAAATACTTCAACTAAATGAGGGCTTCACTCCTCCATCCTCAACGTGCTGGAAGGGGTCGTTCAGGACCTCCTCGGAAAAAGTAAACCGTCGGAGGGCAATATAACTGCGCAAAGACGGCCCCGGCATAGAGATTGTAGTATTAAGAAGGTCCTTTCGCTGGGAATACACGAGTCCCTGGTTTATAGCCGGTCCCCCAAGTACCGTTGCCCAACCGCGGACAGGGCCGGCGTAAGAATATGACAAAATATATAATTTTCTAGAACCTGAGATTAAAAAATTACAATAAAGTTGGAATTTAAATATTGTAGACATGTCTTCTATATACGGCCATACTTTGTGTTGTAATGATGCTTTTATCACTTTTTATTCTTTATATACCTACTTTGTATATACAATACTTTTATTAAAAAAAATTATAATACATAAACATGTTTCGGACAACCAGTCCTCCTTCATTGTCAGATCTGTCAGATCATGCAAACAATTTTATAATATTTTTAAAATGTATCTTTATAATATGTATCACTGAAGTTGTACTGGTTGTCCGAAACATGTCTATATAATTCATTTTTTTTAATAAAAGTGTTGTATATACAAATTATATAAAAAATAAAAAGTGAAATTGTAGACATGATATATATATTGTCAATATGATTGAACACATCTGTTTTCTTGAAGTTTTATTATTAACTGTTAAAATTTTATAACACTGCTAAATATCACAATATTTATTTATCACTTTTTGAGAATGTCGCGACAGCTGTTTCGCCAACCGATGGTTGCATCATCAGATGTTACAAAATAGTTGTTTGTAACATATGATGAGGCCAACATCGGTTGTCGCGACATTTTCAATAAGTGTCATTTTCAAAAAGTGACATTTTCAAAAATTTAAACAGCAACGTCACTTCACGACGAGTGTCCGAAGACAAAAAATATAATTTTGTTTCTGTTTGCACTGTTTTTTTATATCTTAATACAGGGTACATATTTTCAAAATGAAGTTTTTGGATTTATTTTAAACCTATTTTATATAACGGATTGTCGGCTCTAACGGACACTTCCTCTCCCCTAAATTATCCGTTATGCCGTTATCCGTTATCCGATGCCTTAAAAAATTATTTTGTAATGTTTGTTGATGAAATAAACTGATTTTATTTGATTTGATCTGATTTGATAAAGTTTTTGTATGGCGAAACATTATTCCCATAAAATATATAATAAACCTTCTAATAGTATTCATTATTTTTGTAGTTTTACATCAAAGTTCTAGAAATATATTTTTTTTCAAATAAAATTTATTAGAATTTCGAATTCGACTCTGCTCGCGATAATGTAAACTTAGCCTAAACTGAGCGTACGCATACAGTTAACGTTTGAAATGATTTTGTATTCCAAACAAATCGCAGTGAATTCTGGTCGAGAGCGTTTTGGGCTCTAACTACCTTTTCCAGGTTGCACGGGGATGTTCCGAGTCGCTGGAGATTTATAGTTTCTTGTTTTATTCCGTGTCGGGATTACAAATCGTCAAAAATTTGCCCTTCTTGATCTCAAGAGCTGCCTTATACTACACGTAAGATGAACGAGATAATCATTGAAACAATGTGTTTTGCGGTAACTTGCTAATATCCATATAACCCATTTAATAATACGTCTTACACCATTTATGGTTTTACTTTTTGTCAAATTAAATATCTTTATACAAAAAGCATATGATCGCGTAGATAGAGGTAAACTGTGGGAAATATTGTCGGAATATGGAATAAACACAAAACTGATCACGGCAATTACATCGCTGTACACAGAAAGCACTGCTAGTGTCAGAGTAAATGGGGATCTTACAGCCTGGTTTGAGATCAATAAAGGTGTCAAACAGGGGTGTGTAATGTCTCCATGGTTGTTTAATCTATATATGGACAAGTGTATGAAAGAGCTGAAAGGGTTGGAAGCAGGTGCAAAAATGGAAGATGTTTCAGTAAGCTGTTTGTTGTATGCGGACGACTCTGTGCTACTTGCAGACAACGAGCACGAACTGCAAGCCCTGGTGTCTAGGATGTATGAGGTATGCAAGCGATACGATTTGATGATGAATGTGAATAAGTCTAAGGTAATGATTTTCGAAAAAGAAGGAAGCATGACAGTGTGCAACATTAGTGTAAACGGTGAAAATCTGGAATAAGTGGATGAATTTGTTTATTTAGGAAGTATGTTTACAAAGGATGGGAGGGTGGAGAAGGATATTGAAAGAAGGGTTGGGGCAGGCAACAGAATAAATGGTGCACTTAAAGTTGTCATCGCAAACAAAAGCCTATCCAAAAAGCTAAGATGGCAGTGCATAATGGTGTTCTTGTGCCGACCCTTATGTATGGAAGTGAAGCATGGAACTGGCAAAGAAGGATGAAAGTAGAATAAATGCAGTAGAAATGAGATCTCTAAGACGAATGTGTGGCAAATCTGTATATGATAGAGTGACAAATGCAAGTATAAGAAGTGAATGTGGTGCGAATGAAAGTGTTATGAACAAAATAAGGAAAGGGTCATTAAGATGGTTTGGACACATGGAAAGAATGAGTGAAGACAGAATGGTAAAGAAGATATATGTAAACGGCGTGAACGGAGCTAGAAATAGAGGAAGGCCGAGGAAAACGTGGCACGATCAAATCAATCAAATATTGAATGTCGGTCACGTGAGGAGTCGGAAAAATCGACGTGCGTGCATGACAAGATGTATGAATGTAGAGGAAGCGAGAGGCGTATGTCAGGACAGAACAGTGTGGCGTTCCATTCTTTCTGCCTACCCCTCCGGGGAGACGGCGTGATGGTAAGTTAGTTAGTTAGTTATACAAAAAAATAATTTAATAAAATGAGAACATTATTTTGCAACGATAATCTTAGCTTGAAACTCCGACAAAGAATAATTAAGTTTTTATATAATATATGGTCTGTTCTACTATAGGGTGTTTTTATAGAGGTGTACAATACAAATTCAAAATGAAAAAAAAAAAACATTAAAATAATGTTAATGTCTATGATATTGGCTTTATTTAATAGATAATTATATGCCGCGCTCGTGCATGACACGATGTATGAATGTTGAGGAAACGAAAAAAAATTGTCAGGAAAGAAAAGTGTGGCAGTCCATTCTTTCTGCCTACCCCTTCGGGGAGACGGCGTAATGGTTAGTTAGTTATTTTTTTTTTTAATTTTATGCCATTATGGTTTAAATATGATTTCGGGCATATGAGCGCCACGGCTAGCTCGAATGAAGCGCAATCGTGAAGTCCAATTTTCGACAATTGGCGTCTTTGTGGATGCGTATTATCCACGAAAGTGTACGTGGTGCGATAACGATCCATGGTCTTCCGAATAACTTGCTCGGATGGACGATTGCGTCGACCGTAAAATTGACGTAGTGCACGATAAGTTCGGGGAACCGAACTAGGATTTTCAAAATCAATTTGCACAATTTGCAAGCGCTGTTCTGACATCAGTCTATTTATAGTAAAATGGCAAAATGTGCTGACTACAAATTAACTGTCAGCTCTCAAATTGATAGTTTGTAGAAACATTGTTGCCAGTTTAAAAACCAAACCTCTAAAACAAACACCCTCTACGAATCGATTAATAATTTTCAGAAATATGCGCTGTCATATAAATTCAATTCGTTTAATAAATTACTTTTCCGTGCATCCGTAACAAAAACAAGAGAAATCGGCTCCATCGGCGAGGAGAATTTTAATTAAAACGGGACATTTTTCATTTTTTGCTTCCAGGAGTGATGCGACTCGAATTTCCAGCCAATTCGCGAGGCGATGACAATTAGACTGCGGAGAATTATTGCCGTCGTCATCATTAGTTTAGAAGCAATATATAACATCTAACAACTTGACACGGTTATTAATAAACATAAAAAATAATTATATTTTTAGGACAATGTGACACGCCGTTAAGGGAAGAAAATTCAAGGTGGATGATGGCGTTACAGATAAAATAAGATGAAGGTCATTTATTGTTTCTTGAAGAATAATGTAAAACTCCATATAAAACCATTAATGCGAACGAAAAAGTTTGTTTTCTAGATGTTTTATTATATTTTATAAGAATGGCATGCTTGGTCTTTCTAAGGCTTTAACAAACATTTGATAATGCCTTATACAGGCGCAACAAGTCTTCTTCTTTCACTTAGTTTAATCAAATCAAATCAAATCAGTTTATTAGCTTAAAATACATTACAAACAGGAAAATGTTTAAGGCATCTATTAAGTACAGGTAAAATATTATAAAAATACAACAAAGTACCAGGAACGCATTAGAGATTGTTCGACATTAGGAAGACAAGATACTTTATAAAGTCAAGGGTATTTGTCCCCTGAACGTACCTTCACTAATATAAAAGACGTCGATCTCCGAAGCGATCATGTTCAGCAGTTTGATTGCTCTCCCCACCAGCATCACCAGAGGCAGGTTGGTTCTGCATGCTGGGAGATAAAACAGTCTGTGCTGACGCTGTCGAAGATAGCCATCCGCAACATAAAGATGGATAGCCTCCAAGATGACGCCTTATACAGGCGGAACAAGTCTTCTTCTTCTTCTTCTTTTAGTTAAGGTCGTATGACCTGTTTGTGACGGTGAGCTGTCCTGGGATGATGATGTCCAGCCATCTCTCCATTTCTTTGGCGGCCTTCCTGGTAATCTCTTGATGCTTAGGTTTTCATATTGAACAATTTTTGCAATTCTTGTATTTTCCATGTGGTCTACGTGGTCTCTCCAAAAGTACCGTCTGCTTCTTCCCCATCTCACTATTTTCTCAACACCACAGACATACCTTATCGTTTAATTTCTGATCCGATCTCTGAGGGTTTTGCCTGCGATGGAGCGTAGGGTTCGCATTTCTGCTACTCTAAGAAGGTGCGGAACAAGTCATTTCCATAAATTATAATAAAACTTCTAGGAAATAATAACAAATAAAAAGATTTTAAATAACCTTAAGGCATTAACGCTGTGGAATTCCATAATGACGATTTTTTATGAATTAAAACACTGTTTGCTCCATTTTTGAGTTTATTTTTCACGACATGTTTCGAAGGCTTACACCTTTATCATTGGGAGAACGATATAAACTGATTATATCCTTTATATCGTTCTTCCGAAACACGTCAAGAAAAATAAACTCAAAAGTAGAAAAAACAATGTTTTAATTCATAAAAAAATCGTCAAATAAATCGATGTTTTTTAACTACCTACTGAAAATTTTGTCTTTATTTCGACAGCGACCAGTTTCGCCAGGCTCGCTGGCATTGACTGACTGATGGCACTATTATAAACTTACTCCTTTATATACATACATATCAGGCGTGGTAAACATGAGTCTATACAAAAATTTTAATGTTAAATTTACAGAATTTAAATATTGCTATTCAAGTTGTTTCAGAGCATTCTGTTTTTACTGCAATTCAATTTAAATTATGTCAACTGTTATCAAATTAAATTCCATTGTTTTGAAAACAACGGTGCTTTAAATACTAAAATTTCTGGAAGATAATTGCCCTGTCCAGTGGCTTATTAGTATTGAATAAATATAGCACAGGCCCCAATATTAAACTGAATGGCAAATTAATCGAAAATAAACAGTACGTAAATTACGCTCCATGTTATTTATGTTGCTTTAGCTGCATTACTTTACACGAAGGGCGAGCAGTAGCTTCCGTAATACCATGTAATGTAATAGATGCAATCCTGGTATTTCTAGATTAAGAGAAGGGAGAATTAACTGCTAATAAACTCACATATTGTGACCATATTCCATACTACAATATAATACATATGTACTATTAAAATATTATCCAATCAGTAATTAATGAAAATAAAATACGTAATAAAATAATTGCGTAGATTTTCACGGTTGGGGAAACCATTGTAACTCAGTAACTTCTTCAGGGTAGTTAACTTATAATTATTATAATAACCATACACAGAGTATCCACACATTCGTCTAAGAGATCTCATTTCTACTGCATTTATTCTACTTTCATCCTTCTTTTGCCAGTTCCATGCTTCGCTTCCATACATAAAAGTCGGTTGAAGAACACCATTGTACACTGCCATTCTAGCTTTTTTTGATAGGTTTTTGTTTGCGATGACAACTTTAAGTGCACCATTCACTTTGTTGCTTGCCCCAACCCTTCTTTCAATATCCCTCTCCACTCGCCCATCTCTGTTTGTATATTAAAATTATAAACGCTGATATAAGTTATTGACGGTTGAGTAAACATTTAAAGTATTATTATACCATTAAACATATAATTTATTATGGATTTAGAATTCTTAAAATATTTTAAGTCATAAAAAGGAAATTTATGACAGTGCTTAATTTTATAATAGGTTTTATTTTGATGAACTATAAATAAGTTTATGAAATTTGCTATTTATGATATTTATAAGTTTGAAATTAAATATCACTATAAATTTACCAATTCTTCCTTCTTCTTCTTCCTCAGCTTATTCCCGTCCGCTCTTGGACAAAGGCCTTCTCCATTCGCTTCCATGTCACACTGTCTTGTGCAGACTGCATCCAGGTTATTCCGACGTGTCTGTTCAGATCATCCTTCCACCGTAGTTGCGGTCGCCCTGCACTTCTCTTTGCCGTCCACGGTCTCCAAGTGTCAATTGTCAATTTTGTCTTCTTGTCAATTTTTCATCTGAGATTCTGGCTACGTGACCTGCCCACTGCCATTTTAGTGACCTTTGTTTTTTCTCACACTGTAACGTTTCTGACTCTGTCTCTTAGGCTTATTCCTAACATGGCTCTTTCCATTGCTCTTTGGGTCACTCTTTGGATCACTCGTTACCAATTTCGTATGTTTTAATCTATTGAATCTATAGAATGTGAATTTTACCATAATATTAATGATTAATGTCTAGGAAGATATAGATGATCTTTAAATTAATATTTAATTAACTCTCTTCCGAATGTATTATAATACTTCGTTTTCATGTATTTTTTACTTAGAAATGTAAGAGGCCATTCGACTACATAGAATTACTAATGTATTAATTCGTACATAATCGGTTCATCAATATAATAAAGAATTTTTTCTGTAACCACTCCATTTTCCCAAAAATATTTTCTTAAACAAACTCAAACAACATTATTCGAGTGATGTCGGAGGAGGGTGAAATCAAAATACTTAGATTATCACTTCAGAAATTCTGATAATGTCATTTTCCCAATTCTTAACAGTATTTTGAGTACTTCATCTCAGATTGACGTATGGTACAATATCGTTGGGTTTATTATATGTAGGATTTTGTATTCGATACTGCGCATAATATAAATATTTTTAGTTTTTATATTTAAAATTAGAAACTGTATGAGGTATTGGCGATATCGACGTGCGTGTATGACACGATCCATGAATGTTGAAGAAGCGCGAGAAAGGTGTCAGGAATAACAGTGCAACGGTCGATCCTTTCTGCTGACCCTTCAGTGAAATGGCTTGATAATCTCCACTGGTCGATATTTGCTTTCAGACATTCGAAAAAAATAGTTTTTCTTTTTCGTATGAAGAACTAAATTTGTGGTGTGGCATTTAAAAAAATATTTATAATGCTTGTGTACCTTATTTTTACACCACTTTATTATGTTTTATCGAACCAACCGGTTTCGCTCCGAAGCTCCGGCAGGAGCGAAATCGTTTGGTTTGATAAAACAAAATAACTTTGCGTTAAAAAATTAAATATTTTGTTCTCTCTTCGCTAGTTTTAATCCAAAGGATTAGTTTGCACCAAAATGTAAAATTTGGATGCCACTTGATTCTTTAATGAGGTAGTTTCCAATTGCTTTCTACATATAAAATATATATTTTTAAACCTAATTACTGTATACAACTTTTTAGCCATTGATTCTCATGACGTGTGATTGGTAGCTAATCTATCGCCATTTTATTGTCACGTGAATTCTACACCAAAAATAGTGTGACAATTACACTGTTATCGCCGGGAATTGAACCCGGGACCTTCGATGTGGCAGTCATGGCTCCTTTTTCTCTGCCACGAAGGTCGTCAATTTGTTCTCTAGGCAATCTTATTTCCAGCCAGCCTGATTTCAGGAACAGACCAAAGGTCTGTAAGGAGAAGAAGAAGAAGAAGAAGCAATCTTATTATAATGTTTTTTTTTAAATATATTTTGTATTCAACACTCACATTTATTAAAAAAATAAAATAAAAGATTAAATATCAATCATGTTTCGGACTAACCAATCCTTCATCATTATATAAATATTTAAAATATTATAATATTTTTTATATTTATATAATATCACTGACGAACGGCTGATCGGTACTTATTTTGCAAAAGGTCACAGATGCGTTTTTTTTGTAAAATTGAGTTAAATATACAATGAATATTATTTTTGCACACTTTATGTTTTGACAAAACGTTAGAGCTGTACTTTTTTATAATTTTTTTTTACGTAATTTTTTTTGTTATTTTTTTTTTAATATTTATATTTTTTAATTAAGTTACTGATATATCTTGTAGATAACGTTATACTACGTAAATTGACTTCTGAAATAAAAAAATCTGGAACAAAAATAACATTTTTATTAAATATATAATGTAAAAATCTTATTTTTGTTCTCCTGTAAAATTAATAAAAAAGCAGTTGGGACCTTTTAACAAATAGGTACCGATCTAGAACACAAAGTTATGGCGAACATAGAAGAAAAATCTTATTATAACTAACATTCAAGATTCCGTGTTTTATATTAGGTCCTTACATATGAAATTGGCGTTTTGTATGGGAGGAACATAAAGTTGATTTTTTTTAAATATAATATATTTATTTAATCAAAGTATGTACCATTGCTATCTATGCACTTTTGCCATCTTATAGGTAGTTCATCGATCCCTTTACTAAAAAAACCATTCGGACGGGAATCAATAAAATCTTTGAAGTCGGTTTGGACTGCCCCATCGGAGTTAAATTTTTTCCCTTGCAAGAAGTTATCCAAATTTCGAAAAAAATAGTAATCTGTTGGGGCAAGGTCCGGAGAGTACGGTGGATGTCTTAGACATTCCAATTGAAGCTCTTCTAATTTGGTAGCCGTCTGTTGTGCAGTGTGTGGTCTAGCGTTATCATGAAGCAGCAGTGGCCTAGAGCGATTAACCAGCCTCGGTTGTTTAGCAGCTAGCTTTTCCATCATGGTTTGCAGTTGCTGACAATAGACATCTGCCGTAATCGTCTGGCCAGATTTAAGAAAGCTGTAGTGAACGACACCAGCACTAGTCCACCAAACGCACACAAGTAACTTTTTTGGAGTTAATTTTCGCTTGGGGCATGGTTTGGCTGGTTCGGCAGGGTTCAGCCATTGCGATGAGCGCTTCCGATTATTATACAGGATCCACTTTTCATCACAGGTAATGATTCGATTCAAAATCCCTTCATTATTGTGCCGGTTGAGTAATGCAACGCAGCAGTCAACGCGCGTTTGTTGATTTGCTTCACTCAATTCGTGAGGTACCCACCTTTTAAGCTTTTTCACCTTCCCAATTTGCTTCAAGTGGATTAAAACAGTTTATCACTAACACCGCAGCCTGCAGCTAACTCGGACGTGGTTTGCGATGGATCCGCTTCCACAATAGCCTTCAATTCTTCATTATCAACTTTGGTCTCCGGCCGTCCACGGGGCTTGTTCTGCAGGTCAAAATTTCCAGAACGAAAACGTTGGAACCAAAAACGCACTGTGTTTTCTTTTGCGGCACCGTCGCCATACACATCATTAATCCTTCGAGCCGTTTCTGCAGCACTGGTGCCACGGTGGAACTCGTAGTCGTAAATAACGCGATATTTCAAGTTTTCCATTTTGTAAACTGAGTGACGCAAAGAAAAAAAACAATTGAGGAAAAAACAAATGAATTATATTTTTCGAAACACAAATACTTGAGTAAATAGCTGTATAAATTTGAATTTGGAATTCTTAACCAAAGAGAAGATATTTGAGATCAAAGTTGCCAGTACGGCAAAACGCCAATTTCATATGTAAGGACCTAATATTTACACTACGGTACTATTACAAAAGTATTTCCCATATCAATGCATATGGAACTAAAAAAACACATATTTTTCATTAAAATCAGATTAAGCTGAACTTTCACAGCTGTGATAGAATATTTTATATTTCACGAATGATACCATCATCATTGACGCGCGTATTGATCTGTTTGCGCTGTTCATTGCGGCCGGTTGATTGAAATGGAGCCATTAAAAAGATAATACTCTCGGCTGGTCACAGTTTTGTGTTGATTCGCGTATTTTCGCAGTTAAAAGCTTGTATTGCTCCCCGCCCGAATACATCATTTCCCGCTATCGAACCGCCAAATTCTCATAAATCCGGAAAGCGCTGGAATCGTACCGAGAGGACCGCACATCCGGGCGGCCATTTCAAAATGAAAGAGAAATCTATACGGAAAAATATATCTGTTTCGCGGAGAATTATGTGAGGCTTACCACAGGGAATCAATCAAACGCAAATTGGATAATAAATCATATTTTATTAACTACTAATACAGAAAAATCTTAGAGTCTTATTTCTATATTTTTCTTTAGATATATAGTATCTATTAAGGATTAATTGTATCTCAATAGAGACGAAGATGTAAATAGTTTTTTTTTTAAACAGAATATGGTGGCCGAGGCGTTTACAGAACTTATGACCTGTCATTGGTTGGGTTAAGCGATCGCTTTATGTTAACAACATTCCCCATTCCGCCCTTCTTACGACCACCACGTCTGACAAATTTTTGAAAGATGTATATATGCTACTATGTTCAAAAGATGACCAGTTTTTTCAACGCGGGATTCGTATGCTGCCCGAAAGATGGGAGAAAGTAGTGGCCAGCGATGGACAATACTTTGAATCATAAATATATAACCAGTTTTTTTACGATAAAGCCTTGAATTTCGGAAAAAAAACGGCGGAAGCAAAGTTGTACACCTAATATTAAAGTTTGGTCCACGGGATATTAAATATAAACGATGAAGAAGCCCGGAATTTCAAAAATGCACACTAATAAATTATTAAAATAAACAGACTATTCGAAGATATAAACAAGTTCGGGTTTGATTAAATTATCTTTTAATCCCCTTAGACTGGAAGCTTTGATCTAAGAGCATTAACAGATTTATTTAAATTAACTGTCATGCAATATTTGAGGATTTCCTTATATTACTAGTAAAATAATAAAACATATATTAACCAACCGAGATGAAAACGCTCCGCGCTATAGCTGGCAAGACCCTACATGATCGAGTTAGGAATACAGCAATCCGAGAAATCTGCGAGGTCAAGGATGTGGTCAGATGGGGACGTCAAAGACGGCGATACTGGCATGAACACGTAGAAAGGATGAGCTCAAATAGAATACCACACATAGCTCTCCATGGAACGCCAAACGAACAACGCCGACCAGGAAGACCCCCGAAACGGTGGAGAGAAAGCTGGAGTTCAGCATCTCAAGAGGACCCGCCTGAAATAACAGACTCCTGAGTCTACAAAAAGGGAAGAAGAAGAAGAAGAAGAATATTTAACACACAATTTTCTTTAAAAAAAAATTCATATTCGGTAATACTATTCAATAATGCATTGGCAGGATAAATCTGGAAAGAAAGGATTTATTTTTACGGATGACGTCACGCCTGTTATTAATTCTATTTTCCCAGCTTCCTATGAGAGCTTCCTATGAGAGGCCGGAATTATAAAACGCGCGCCCGTGTCGGTGCGCTGCCATTATTTGCAAAAAGCATCGCTTGCGGAAATGTTGCATTCAATGCGCAGAGGATTTTTAGAAAATGTGTTTGGACACCGATAGCGTTAGTCGCGGTAGAGTGCGCCAAGTTCTGGGTAGGTCCCCGGGCAAGTACCTACCCGACAAAAGATTTATATCTCCGCTGCGAGGCGATGTGGCAATGAAAAGTTGACGTTTAAAATGGCAGGAAAGCGTTTCGCGCTCTTTTGTTTTCGATTCACGTAAAATTATCGTGTCTAACTGTCTAGTAAATAAAAAGAGATATTCTCCAGTGGCGCTCCGGGCCGAATAATGGGGGGAGGAATGGCCGAGATTTACAACCTGTTCTTTAATGGAAGATTAAATAATTTACGAGGCACCACTCCTCGGCTGTGAAGTAAGTAATTGCATTTAATGGTGTATCAAAACGTGTAAACATACTCATAAATATGTATCAGCTGGGTACAGAAGCATGCTCATGGATTCATGGCTGTCTCAGCGCGCGGAGCTAATTCATGGATGCTGAGTACACTATATAATGGTGATTATCTTACTAAAACACAAAATGAATTCAAGCTTATAATGCATTTATTAAAAGGGGAGTAAATTTATTAAGTATACCTTACAAACGAAGCTGAATAACCCAACCTTTGCTTACACGGTATCTATTTTCATCTGGAACTAAAAAAACAATTTTTCAATGTACACAAATACTTGTAAACTAATACTGGATTTTACCCATTGCGGGCTATCATTTTTAAGGATTAATTGTATCTCAATAGAGACGAACATGTAAATTGGAAACAAAATATGGTGGTCCAGGCGTTTACAGGACTTATGACCTGTCATTGGTTGGGTTAAGCGCACGCTTTATGTAATACAACATTCCCCATTCCGCCCTTTTTACGACCACAACGTCTGACAGATTTTTGGAAGATGTACGAGTATATATGCTACAATTTTGGGGAACACTTCACATTTTTTAGTTCAATCTACACTTGCGCCATCTATTAAGATATATGTAAGCCTTCACCATCGGGCGAATGATATAAAGATAAAAATAAACTAAAATGTGGACAAAACAGTATTTTAATTAAATAACTCACTAACTAACTAACCATCACGCCATCTCTCCGGAGGGGTAGGCAGAAATAATGGACCGCCACACTGTTCTTTTCTAACATCTCCTCTCGATTCTTCTAGATTCATACATCTTGTCATGCACGCACGTCGATTTCTCCGACTCCTCACGTGACCGACATTCAATATTTGATTGATTTGATCGTGCCACGTTTTCCTCGCCCTTCCTCTATTTCTAGCTCCGTTCACGTCGCGCGTCGTTTGCATATACCTAACTTCTTCACCATTCTCTATTCACTCATTCTTTCCATTTGTCCAAAGCATCTTAACTACCCTTTCATTATTTCGTTCATAACACTTCTTATACTTGCATTTGACACTCTATCATATACAGATTTATCACACATTCGTCTTAGAGATCCCATTTCTACTGCATTCTACTTTCATGCTTCTTTTGCCAGTTCCATGCTTTACTTCAATAAATAAAGGTCGGCACAAGAACACATATTTACCTTTTTCACCATTCTCTCTTCACTCATTCTTTACATGTATCCAAACCATTTTAACGACCCTTTCATTTAATTAAATAATATGAATGAAATTCATTTAATTAAATATTTTCCATGAGTTTTATTTAAATTTATGTGAATGACATGTTTTGACTGTCTAAGGTATCAATCAAATGTTACGATACAATCATAATCTTTAGCGGGACAACCCTGAGTAGGTTTTGATAAGGAGTAGAATATGCAAGAGTTATATACGTAGGTCTCTGTCCAATACGGTAGTCCTCCTGTCCAATTCATATAAGAATTTTATATTACATTAGTGGGGTATTTAAGTGAGGTCAGATTTCCGAGAGGTTAAGCGCATATGATGAACTGTCAACAACTGCGAGCCAATTATTATCAATTGAAGAATAAATTGTCTGTTGTTACTTTTGTGCGAATTAACGAGGAATTCATTAACTTTGTTTTTTTTATAACACAAACAAAAGCTGTTCATGCATTTTTAATAATTCTATCCCAAGCGAATATTATCTTTAATTTGATTTCCAACTAAGCCCGAGAGGGAAGCAATGCGATTAACCGATAACGGATAATTAATATGCGGAGTTAATAATTGATTAATAAAAGGAAAGCAAACATTCATATTATCGTACCACGGTTCAATACTAGCCACAGAATAACAGTTAATCCGACCTTTTTAAAGGATTTTCAAATTTAATCAGAAGCATAGCATACCTATTATTTTTGATAGTAAGTTGTTTAACTAACTAACCATCAAACCGTCTCCCTGAAGGGGTAGGCAGAAATAATGGACTGCCACACCTTTCTTTCCTGACATATTTCTCTCGCTTCCTCAACATTCATACATCGTGTCATGCACGGCGTCGATTTCTCTGACTCCTCACATGGCCGACATTCAATATTTGATTTATTTGATCGTGCCACGTTTTCCTCGGTCTTCCTCTATTTCTGGTTCCATTTACATCATTAACATATAATTTTTTCACCATTCTTTCTGCATTCATTCTTTCCAT